>OY804575.1:158903594-159503594 GCA_963680875.1 Bathymodiolus brooksi
TCCATTTTCCGGTTTTGACGGGACAAATAAATAAATCGCGGAAGTGAGATGAGTATCCCCAGTGATGAAAACCGATTTATTTTTGAAGTCCCATCTGAGTTTACCGGATGATAGAAATTAAGTTTCCATAGAAACATTGTGGCGGGTAACAAACTGATTTAGACGACGTGACAATGGCAGAAGTTTCTTAGCAAACAAGACATCGATACTAGCCCTCAAGTTTAGATATAACTAAATAATTGCCGCTTTCTATTTTACGATATTCTTTTCTACTAATTAATCATAACGTTGTTGCTTGGTCGTCAGCTAATGAAGTATTTTGTCAAATCATTTCAGCTTATCCATTGATTCATACGTTTTTCATATCCTTCCCCAACTTTCTAACCACATTTTACGACATGTAAATTATATATCTGCTTGAAGAATTCCTTTTGTTACAAATATTAATCCCAATTCCTAATTAGCTGACTTTTTACAACAGGTAATCTATTTCAAGAGTAAAGTCAGGAATCGACATGAGTAGTTTCCGATTGAGATTGACTGGGCGCACACCTGTCGTGTAGGTGAGAGCTATCATAATTACTTATCAGATATATATCATCATAAGTATATAAGTCCGTTTCCAGGGTAACGAAAAGCTACTAGCTAATTTTACAACCATTTAGGACAATGGTGGAAAAAAACAATACTAATAATTCCGCAGAGCAAAACAGCTTCGATTTTTTTTATAAATCATAGCATTGCATTTATTCTTATTTTTCAATAAATGGAGTATTCGGGACCTTAAACAACAAAGCTAAAATTATTATAAAAAGATTGCCGACTTCTAAAGTCATAAACACTTTTCTTATGTGTTTCAAAAACAATCTTGATTTTATTCCTGATATTAAAATGTCAGTTTTGTAACGAGCATCATGTTTGTAAATATTGTTGTTAATAGGAATGTCATTCGGAAGGACAGACAATAGAAAGGGGTCACAGTTTGGTTCAATTAGTGGACAGCGACAATATTGAAACACCTGCCGTTCATGACTTTCATCAATAGATCATATGTTTTCATTTATATGCTATTTGAAAAAAAAATATATATTTCATCAAAACAACGTTCAACTATATCTATTTTTTATCAATAAAAGTAGAATTTGATGAGTGTCACACGCAAAATGGTAGACCACGTCGTTTACATGATGGATAATACAGTTAACAGTGTCTTAGCGTGAACTTAATTTCAAGTCATGGATTTTTTTAAGCTCTCGGGAGAATTTAAGGTATTAAATGGGACAAAATTTCTCATCACTGGATACACAAATTCTAGAGACACAGTTATCGATGTTTCCTAGAACGGAGTGTCCTGTAATGAAAATGTCTTTTTTTATATTCCAGTGTCCGGTCGAGCATCAAACTAATTTCGGACATTTGTATTAAATAAATAGTTCAATACTGCTAACTGGATCGACTGCCTTTTAAGACATATCGCAGTAAAAACATATAAAGAAGAATGTTTTGACTTAATAAGGGCGCGACCGAACTACATATAAAATACAGGATGTTGGGTCGAAATCAAATTATATTTCATTTTGAACTGCGTCTTTTTTAAACGTTTCTTTAAAATTTACAAATAAATTTAAAATACATGTATTATATTTCATGCAACACATAATTTTAATATAATTGTGAAACATTTGCGATACAATAATAAGAAATATAAAGCTACTTACTATAGGTTTAGTCGGCACATAAAGACATGATTTTTCCGAGTTGCTGTTTTCTTGGGGTCCTAGACGAAATCCTTTAGCTTTCACCCAACATCTGAATTTTGAATTTTCGGCCGTTGGAGGCTCTTCACCAGATAAAATTTTTGTGATGCGTCTATACTTTTTTTGTGTCACAGTTTTTGTTTTCCCGCTATCTCCATAGTTTTGGACAGCCCAGAAATGAAAAGCTTCGAAGATATCTTTCTTTTCTTCTTCCATCAAAGAATTAGATAAATTGTCATTTTCCATGTTTTGCAGACGACAGGACGACAGTATAAGATCCACGTTTAGGTCTATATTTACTAAGGCGGGACTTGCGTACAGCGAGCAATCACGTCCAGAAGAAAAGTGTCACAAACATGATAGCGGACACGGGGACATATTCTCACGTCCAATCAGACCATTATAAATGAGCTATAGGTAAAATATCCTAATTAAAACCAATATGATATTTCTTCTTCGAATGTCGTATAAATGAAGAGTTATACATTAATTATTTCCGCTGTCTCTAAAGAGCATATTAGCGGTGACAAAACTGCATATCCTTTTTCTGAATCAATATCGATTGATTTAAGTCGAAACTGGACATTTTTATTAATACCTTACACAATAAATACCCAAATAAGAGTTACCAGTAAATAACAAATTAACTTTATTTTAAAAAAAATGCAGTTATACATATATTAATAAAAAAAAAGTTGGTAAAAATACGTTTGAAAAGTACATTTAATTGACAAGATGTCTTAAATCGAGAACAACATACACAATAAGAAGAAAACAGTAAAAATGAAGTATATCGAATAAGATCTTTATATATTTTAAAAATAAGTCATTAAACAGACACAATTAAGAAATTATGTAAAAAAAATTAAATAATGTGACAAACTCTCCGTGTTAAGTCCCATGCATGATGGCCATTTAATCATTGACGCCCCTTTCTATCATATCGATTGACTTTTCCTAAAGCCGGAAGGTCAAAAGTGTGGGTTAAAAAAAAATATAATACATTTATATATCAATAAGGGTTTAGACAAAAATATATAATGAATACTTAAATAACTATGAAATTCAAAATCTTGTTGGTTTACTACAAAACACCAATTTATTTTACTCTGTAGACCGAGTAGTATAATAGATCAAACAGTGGGGTGGAGGTAAGTTTTAGGTGTGGACCGGACAGTGGGGAGGGGGAGGGGGGTAACGTTTAGGAGTGACCCGGGCAGTGGGGAGGAACAATTTTCAAATTTGTCAAGCAACAAATAAAAAGACACTTTGGTTTGGAAGCATACCCTTATACCCTTGATACAGAGGGCAATAATTTGTTTGTGCTTTCATCCTACAATATAAGTTTTTTTTCTTAAAATTTTCCAAAAAAAGTGGGATGGGGGGGGGGGGCAATCACTGTTTTAATCCCCTCGACTGCTACGCTTTTTCTGTACATGTCGTACCACCTTGCCACGTAATTGCGCCAGTTCGGTGAATTGCACCGTGGGTGAAACATTATTTTAATGGGAAAATTCTTATGTAGTCTTTGATCACGGCCTGTAGAAAGTGACGAAAGAGAGAAAGTTTTAATAACAAAATATTTGAACAGTTTTATGCGGAAATTTATATAAATATATTATGGGATAGGGTTTTTTTCAACAATATTTCACTTGTATATCGTGGTGGTCAGTTTTACCGGTGGAGTACCCGGAGAAAACCACCGACCTGCTGCAAGTCACTGACAAACATTATCACATAATGTTGTATCGAGTACACGTCGTCATGCGCGGGATTCGAACTCACAATGTTAGTGGTGATAGACACTGATTGCATAGTTAGTTGTAAATCCAACTACCGACGATCACGACCACACTGCCCTATATATTATGGATATGAGATTAAGCTTCAAATAAAATAAAATTAATAAGAGCTCAGTCTCTAGAATAAGCTAAGTTGAGTTTAATAATTTCGTTTTCGTTCAAACTGATAAAGCGACCAACAACGTTGTTATTGTTCGACTCAAATATGCGTATTCATATTTTGATGTTATACGCCTACTGGTACCTTGCTCTTATTTAGAGCGGAGGCTAAAAGACCAGCACTAGTTTAAACGGTGTCCTCTTCAACGTCCGCGTTAAACTGTGTTGGAATGGAGCAGAGTTAGACGTCTTTCGAGTTTTATGTCTTATATTAAATTTTTTTTTGACAAGGTTGTACTTGTTTGACATCGCAGGGTAACCACAATAGACGTACATTGTCCGCTAATATAACTATTATTCTTACTTGCTTCAAAACAGGAGAGAAAAACTCGCATCCTGTTTCTAAAGATGGTGGTACAAATAAATTTAAATCAAGTATGTATACTTACCCTTCAATATTGTGATTTCGATTGATTGATTGGTTGATAGAATATTGCTTAACGTCATATATTTACTATGTTCTGGACGAGAACAAGTTCAACAATATTCAAAGAATTATATCACGTCAGGGTTCATATTTTCAACGGACCAATCGTCGATGAGCCTACTAAATCTTTAGGTATCAAAACAGAGTACACGCCATGCAAGAGCTTTATCTGATGGGGTAATATACTAGTATTAATCTGTGTTGTATATAATTAGACGGTCAAAGATGAATGAAAGGTTACATGGCATGATCACGTGATGCTGTTAGATGTTAGTGAAAGGTTACATGGCATGATCACGTGATGCTGTTAGATGTTAGTGAAAGGTTACATGGCATGGTCTCGTGATGCTGTTAGATGTTAGTGTATCGCTCAAGAAAAGAACTAAAAACAGATACAACAAACATATAATTTTGATTAGATTGTGATTATGTGGAACTACATTTTTGTATATGGATAAGATTAATTATTAAATGTTTATTGACAATAAGATTGAAATTCATCTGAAACAATGTAGAGGGTACGGTATCAAAGAATGGATTTGTTGTACCTAAAAACAACACAATTCCTTTTTATTCAACAACTATAATCCTCATCTGGAAAATGCTATGGAGGACAAATCTTGAATCAACTTATATGGAAACCAGTGTAGATAATTCAGTTATCGTGTCTCCCTTCACGATTATAAATCCGATTATGACGTACACTTGTTACCACAAAAGCACAAAAGTCAAAGAAACTAGAAACTGCAACCTTCTGAACTTTTACATATTATTAACTGATACAGGAAAGTGTCAAATCTCTAGAGAGACCACACTGAAGAGACATTTTGTGGACTTATCCCAATCTTATTTAAACATTATTAAGATGGCCTGTGGTAGGACGAATCACCGTAATTATCGTGTAATTGTCAGCCATAGACGTATGTCTGAAGATCAGAACGGGACAGCTCATTCTCCTGGGACACAGATACTTTGTATGCTTAGTGTATTCCGAACATCATTGGATCCTATTCGGAACGAATAATGTAATTTACAACGATAAAAGTATTTCTGCAGTCAATGTTCGCATACATATAACCAAACAAGAATTAGTAAATAAAGAATCATCACACTGTTCCATTGTTAGATATTATTTTTATAGATTATTATGTCAAATACAATGATCTCTAAATATATCTACAAAATAGAATAAAACCGGTAACGTCACAAATGTAAAAAAAATATGGGCAAACAAGAAGTAATCAGAACCAGTAAATCCAAGGACAGACAATAAGAAAACGAGAGAAAAAAAACAAGGATACACGATGATCAACTAAACACTGCACAAAAAACTAAAGATTGACCTCCCGAATCCCACTCAAAACAAACAATGATCTACAAAACACTACACAGAAAAATAAAGATTGAGCTACCAGAATCTCACTAAACACTGCACAGAAAACTAAATATTTAGCTACCAGAATCTCACTAAGCACTGCACAGAAAATTAAAGATTGAGCACCAGAATCTCACTAAACTCTGCACAGAAAACTAAAGATTGAGCTCCAGAATCCTACTAAGCACTGCACAGAAAACTAAAGATTGAGCTCCAGAATCCCACTAAGCACTGCACAGAAAACTAAAGACTGAGCTACCAGAATTCTACTAAACACTGGACAGAAAATTAAAGATTGTGCTCCCGATCCCCACTCAAAACAAACAATGATCAACAAAACACTGCACAAAAAACTAAAGATTGAGCTCCCGAATCCTACTAAACACTGCAGAGAAAAATAAAGATTCAGCACCACAACCCTACTAAGCACTGTACAGAAAACTAAAGACTGATCTACCAGAATTCTACTAAACACTGGACAGAAAACTAAAGATTGAGCTCCCGAATCCCACTCAAAACAAACAATGATCAACAAAACGCTGCACAGAGAACTAAAGATTCAGCTCCAGAATCTCACAAAACACTGCACAGAAAACTAAAGATTGAGCTACCCGAATCTCACTAAACACAGCACAGAAAACTAAAGATTTACCTATCAGAATCTCACTAAGCACTGCACAGAAAATTAAAGATTGAGCACCAGAATCTAAATAAACACTGCACAGAAAACTAAGGATTGAGCTCCAGAATCCTACTAAACACTGCACAGAAAACTAAAGATTGAACTACCAGAATCCTACTAAACACTGCACAGAAAACGAAAGATTGAGCTCCAGAATCCTACTAAACACTGCACAGAAAACTAAAGATTGAGCTCCAGAATCTCACTAAACACTGCACAGAAAACTAAAGATTGAACTCCAGAATCCCACTAAACACTGCACAGAAAACTAAAGATTGAGCTACCAGAATCTCACTAAACACTGCACAGAAAAGTAAAGATTTAGCTACCAGAATCTCACTAAGCACTGCACAAAAAATTAAAGATTGAGCACCAGAATCTCACTAAACACCGCACAGAAAACTAAAGATTGAGCTCCATAATCCTACTAAACACTGGACATGAAACTAAAGATTGAGCTCCAGAATCCCACTAAACACTGCACAGAAAAAAACTAAAGATTGAGCTCCAGAATCATACTAAACACTGCACAGAAAGCTAAAGATTTAGCTACCAGAATCTCACTAAGCACTGCACAGAAAATTAATGATTGAGCACCAGAATCCTACTAAGCACTGCACAGAAAACTAAAGATTGAGCTCCAGAATCCCACTAAGCACTGCACAGAAAACTAAAGATTGAGCTCCAGAATCCCACTAAGCACTGTACAGAAAACTAAAGATTGAGCTACCAGAATCCCACTAAACACTGGACAGATAACTAAAGATTGAGCTACCAGAATCCCACTAAACACTGGACAGAAAACTAAAGATTGAGCTCCAGAATCCTACTAATCACTGCACAGAAAACTAAAGATTGAGCTCCAGAATCCTTCTAAACACTGGACAGAAAACTAAAGATTGAGCTCCAGAATCCTACTAAACACTGCACAGAAAACTAAAGATTGAGCTACCAGAATCCTACTAAACACTGCACAGAAAACTAAAGATTGAGCTCCAGAATCCTACTAAACACTGGACAGAAAACTAAAGATTGAGCTCCAGAATCCTACTAAACACTGCACAGAAAACTAAAGATTGAGCTCAAGAATCCTACTAAACACTGCACAGAAAACTATAGATTGAGCTACCAGAATCCTACTAAACACTGCACAGAAAACTAAAGATTGAGCTCCTGAATCCTACTAAACACTGCACAGAAAACTAAAGATTGAGCTCCCGAATCCTTCTAAACACTGCACAGAAAACTAAAGGTTGAGCTACCAGAATCTCACTAAACACTGCACAGAAAAGTAAATATTTAGCTACCAGAATCTCACTAATCACTGCGCAGAAAACTCAAGATTTAGCTACCAGAATCGCACTAAGCACTGCACAGAAAATTAAAGATTGAGCACCAGAATCTTACTAAACACTGCACAGAAAACTAAAGTTTGAGCTACCAGAATCCTACTAAACACTGCACAGAAAACTAAAGATTGAGCTCCAGAATCCCACAAAACACTGCACAGAAAACTAAAGATTTAGCTACCAGAATCTCACTTAACACTGCACAGAAAAATAAAGATTGAGCACCTGAATCTCACTAAACACTGCACAGAAAACTAAAGATTGAGCTACCAGAATCCTACTAAACACTGCACAGAAAACTAAAGATTGAGCTCCAGAATCCTACTAAGCACTGCACAGAAAACTAAAGATTGAGCTACCAGAATCCCACTAAACACTGCACAGAAAACTAAAGGTTGAGCTCCAGAATCCTACTAAACACTGGACAGAAAAGTAAAGATTGAGCTCCAGAATCCTACTAAACACTGCACAGAAAACGAAAGATTGAGCTCCAGAATCCTACTAAACACTGCACAGAAAACTAAAGATTGAGCTCCAGAAACCTACTAAACACTGCACAGAAAACTAAAGATTGAGCTCCAGAATCCTACTAAACACTGCACAGAAAACTAAAGATTGAGCTCCAGAATCTCACTAAACACTGCACAGAAAACTAAAGATTGAACTCCAGAATCCCACTAAACACTGCACAGAAAACTAAAGATTGAGCTACCAGAATCTCACTAAACACTGCACAGAAAAGTAAAGATTTAGCTACCAGAATCTCACTAAGCACTGCACAAAAAATTAAAGATTGAGCACCAGAATCTCACTAAACACCGCACAGAAAACTAAAGATTGAGCTCCAGAATCCTACTAAACACTGGACATGAAACTAAAGATTGAGCTCCAGAATCCCACTAAACACTGCACAGAAAAAAACTAAAGATTGAGCTCCAGAATCATACTAAACACTGCACAGAAAGCTAAAGATTTAGCTACCAGAATCTCACTAAGCACTGCACAGAAAATTAATGATTGAGCACCAGAATCCTACTAAGCACTGCACAGAAAACTAAAGATTGAGCTCCAGAATCCCACTAAGCACTGCACAGAAAACTAAAGATTGAGCTCCAGAATCCCACTAAGCACTGTACAGAAAACTAAAGATTGAGCTACCAGAATCCCACTAAACACTGGACAGATAACTAAAGATTGAGCTACCAGAATCCCACTAAACACTGGACAGAAAACTAAAGATTGAGCTCCAGAATCCTACTAATCACTGCACAGAAAACTAAAGATTGAGCTCCAGAATCCTTCTAAACACTGGACAGAAAACTAAAGATTGAGCTCCAGAATCCTACTAAACACTGCACAGAAAACTAAAGATTGAGCTACCAGAATCCTACTAAACACTGCACAGAAAACTAAAGATTGAGCTCCAGAATCCTACTAAACACTGGACAGAAAACTAAAGATTGAGCTCCAGAATCCTACTAAACACTGGACAGAAAACTAAAGATTGAGCTCCAGAATCCTACTAAACACTGCACAGAAAACTAAAGATTGAGCACCAGAATCCTACTAAACACTGGACATGAAACTAAAGATTGAGCACCAGAATCCCACTAAACACTGCACAGAAAGCTAAAGATTTAGCTACCAGAATCTCACTAAGCACTGCACAGAAAATTAATGATTGAGCACCAGAATCCTACTAAGCACTGCACAGAAAACTAAAGATTGAGCTCCAGAATCCCACTAAGCACTGCAGAAAACTAAAGATTGAGCTCCAGAATCCCACTAAGCACTGTACAGAAAACTAAAGATTGAGCTACCAGAATCCCACTAAACACTGGACAGAAAACTAAAGATTGAGCTCCAGAATCCTACTAATCACTGCACAGAAAACTAAAGATTGAGCTCCAGAATCCTTCTAAACACTGGACAGAAAACTAAAGATTGAGCTCCAGAATCCTACTAAACACTGCACAGAAAACTAAAGATTGAGCTACCAGAATCCTACTAAACACTGCACAGAAAACTAAAGATTGAGCTCCAGAATCCTACTAAACACTGGACAGAAAACTAAAGATTGAGCTCCAGAATCCTACTAAACACTGCACAGAAAACTAAAGATTGAGCTCAAGAATCCTACTAAACACTGCACAGAAAACTATAGATTGAGCTACCAGAATCCTACTAAACACTGCACAGAAAACTAAAGATTGAGCTCCTGAATCCTACTAAACACTGCACAGAAAACTAAAGATTGAGCTCCCGAATCCTTCTAAACACTGCACAGAAAACTAAAGATTGAGCTACCAGAATCTCACTAAACACTGCACAGAAAAGTAAATATTTAGCTACCAGAATCTCACTAATCACTGCGCAGAAAACGCAAGATTTAGCTACCAGAATCGCACTAAGCACTGCACAGAAAATTAAAGATTCAGCACCAGAATCTTACTAAACACTGCACAGAAAACTAAAGTTTGAGCTACCAGAATCCTACTAAACACTGCACAGAAAACTAAAGATTGAGCTCCAGAATCCCACAAAACACTGCACAGAAAACTAAAGATTTAGCTACCAGAATCTCACTTAACACTGCACAGAAAAATAAAGATTGAGCACCTGAATCTCACTAAACACTGCACAGAAAACTAAAGATTGAGCTACCAGAATCCTACTAAACACTGCACAGAAAACTAAAGATTGAGCTCCAGAATCCTACTAAGCACTGCACAGAAAACTAAAGATTGAGCTACCAGAATCCCACTAAACACTGCACAGAAAACTAAAGGTTGAGCTCCAGAATCCTACTAAACACTGGACAGAAAAGTAAAGATTGAGCTCCAGAATCCTACTAAACACTGCACAGAAAACGAAAGATTGAGCTCCAGAATCCTACTAAACACTGCACAGAAAACTAAAGATTGAGCTCCAGAAACCTACTAAACACTGCACAGAAAACTAAAGATTGAGCTCCAGAATCCTACTAAACACTGCACAGAAAACTAAAGATTGAGCTCCAGAATCTCACTAAACACTGCACAGAAAACTAAAGATTGAACTCCAGAATCCCACTAAACACTGCACAGAAAACTAAAGATTGAGCTACCAGAATCTCACTAAACACTGCACAGAAAAGTAAAGATTTAGCTACCAGAATCTCACTAAGCACTGCACAAAAAATTAAAGATTGAGCACCAGAATCTCACTAAACACCGCACAGAAAACTAAAGATTGAGCTCCAGAATCCTACTAAACACTGGACATGAAACTAAAGATTGAGCTCCAGAATCCCACTAAACACTGCACAGAAAAAAACTAAAGATTGAGCTCCAGAATCATACTAAACACTGCACAGAAAGCTAAAGATTTAGCTACCAGAATCTCACTAAGCACTGCACAGAAAATTAATGATTGAGCACCAGAATCCTACTAAGCACTGCACAGAAAACTAAAGATTGAGCTCCAGAATCCCACTAAGCACTGCACAGAAAACTAAAGATTGAGCTCCAGAATCCCACTAAGCACTGTACAGAAAACTAAAGATTGAGCTACCAGAATCCCACTAAACACTGGACAGATAACTAAAGATTGAGCTACCAGAATCCCACTAAACACTGGACAGAAAACTAAAGATTGAGCTCCAGAATCCTACTAATCACTGCACAGAAAACTAAAGATTGAGCTCCAGAATCCTTCTAAACACTGGACAGAAAACTAAAGATTGAGCTCCAGAATCCTACTAAACACTGCACAGAAAACTAAAGATTGAGCTACCAGAATCCTACTAAACACTGCACAGAAAACTAAAGATTGAGCTCCAGAATCCTACTAAACACTGGACAGAAAACTAAAGATTGAGCTCCAGAATCCTACTAAACACTGCACAGAAAACTAAAGATTGAGCACCAGAATCCTACTAAACACTGGACATGAAACTAAAGATTGAGCACCAGAATCCCACTAAACACTGCACAGAAAGCTAAAGATTTAGCTACCAGAATCTCACTAAGCACTGCACAGAAAATTAATGATTGAGCACCAGAATCCTACTAAGCACTGCACAGAAAACTAAAGATTGAGCTCCAGAATCCCACTAAGCACTGCAGAAAACTAAAGATTGAGCTCCAGAATCCCACTAAGCACTGTACAGAAAACTAAAGATTGAGCTACCAGAATCCCACTAAACACTGGACAGAAAACTAAAGATTGAGCTCCAGAATCCTACTAATCACTGCACAGAAAACTAAAGATTGAGCTCCAGAATCCTTCTAAACACTGGACAGAAAACTAAAGATTGAGCTCCAGAATCCTACTAAACACTGCACAGAAAACTAAAGATTGAGCTACCAGAATCCTACTAAACACTGCACAGAAAACTAAAGATTGAGCTCCAGAATCCTACTAAACACTGGACAGAAAACTAAAGATTGAGCTCCAGAATCCTACTAAACACTGCACAGAAAACCAAAGATTGAGCTCAAGAATCCTACTAAACACTGCACAGAAAACTATAGATTGAGCTACCAGAATCCTACTAAACACTGCACAGAAAACTAAAGATTGAGCTCCTGAATCCTACTAAACACTGCACAGAAAACTAAAGATTGAGCTCCCGAATCCTTCTAAACACTGCACAGAAAACTAAAGATTGAGCTACCAGAATCTCACTAAACACTGCACAGAAAAGTAAATATTTAGCTACCAGAATCTCACTAATCACTGCGCAGAAAACGCAAGATTTAGCTACCAGAATCGCACTAAGCACTGCACAGAAAATTAAAGATTCAGCACCAGAATCTTACTAAACACTGCACAGAAAACTAAAGTTTGAGCTACCAGAATCCTACTAAACACTGCACAGAAAACTAAAGATTGAGCTCCAGAATCCCACAAAACACTGCACAGAAAACTAAAGATTTAGCTACCAGAATCTCACTTAACACTGCACAGAAAAATAAAGATTGAGCACCTGAATCTCACTAAACACTGCACAGAAAACTAAAGATTGAGCTACCAGAATCCTACTAAACACTGCACAGAAAACTAAAGATTGAGCTCCAGAATCCTACTAAGCACTGCACAGAAAACTAAAGATTGAGCTACCAGAATCCCACTAAACACTGCACAGAAAACTAAAGATTGAGCTCCAGAATCCTACTAAACACTGCACAGAAAACTAAAGATTGAGCTCCCGAATCCTTCTAAACACTGCACAGAAAACTAAAGGTTGAGCTACCAGAATCTCACTAAACACTGCACAGAAAAGTAAATATTTAGCTACCAGAATCTCACTAATCACTGCGCAGAAAACTCAAGATTTAGCTACCAGAATCGCACTAAGCACTGCACAGAAAATTAAAGATTGAGCACCAGAATCTTACTAAACACTGCACAGAAAACTAAAGTTTGAGCTACCAGAATCCTACTAAACACTGCACAGAAAACTAAAGATTGAGCTCCAGAATCCCACTAAGCACTGCAGAAAACTAAAGATTGAGCTCCAGAATCCCACTAAGCACTGTACAGAAAACTAAAGATTGAGCTACCAGAATCCCACTAAACACTGGACAGAAAACTAAAGATTGAGCTCCAGAATCCTACTAATCACTGCACAGAAAACTAAAGATTGAGCTCCAGAATCCTTCTAAACACTGGACAGAAAACTAAAGATTGAGCTCCAGAATCCTACTAAACACTGCACAGAAAACTAAAGATTGAGCTACCAGAATCCTACTAAACACTGCACAGAAAACTAAAGATTGAGCTCCAGAATCCTACTAAACACTGGACAGAAAACTAAAGATTGAGCTCCAGAATCCTACTAAACACTGCACAGAAAACTAAAGATTGAGCTCAAGAATCCTACTAAACACTGCACAGAAAACTATAGATTGAGCTACCAGAATCCTACTAAACACTGCACAGAAAACTAAAGATTGAGCTCCTGAATCCTACTAAACACTGCACAGAAAACTAAAGATTGAGCTCCCGAATCCTTCTAAACACTGCACAGAAAACTAAAGATTGAGCTACCAGAATCTCACTAAACACTGCACAGAAAAGTAAATATTTAGATACCAGAATCTCACTAATCACTGCGCAGAAAACGCAAGATTTAGCTACCAGAATCGCACTAAGCACTGCACAGAAAATTAAAGATTCAGCACCAGAATCTTACTAAACACTGCACAGAAAACTAAAGTTTGAGCTACCAGAATCCTACTAAACACTGCACAGAAAACTAAAGATTGAGCTCCAGAATCCCACAAAACACTGCACAGAAAACTAAAGATTTAGCTACCAGAATCTCACTTAACACTGCACAGAAAAATAAAGATTGAGCACCTGAATCTCACTAAACACTGCACAGAAAACTAAAGATTGAGCTACCAGAATCCTACTAAACACTGCACAGAAAACTAAAGATTGAGCTCCAGAATCCTACTAAGCACTGCACAGAAAACTAAAGATTGAGCTACCAGAATCCCACTAAACACTGCACAGAAAACTAAAGATTGAGCTCCAGAATCCTACTAAACACTGCACAGAAAACTAAAGATTGAGCTCCCGAATCCTTCTAAACACTGCACAGAAAACTAAAGGTTGAGCTACCAGAATCTCACTAAACACTGCACAGAAAAGTAAATATTTAGCTACCAGAATCTCACTAATCACTGCGCAGAAAACTCAAGATTTAGCTACCAGAATCGCACTAAGCACTGCACAGAAAATTAAAGATTGAGCACCAGAATCTTACTAAACACTGCACAGAAAACTAAAGTTTGAGCTACCAGAATCCTACTAAACACTGCACAGAAAACTAAAGATTGAGCTCCAGAATCCCACAAAACACTGCACAGAAAACTAAAGATTTAGCTACCAGAATCTCACTTAACACTGCACAGAAAAATAAAGATTGAGCACCTGAATCTCACTAAACACTGCACAGAAAACTAAAGATTGAGCTACCAGAATCCTACTAAACACTGCACAGAAAACTAAAGATTGAGCTCCAGAATCCTACTAAGCACTGCACAGAAAACTAAAGATTGAGCTACCAGAATCCCACTAAACACTGCACAGAAAACTAAAGGTTGAGCTCCAGAATCCTACTAAACACTGGACAGAAAAGTAAAGATTGAGCTCCAGAATCCTACTAAACACTGCACAGAAAACGAAAGATTGAGCTCCAGAATCCTACTAAACACTGCACAGAAAACGAAAGATTGAGCTCCAGAAACCTACTAAACACTGCACAGAAAACTAAAGATTGAGCTCCAGAATCCTACTAAACACTGCACAGAAAACTAAAGATTGAGCTCCAGAATCTCACTAAACACTGCACAGAAAACTAAAGATTGAACTCCAGAATCCCACTAAACACTGCACAGAAAACTAAAGATTGAGCTACCAGAATCTCACTAAACACTGCACAGAAAAGTAAAGATTTAGCTACCAGAATCTCACTAAGCACTGCACAAAAAATTAAAGATTGAGCACCAGAATCTCACTAAACACCGCACAGAAAACTAAAGATTGAGCACCAGAATCCTACTAAACACTGGACATGAAACTAAAGATTGAGCTCCAGAATCCCACTAAACACTGCACAGAAAGCTAAAGATTTAGCTACCAGAATCTCACTAAGCACTGGACAGAAAATTAATGATTGAGCACCAGAATCCTACTAAGCACTGCACAGAAAACTAAAGATTGAGCTCCAGAATCCCACTAAGCACTGCAGAAAACTAAAGATTGAGCTCCAGAATCCCACTAAGCACTGTACAGAAAACTAAAGATTGAGCTACCAGAATCCCACTAAACACTGCACAGAAAACTAAAGATTGAGCTCCAGAATCCTACTAATCACTGCACAGAAAACTAAAGATTGAGCTCCAGAATCCTTCTAAACACTGGACAGAAAACTAAAGATTGAGCTCCAGAATCCTACTAAACACTGCACAGAAAACTAAAGATTGAGCTACCAGAATCCTACTAAACACTGCACAGAAAACTAAAGATTGAGCTCCAGAATCCTACTAAACACTGGACAGAAAACTAAAGATTGAGCTCCAGAATCCTTCTAAACACTGCACAGAAAACTAAAGATTGAGCTCAAGAATCCTACTAAACACTGCACAGAAAACTATAGATTGAGCTACCAGAATCCTACTAAACACTGCACAGAAAACTAAAGATTGAGCTCCTGAATCCTACTAAACACTGCACAGAAAACTAAAGATTGAGCTCCCGAATCCTTCTAAACACTGCACAGAAAACTAAAGATTGAGCTACCAGAATCTCACTAAACACTGCACAGAAAAGTAAATATTTAGCTACCAGAATCTCACTAATCACTGCGCAGAAAACGCAAGATTTAGCTACCAGAATCGCACTAAGCACTGCACAGAAAATTAAAGATTGAGCACCAGAATCTTACTAAACACTGCACAGAAAACTAAAGTTTGAGCTACCAGAATCCTACTAAACACTGCACAGAAAACTAAAGATTGAGCTCCAGAATCCCACAAAACACTGCACAGAAAACTAAAGATTTAGCTACCAGAATCTCACTTAACACTGCACAGAAAAATAAAGATTGAGCACCTGAATCTCACTAAACACTGCACAGAAAACTAAAGATTGAGCTACCAGAATCCTACTAAACACTGCACAGAAAACTAAAGATTGAGCTCCAGAATCCTACTAAGCACTGCACAGAAAACTAAAGATTGAGCTACCAGAATCCCACTAAACACTGCACAGAAAACTAAAGATTGAGCTCCAGAATCCTACTAAACACTGGACAGAAAAGTAAAGATTGAACTCCAGAATCCTACTAAACACTGCACAGAAAACGAAAGATTGAGCTCCAGAATCCTACTAAACACTGCACAGAAAACTAAAGATTGAGCTACCAGAATCCTACTAAACACTGCACAGAAAACTAAAGATTCAGCTCCAGAATCTTTCTAATCACTGCACAGAAAACTAATGATTGAGCTCCAGAATCCTACTAAACACTGCACAGAAAACTAAAGATTGAGCCCCAGAATCCTATAAAACACTGCACAGAAAAATAAAGATTGGCTCCAGAATCTCACTAAACACTGCACAGAAAACTAAAGATTGAGCTCCAGAATCCTACTAAACACTGCACAGAAAACTAAAGATTGAGCTACCAGAATCCTACTGAACACTGCACAGAAAACTAAAGATTGAGCTCCAGAATCCTACTAATCACTGCACAGAAAAGTAAAGATTGAGCTCCAGAATCCTACTAAACACTGCACAGAAAACTAAAGATTGAACCCCAGAATCCTACTAAACACTGCACAGAAAAATAAAGATTGAGCTCCAGAATCTCACTAAACACTGCACAGAAAACTAAAGATTGAGCTCCAGAATCCTACTAAACACTGCACAGAAAACTAAAGATTGAGCTCTAGAATCCTACTAAATACTGGACAGAAAACTAAAGATTGAGCTACCAGAATCCTACTCAGCACTGCACAGAAAATGAAAGATTGAGCTCCAGAATCCCACTAAACACTGCACAGAAAACTAAAGATTGAACTCCAGAATCCCACTAAACACTGCACAGAAAACTAAAGATTGAGCTACCAGAATATCACTAATCACTGCGCAGAAAACTAAAGATTTAGCTACCAGAATCTCACTAAGCACTGCACAGAAAATTAAAGATTGAGCACCAGAATCTCACTAAACACTGGACAGAAAACTAAAGATTGAGCTACCAGAATCCTACTAAACACTGCACAGAAAACTAAAGATTGAGCTTCAGAATCCTATTAAGTACTGCACAGAAAACTAAAGATTGAGCTCCAGAATTCCACTAAACACTGCACAGAAAACTAAAGATTGAGCTCCTGAATCCTACTAAACACTGCACAGAAAACTAAAGATTGAGCTCCAGAATCCTACTAAACACTGCACAGAAAACTAAAGATTGAGCTACCAGAATCCTACTAAACACTGGACAGAAAACTAAAGATTGAGCTCCAGAATCCTACTAAACACTGGACAGAAAACTAAAGATTGAGCTCCAGAATCCTACTAAACACTGCACAGAAAACTAAAGATTGATCTCAAGAATCCTACTAAACACTGCACAGAAAACTATAGATTGAGCTACCAGAATCCTACTAAACACTGCACAGAAAACTAAAGATTGAGCTCCTGAATCCTACTAAACACTGCACAGAAAACTAAAGATTGAGCTCCCGAATCCTTCTAAACACTGCACAGAAGACTAAAGATTGAGCTACCAGAATCTCACTAAACACTGCACAGAAAAGTAAATATTTAGCTACCAGAATCTCACTAATCACTGCGCAGAAAACTCAAGATTTAGCTACCAGAATCGCACTAAGCACTGCACAGGAAATTAAAGATTGAGCACCAGAATCTTACTAAACACTGCACAGAAAACTAAAGTTTGAGCTACCAGAATCCTACTAAACACTGCACAGAAAACTAAAGATTGAGCTCCAGAATCCCACAAAACACTGCACAGAAAACTAAAGATTTAGCTACCAGAATCTCACTTAACACTGCACAGAAAAATAAAGATTGAGCACCTGAATCTCACTAAACACTGCACAGAAAACTAAAGATTGAGCTACCAGAATCCTACTAAACACTGCACAGAAAACTAAAGATTGAGCTCCAGAATCCTACTAAGCACTGCACAGAAAACTAAAGATTGAGCTACCAGAATCCAACTAAACACTGCACAGAAAACTAAAGGTTGAGCTCCAGAATGCTACTAAACACTGGACAGAAAAGTAAAGATTGAGCTCCAGAATCCTACTAAACACTGCACAGAAAACGAAAGATTGAGCTCCAGAATCCTACTAAACACTGCACAGAAAACTAAAGATTGAGCTCCAGAAACCTACTAAACACTGCACAGAAAACTAAAGATTGAGCTCCAGAATCCTACTAAACACTGCACAGAAAACTAAAGATTGAGCTCCAGAATCTCACTAAACACTGCACAGAAAACTAAAGATTGAACTCCAGAATCCCACTAAACACTGGACAGAAAACTAAAGATTGAGCTACCAGAATCTCACTAAACACTGCACAGAAGAGTAAAGATTTAGCTACCAGAATCTCACTAAGCACTGCACAAAAAATTAAAGATTGAGCACCAGAATCTCACTAAACACCGCACAGAAAACTAAAGATTGAGCTCCAGAATCCTACTAAACACTGGACATGAAACTAAAGATTGAGCTCCAGAATCCCACTAAACACTGCACAGAAAGCTAAAGATTTAGCTACCAGAATCTCACTAAGCACTGCACAGAAAATTAATGATTGAGCACCAAAATCCTACTAAGCACTGCACAGAAAACTAAAGATTGAGCTCCAGAATCCCACTAAGCACTGCAGAAAACTAAAGATTGAGCTCCAGAATCCCACTAAGCACTGTACAGAAAACTAAAGATTGAGCTACCAGAATCCCACTAAACACTGGACAGAAAACTAAAGATTGAGCTCCAGAATCCTACTAATCACTGCACAGAAAACTAAAGATTGAGCTCCAGAATCCTTCTAAACACTGGACAGAAAACTAAAGATTGAGCTACAGAATCCTACTAAACACTGCACAGAAAACTAAAGATTGAGCTACCAGAATCCTACTAAACACTGCACAGAAAACTAAAGATTGAGCTCCAGAATCCTACTAAACACTGGACAGAAAACTAAAGATTGAGCTCCAGAATCCTACTAAACACTGCACAGAAAACTAAAGATTGAGCTCAAGAATCCTACTAAACACTGCACAGAAAACTATAGATTGAGCTACCAGAATCCTACTAAACACTGCACAGAAAACTAAAGATTGAGCTCCTGAATCCTACTAAACACTGCACAGAAAACTAAAGATTGAGCTCCCGAATCCTTCTAAACACTGCACAGAAAACTAAAGATTGAGCTACCAGAATCTCACTAAACACTGCACAGAAAAGTAAATATTTAGCTACCAGAATCTCACTAATCACTGCGCAGAAAACGCAAGATTTAGCTACCAGAATCGCACTAAGCACTGCACAGAAAATTAAAGATTCAGCACCAGAATCTTACTAAACACTGCACAGAAAACTAAAGTTTGAGCTACCAGAATCCTACTAAACACTGCACAGAAAACTAAAGATTGAGCTCCAGAATCCCACAAAACACTGCACAGAAAACTAAAGATTTAGCTACCAGAATCTCACTTAACACTGCACAGAAAAATAAAGATTGAGCACCTGAATCTCACTAAACACTGCACAGAAAACTAAAGATTGAGCTACCAGAATCCTACTAAACACTGCACAGAAAACTAAAGATTGAGCTCCAGAATCCTACTAAGCACTGCACAGAAAACTAAAGATTGAGCTACCAGAATCCCACTAAACACTGCACAGAAAACTAAAGATTGAGCTCCAGAATCCTACTAAACACTGGACAGAAAAGTAAAGATTGAACTCCAGAATCCTACTAAACACTGCACAGAAAACGAAAGATTGAGCTCCAGAATCCTACTAAACACTGCACAGAAAACTAAAGATTGAGCTACCAGAATCCTACTAAACACTGCACAGAAAACTAAAGATTCAGCTCCAGAATCTTTCTAATCACTGCACAGAAAACTAATGATTGAGCTCCAGAATCCTACTAAACACTGCACAGAAAACTAAAGATTGAGCCCCAGAATCCTATAAAACACTGCGCAGAAAAATAAAGATTGGCTCCAGAATCTCACTAAACACTGCACAGAAAACTAAAGATTGAGCTCCAGAATCCTACTAAACACTGCACAGAAAACTAAAGATTGAGCTACCAGAATCCTACTGAACACTGCACAGAAAACTAAAGATTGAGCTCCAGAATCCTACTAATCACTGCACAGAAATCTAAAGATTGAGCTCCAGAATCCTACTAAACACTGCACAGAAAACTAAAGATTGAACCCCAGAATCCTACTAAACACTGCACAGAAAAATAAAGATTGAGCTCCAGAATCTCACTAAACACTGCACAGAAAACTAAAGATTGAGCTCCAGAATCTTACTAAACACTGCACAGAAAACTAAAGATTGAGCTCTAGAATCCTACTAAATACTGGACAGAAAACTAAAGATTGAGCTACCAGAATCCTACTCAGCACTGCACAGAAAATGAAAGATTGAGCTCCAGAATCCCACTAAACACTGCACAGAAAACTAAAGATTGAACTCCAGAATCCCACTAAACACTGCACAGAAAACTAAAGATTGAGCTACCAGAATATCACTAATCACGCAGAAAACTAAAGATTTAGCTACCAGAATCTCACTAAGCACTGCACAGAAAATTAAAGATTGAGCACCAGAATCTCACTAAACACTGGACAGAAAACAAAAGATTGAGCTACCAGAATCCTACTAAACACTGCACAGAAAACTAAAGATTGAGCTTCAGAATCCTACTAAGTACTGCACAGAAAACTAAAGATTGAGCTCCAGAATTCCACTAAGCACTGCACAGAAAACTAAAGATTGAGCTCCTGAATCCTACTAAACACTGCACAGAAAACTAAAGATTGAGCTACCAGAATCCTACTAAACACTGCACAGAAAACTAAAGATTGAGCTCCAGAATCCCACTAAGCACTGCGCAGAAAACTAAAGATTGAGCTCCAGAATCCTACTAAGCACTGCACAGAAAACTAAAGATTGAGCTCCAGAATCTCACTAAGCACTGCACAGAAAACTAAAGATTAAGCTCCAGAATCCTACTAAACACGGCACAGAAAACTAAATATTGAGCTCCAGAATCTCACTAAGCACTGCACAGAAAATTAAGATTGAGCACCAGAATCTCACTAAACACTTCACAGAAAACTAAAGATTGAGCTACCAGAATCCTACTAAACACTGCACAGAAAACTAAAGATTGAGCTCCAGAATCCTACTAAGCACTGCACAGAAAACTAAAGATTGAGCTACCAGAATCCCACTAAACACTGGACAGAAAACTAAAGATTGAGCTCCAGAATCCCACTAAACACTGCATAGAAAACGAAAGATTGAGCTCCAGAATCCTACTAAACACTGCACAGAAAACTAAAGATTGAGCTTCCAGAATCCTACTAAACACTGCACAGAAAACTAAAGATTGAGCTCCAGAATCCTACTAATCACTGCACAGAAAACTAAAGATTGAGCTCCAGAATCTCACTAAACACTGCACAGAAAACTAAAGATTGAGCCCCAGAATCCTACTAAACACTGCACAGAAAAATAAAGATTGAGCTCCAGAATCTCACTAAACACTGCACAGAAAACTAAAGATTGAGCTCCAGAATCCTACTAAACACTGCAAAGAAAATTAAAGATTGAGCTCCAGAATCCTACTAAACACTGGACAGAAAACTAAAGATTAAGCTACCAGAATCCTACTCAGCACTGCACAGAAAACGAAAAATTGAGCTCCAGAATCCCACTAAATACTACACAGAAAACTAAAGATTGAGCAACCAGAATTTCACTAATCACTGCGCAGAAAACTAAAGATTTAGCTACCAGAATCTCACTAAGCACTGTACAGAAAATTAAAGATTGAGCACCAGAATCTCACTAAACACTGGACAGAAAACTAAAGATTGAGCTCCAGAATCCTACTAAGTACTGCACAGAAAACTAAAGATTGAGCTCATGAATCCTACTAAACACTGCACAGAAAACTAAAGATTGAGCTCCAGAATTTCACTAAGCACTGCACAGAAAACTAACGATTGAGCTACCAGAATCCCACTAAACACTGAAAAGAAAACTAAAGATTGAGCTCCAGAATCCTACTAAAGACTGGACAAAAAACTACAGATTGAGCACCAGAATCCTATTAAACACTGCACAGAAAACTAAAGAGTGAGCTCCAGAATCCTACTAAGCACTGCACAGAAAACTAAAGATTGAGCTCCAGAATCCTACTAAGCACTGCACAGAAAACTAAAGATTGAGCTCCAGAATCCCACTAAGCACTGCACAGAAAACTAAAGATTGAGCTACCAGAATCCCACTAAGCACTGGACAGAAAACTAAAGATTGAGCACCAGAATCTCACTAAACACTGGACAAAAAACTAAAGATTGAGCTACCAGAATCCTATTAAACACTGCACAGAAAACTAAAGATTGAGCTTCAGAATCCTACTAAGTACTGCACAGAAAACTAAAGATTGAGCTCCAGAATTCCACTAAGCACTGCACAGAAAACTAAAGATTGAGCTCCAGAATCTCACTAAGCACTGCACAGAAAACTAAAGATTAAGCTCCAGAATCCTACTAAACACGGCACAGAAAACTAAATATTGAGCTCCAGAATCTCACTAAGCACTGCACAGAAAATTAAGATTGAGCACCAGAATCTCACTAAACACTTCACAGAAAACTAAAGATTGAGCTACCAGAATCATACTAAACACTGCACAGAAAACTAAAGATTGAGCTCCAGAATCCTACTAAGCACTGCACAGAAAACTAAAGATTGAGCTACCAGAATCCCACTAAACACTGGACAGAAAACTAAAGATTGAGCTCCAGAATCCCACTAAACACTGCATAGAAAACGAAAGATTGAGCTCCAGAATCCTACTAAACACTGCACAGAAAACTAAAGATTGAGCTTCCAGAATCCTACTAAACACTGCACAGAAAACTAAAGATTTAGCTCCAGAATCCTTCTAATCACTGCACAGAAAACTAAAGATTGAGCTCCAGAATCCTACTAAACACTGCACAGAAAACTAAAGATTGAGCCCCAGAATCCTACTAAACACTGCACAGAAAAATAAAGATTGGCTCCAGAATCTCACTAAACACTGCACAGAAAACTAAAGATTGAGCTCCAGAATCTCACTAAACACTGCACAGAAAACTAAAGATTGAGCTCCAGAATCCTACTAATCACTGCACAGAAAACTAAAGATTGAGCTCCAGAATCTCACTAAACACTGCACAGAAAACTAAAGATTGAGCCCCAGAATCCTACTAAACACTGCACAGAAAAATAAAGATTGAGCTCCAGAATCTCACTAAACACTGCACAGAAAACTAAAGATTGAGCTCCAGAATCCTACTAAACACTGCAAAGAAAATTAAAGATTGAGCTCCAGAATCCTACTAAACACTGGACAGAAAACTAAAGATTGAGCTACCAGAATCCTACTCAGCACTGCACAGAAAACGAAAAATTGAGCTCCAGAATCCCACTAAATACTGCACAGAAAACTAAAGATTGAGCAACCAGAATTTCACTAATCACTGCGCAGAAAACTAAAGATTTAGCTACCAGAATCTCACTAAGCACTGTACAGAAAATTAAAGATTGAGCACCAGAATCTCACTAAACACTGGACAGAAAACTAAAGATTGAGCTCCAGAATCCTACTAAGTACTGCACAGAAAACTAAAGATTGAGCTCATGAATCCTACTAAACACTGCACAGAAAACTAAAGATTGAGCTCCAGAATTTCACTAAGCACTGCACAGAAAACTAACGATTGAGCTACCAGAATCCCACTAAACACTGAAAAGAAAACTAAAGATTGAGCTCCAGAATCCTACTAAAGACTGGACAAAAAACTACAGATTGAGCACCAGAATCCTATTAAACACTGCACAGAAAACTAAAGAGTGAGCTCCAGAATCCTACTAAGCACTGCACAGAAAACTAAAGATTGAGCTCCAGAATCCTACTAAGCACTGCACAGAAAACTAAAGATTGAGCTCCAGAATCCCACTAAGCACTGCACAGAAAACTAAAGATTGAGCTACCAGAATCCCACTAAGCACTGGACAGAAAACTAAAGATTGAGCACCAGAATCTCACTAAACACTGGACAAAAAACTAAAGATTGAGCTACCAGAATCCTATTAAACACTGGACAGAAAACTAAAGATTGAGTACCAGATTCCTACTAAACACTGGACAGAAAACTAAAGATTGAGCACAAGAATCCTACTAAACACCGGACAGAAAACTAAAGATTGAGCTCCCGAATCCTACTAAACACTGGACAGAAAACTAGAGATTGAGCTCCCGAATCCTACTAAGCACTGCACAGAAAACTAAAGATTGAGTTCCCGAATCCTACTAAGCACTGTACAGGAAACTAAAGATTGAGCACCAGAATCCTACTAAACACTGGACAGAAAACTAAAGATTGAGCACCAGAATCCTACTAAACACTGGACAGAAAACTAAAGATTGAGCTCCCGAATCCTACTAAACACTTGACAGAAAACTAAAGATTGAGCACCAGAATCCTTCTAAACACCGGACGAAAAACTAAAGATTGAACTCCCGAATCCTACTAAGCACTGCACAGAAAACTAAAGATTGAGCTCCCGAATCCTACTAAGCACTGCACAGAAAACTAAATATTGAGCTCCCGAATCCCCCTCAAAACAAACAATGATCAACAAAGTACTGCACAAAAAACTAAAGATTGAGCTCCAGAATCCAACTAAACACTGTACAGAAAACTAAAGATTGAGCTCCTGAATCCTACTAAACACTGCACAGAAAACTAAAGATTGAGCTCCCGAATCCTACTAAACACTGCACAGAAAACTAAAGATTGAGCTCCCGAATCCCACTCAAAACAAACAATGATCAACAAAACACTGCACAGAAAACTAATGATTGAGCTACCAGAATCCTACTAAACACTGCACAGAAAACTGAAGATTGAGCTACCAGAGTCCTACTAAGCACTGGACAGAAAACTAAAGATTGAGCTACCAGAATCCTACTAAGCACTGCACAGAAATCTAAAGATTGAGCTCCCGAATCCTACTAAACACTGTAGAGAAAACTAAAGATTGAGCATCAGAATCCTACTAAACACTGGAAAGAAAACTAAAGATTGAATACCAGAATCCTACTAAGCACTGCACAGAAAACTAAAGATTGAGCTCACGAATCCTACTAAACACTGGACAGAAAACTAAAGGTTGAGCTACCAGAATCCAACTGAAAACTGCACAGAAAACTAAAGATTGAACACCAGAATCCTACCAAATACTGCACAGAAAACTAAAGATTGAGCTCCCGAATCCTTCTAAGCACTGAACAGAAAACTAAAGATTGAGCACCAGAATCCTACTAAACACTGCACAGAAAACTAAAGATTGAATTACCAGAATCCTACTAAGCACTGTACAGAAAACTAAAGATTGAGCTCCCAGAATCCTACTAAGCACTGCACAGAAAACTAAAGATTGAGCAACACAATCTTACTAAACACTACACAGAAAACTAAAGATTGAGCTACCAGAATCCTACTAAACACTGGACAGAAAACGAAAGATTGAGCTACCAGAATCTCCCTAAGCACTGCACAGAAAACTAAAGATTGAGCTACCAGAATCCTACTAAACACTGGACAAAAAACTAAAGATTGAACTACCAGAATCCTACTAAGCACTGCACAGAAAACTAAAGATTGATCTACCAGAATTTTGCTAAGCACTGTACAGAAAACTAAAGATTGAGCTACCAGAATCTTACTAAACACTGCACAGAAAACTAAAGATTGAGCTACCAGAATACTACTAAACACTGCAGAGAAAACTAAAGATTGATCTACCAGAATCCCACTAAACACTGCACAGAAAACTAAAGATTGATCTACCAGAATCCTACTAAACACTGCACAGAAAACTAAAGATTGAGCTCCCAGAATTCTACTAAACACTGCACAGAAAACTAAAGATTGAGCTACCAGAATCCTACTAAGCACTGCACAGAAAACTAAAGATTGAGCACCAGAATCCTACTAAACACTGCACAGAAAATTAAAGATTGAGCTCCTAGAATTCTACTAAACACTGGACAGAAAACTAAAGATTGAACTCCCAGAATTCTACTAAGCACTGCACAGAAAACTAAAGATTGCGCTACCAGAATCCTACTAAGCACTGCACAGAAAACTAAAGATTGAGCACCAGAATCCTACTAAGCACTGTACAGAAAACTAAAGATTGAGCACCAGAATCTCACTAAACACTGCACAGAAAACTAAAGATTGAGCACCATAATCCTACTAAACACTACACAGAAAACTAAAGATTGAGCCCCGAATCCCACTCAAAATAGGGGTGAACACATATGTTCTTAAGAACTGCTGAAACTAGAAATCAGTTAAGGGTCTGGTATTAGTTCTTTTCAACTGCTGAACTGAAAATCGGCTAGATATCTGAAAATGGCACTTAACAAGACTAGACCAACTTGAGCTACTAAATGACGTGTCATTGGTGAAGTAGAGGGAGGGGGTAATTCTCACAAACTCAATTCAAATGACAACAGATAGATTGACACATTGGCATCATACATTTAATCAACACTCTTAAAGGTGCAATTGTGCATTTGTATATTATGCCAGGGGGAGGGGGTGCTTTGTTTTTTGTTAGTTAACCTGGACCAAAGGTCTATGGGAACTATTGCCATCACTTGGCGTCCGTCGTCTGTCGTCTGTAAACTTTTCACATTCCAAGCTTCCTCTCCGAAACCACTGGGCCAATTTGAACCAAACTTAGCAGGAATGTTCCTTGGGTGGTCCTCTACAAAGTTTCTGTTTTTTGTTCCAATCGGAAATTCAACATGGCTGCCAGGGCCTTATAATATGCTCTGATTGGCTGAAATTTCAAAGATCCTCTTCTCTGAAACTAATGAACTGACTGAACCCAAACTGTAAATGATTGATCATTGGAATGTCCTTTACCAAGTTTCTGTTTTTTATGTGGATCAGAAATCCAAGATGGCCGCCACCGCAGGACATAGATTAACATTGGACCATATGGGAAAATGTTCAAATGCCTTCTTCTCACAAACTACAAATATGATTAAAGCCAAACTGTACATGAATGTTCATTGGATGGTCCTCTGCAAACTTTAGGTTTTTTGTTCCGATATGAAATTCAAAAATGGCGGCTACAACAGGACTTAGCTTAACATTGGACCCTATGTGAAAAATGTTTCAAAACGCTTCTTCTCTTAAACCACTTAAACAATTGAAACCAAACTGCCCAGGAATGATCATTGGAAGGTTCTCTACAAAGTTTAGGTTTTTTATGCCGATCCGAAATCCAAGATGGCCGCCACAGCAGAACATAAATTAACATTGGACCCTATGGGAAAATGTTTAAATGCATTCTTCTCAGAACCTACAAATCAGACTGAATCCAAACTAGACAGGAATGTTCATTGGATGGTCCTCTACAAAGTTTAGGTTTTTTTGTTCCGATATAAAATGGAAGATGGCGGCTACAGCAGGACTTAGTTTAACATTGCACCCTATGGGAAAAGTATCTCAAAACGCTTCCTCTCTGAAACCACTTGGACAATTTAAACCAAACTGCCCAGGAATGATCATGGGAAGGTCCTCTACAAAATTGTGGTTTTCTATGCCGATCGAAAATCCAAGAGGGCCGCCACTGCAGGAAATAGATTAACACTGGACCCTATGGGAAAATGTTCAAATGCCTTCTTCTCAGAAACTATAAATATGATTAAAGCCAAACTGCACATGAATGTTCATTGGATGGTCCTCTACAAACTTGGTTTTTTGTTCCGATATGAAATTCAAAATGGCGGCTACGGCAGGACTTAGTTTAACATTGGAACCTATGGGGAAAATGTTTCAAAACGCTTCTTCTCTTAAACCACTTGGACAATTGAAACCAAACTGCCCAGGAATATCATTTGAAGGTACTCTAAAAAGTTTGGGTTTATTATGCCGATCCGATATCCAAGATGGCTGCCACCGCAGGACATAGATTAACATTGGACCCTATGGGAAAATGTTCAAATATGAATATGAGATATGGGGTAAATGTCAATGAGACAACAACCCCAAAGTCAAACTGTATCAGAAATGCCTTCTTCTCAGAAACTATAAATCAGACTCAATCCAAACTACACAGGAATGTTCACTGGATAGTCCTCTACAAAGTTTATGTTTTTTGTTCTGATATGAAATCCAAGATGGTGGCTACGGCAGGACTGAGTTTAATATTGGACCCTATGGGAAAAATGTTTCAAAACGCAAATCTGATTGAAGCCTGACTGTACATGAATGTTCATTGATGGTCCTCTACAAAGTTTAGGTTTTTTGTTCTGATATAAAATTCAAGATGGCAGCTGTGGCAGAACTTAGTTTAACATTGGACCTTATGGGAAAATGTTTTAGAACACTTCTTTACTGAAACCACTTGGACAATTGAAGCCAAACTTTTCAGGAATGTTCATTTGATGGGCTAGCCACCATCTCAAGTCATAGATTTATGGAGGACCCAGTTGGAAATCAATCATTGGAAGGTCCTTTACAAACTTTGTGTTTTTTATGTTGATCGGAATTCCAAGACGACTACCACTGCAGGACATAGTTTTTACATAGGACCAATTGGTTCTTTTTATTACCAGGTGAGCGATACAGGCTCTTGAGAGCATCCTGTCTTTGTCTTGTTTTGGGTTTTGCTTGTTTATTTCTTTTTTTGTATGGAATATCTCTGTTTAAATTGAAATGATATATATCAGTTAAATTTCCGATCATATGCAATCATTATGCATGTGTTTTGTTTTTGGAATTAAGAAAAGAAAGTTTAAGCAATGATGGTTAACAAATCCAATATATGTTTATAAGTATTGTCATGTTTCAAATCGGAATACAATATGGGCGTCCCAAATCGGAATAAAATCGAGTAAGGGCGGGGTTTGGTGTTTAATGTCACTTTCAACAAAATTTCTGTTATATCGTGGCGGTCAGTTTTATTGGTGGAGAAAACAACCAACCTGCTGAAAGTCAGACAAACTTTAATAATATTTAAAAAAAAAAGAGTATATCTATTGATAACATGCCAAAATATCATGGAATTAGTTTCTGTCTACGCCTTCACAAATCGCTAATGTTTCGAGATTCAAAGAAGATGAGCGCCCTGTACCAGTATAGTATTAAGTAATGTAATAGTTTGGAGGTCAGTCTCATTCTACCAGAGAATCCACATGATCCGTTTTTATAACCATAAACGCAATCAGTTCAACGTTCTAGTTTTTTACCCCTGATATCTGCAAAAAGCAATAAGAGATTGGTGTATTCTGAAATCATCTTTCCGAAAGGTTTTGCATCAAGAGTTAAAAAATTAACCAGATTTTGTGGAAATCGGATGGAAAAGAGAAGTACTATCATCAAATTAACAAAAAATGACCTCGGATTGCGGAATCAAAAATCGTGATACTTCGATTCCAAAAACCACCAGCCTCTCACAAGTAACTGCTAGACTGCTACACTTCATATATCGAGCATATAAGATTCCAACAGGGCCACTGTCTTATACATAGGGTGACCATCTCCATGGTCGCGATCTTTTGATATTTACATTTACTTCTGCCGTGAGCAATACAACTTGTTCCGATAATTGGGTATTTGTGGTTTAAATATATCGAATCGTGCACATAATAATGGTGTAGAAAGAATAATAATCAGAAGAAATACAGCATAAAAGAAATTCTGAAGTACCCCACCCACTTGAAAATATGATAATCTGTCTAAAGCCGCATACTGATATACGAGTCTCCCTGATATTAAGGCCAATATGGGAAAAAATGTCACATTATATAATCTATAAAGATATAAACACCACTAAATTCACCCATGGTTTCATTTTGCAAGACATTTTATTCAAAGAATCGGAGTTAAAATACAGTGCACATTTCCCACTATTGCCCTGGCTGTTTTTATCACGTGTTAATGTTAAGGTAAATCCCTATAGTCCGTTCATATTTGTCTTACTAAATGAACGTATAATCATGAGTATATCATCTTTGTCTTTAATTGATAATAACATTGCTGAAATCAATAGTTATATACAAAATATAAGACTAATATAGTATTGATTATAACAAACAGGTAATACCGACCCATGTACATAATATTTTATTATCTTTGAGGTCTTGTTACCAGTCGGTATATTACAGGATATATGACTTCAATTACAGACTAAAAAACAACTGAAACGAAAATATAATATAATATAAAACAAGCTGATGTGCACTTGATCAGTCCGTGTTTGTTTTTGTTTGTTTACCCACCCTTGGTATTTTTTATCATATAATCTTTGATGTATATTGCTGGTTTGACACTTGAACATTATTACCATGTCACCAAAACAGGGCGATTTTGTCTACTCATAGTTCGTTTGACACAAACAAGACATACCATGCTTGTTTGTGCATATGACAAATGCAAATGATGCTCACTGATATATAGCTTCCTGGTGTGCTTCACGGATACAAGAAATGATGCTCACTTCACAGCACTTGGCACATACATAATAACATACGACCTTAAGGACATAGCTCGTCTGAATGAATGTCCCGTGTTGTGTGAATACAACGCGTTTGGAACGCCAACAATATTTATTGCATATCTATATTACATATCTAACTTGTGGTACAAGTTTTCAATCCTATCCATTACATAATACAGTCAGTATACTAATGATTAACAACCTCTATTGTGTAATGGTTGGCGTGCTCACATTACTAGTAAGTACGGTATCTATATCGTTGGTTCGATCAAATCAAATACTATTAATTTGGTATTTGTTATATCTCTACTTAGTACGCACCATAAAGGAACAAAAGCAGACTGATTGCCTAGGAGTAATGCTAATGTCTTCGAGTGGAGCGACGGGTCTTGCGTGTGGATTGTTGAACAGTGAACTAGCATATAAGAATCCAAACAAACATGTTGGTCTAGTATAAAACAGACATCACCATCATCCAATCAAACTGTAACTGGTTCTCGCCATTATATAGCTGGAAATAATTCACGCTTGACATTACATAATATTCTCTTACTCAGTCCAAACTAGTAATGATAATCCCTCCCCCTTGAACTATGTACTCGATATTGAAGAATGCTTCATCTTTGTATTAGAAATAAATCTACAAGAAATGTGTTTCAGATTGTGCTGAAAACAAAGACGTGCAAAGTCTATTTTCAGTTAATGAATATTTTTACTTGAAATTGGATAAATACGTTTGAAGTTGTTGAGTTTAATTTGATCTTTGATGACTGCTACTTGAAAGCTTCCTTAACCGTCCTTTCAATTAGGATTTTTTCTGTGGATATTCAATAAAATGACCAAATCCTAGTGAACTTCTCAATAAATGGTCCCGTATAACTAGAATCAATCCAACATTCAACGAGAAAACGAGTAATTGACGAGTTAACATACATTCATTAGGATGCCATTTTATCATGTAAAGTGTATTATAAACTAGACTTTCAACAATTTTATACATAACATGTAATTCTGATGAAGTACATTGAGAAAGACATTTGGTTTAAATGACATTTCGCATGTCCCAGTCCAACAAATTACTCATCTGTTCACTGTGATATATAATGTTATTGCAATTTACACATGGATTGTAATTGATTACAAAAAAAACAGAAAGTTCCGTCAATATGTCTTGTATTAAATTGCTGGTTAATTAAGATGGAAAAAAGAATCAGATTTTGTTTGGTAAGGTATATCTATACAACAAAGAGGAAAGTTTACTTCCTATTACTTCCTCTATTACATTTTACTTCCGTCTTTTACTGGTGGTCATAATTAGGCCAAAGAAAATATACTTTCATGTGAAGATTTTATTCATGATTCACATTTTTATTGTTATTTAATATAATGCTATAATTTCGTGTCCATTTCGAAACCGACATTAGTTTCATTTGTGTAAATCGTGACGTTATGAGTTCAAATAAGGCACTCACTTTGATTTCAAATCATGTCCTTATACCCTTGGATATCTAGACAATATGTACATTATATTTTAGAACAAATTCACAAACAACTGATATACGTACATATTTATGTTGACGGAAACAAATCGCACGACATCATCGTCACAATGATATAAACTAAAAAGCTGTCAGATAATCACAATACTTATGGAGATGTAACGTAACATTTACACATTTTATTATGTAAAACAATTGTTATAATAAATACATTAATGTAAATTAAAAAATTCTAAATCTGCATAATTATTATTAATCAAATTATGCATTTTCTGTTTTCTGCAATAAGAAACTCCAAAATATATTCATTTAATGATTACATTTTCTGCACGTGAAGTGCACGTTAGTTACAATCTTATTCTGTAATAGTTAATTGAATGGCGACTTGAGCATTGAGCTGGTATAATCCCGATGTTATCAAGGCATATAATTTGACATTAAATCATTGTGGTTATTCCGGCACTAGTCAAATGTAAAGAAAATGATGGTTTTCTCGGTGCTAAAACACAGATCGATCACCCCTAAGACAATCATCAGTACTGAGGTGACGGGACGTAGACAGTGCTCAGGAGAACACTAAATCGTCACTAGATTGCTGTACTTTGACACGATTTAGATTTACTATTTAGCTTGTTCCCAAGTTGTAACGTTATTCCGTCCTTGAAAAAAATGGAAATGATTTATATACAACATGTGTACATTGTCGGAAGATACAAAATTTATTTGTACAAAATTTAGAAATAAAACTCGCTTCTAAGCAAGCGTAAATACATTTTATTTTTACCGACAATGAACGTATGTATTTTGTCTTTATCCTACAATGTTAAAATGTCCAAAACAGCTGCCAAATTCTAGTGAGCAAAAACAACTGTATCCTTTTTGACGTCCGCGCTATTGTTACCGTTTTCCTCGCTCTTTCTACATGATTCAGGTACCATATTGTACAGACATATCTGCTTAGAACTTGAAGGTCAAAACATTTTGTCCCAGTCCCGCTTTCAGTTTCAATTAAAAGAGCTCTAATAGTGTAGAAAATTTTAAACGTTGTATCTGTTATTTTGCAATGTAATTTTAAAATGAATTTGAGAATTTTAGAAATCCCAAATCTGACTGGATATCTTTTGTTATTTCCGATCTTAATATATCATTTTAATGCCATCTCAAACTACTCATGTTTATGGCATTATTACTTTTATTGTACAGAACATGAGAATGCAATGGTGGAAAAGCATGTGTATAAATAATCGTTATTACTTATTAGTGAGGATTTATTCAAAAGATTAACAACACCTAGCGGAATATCCGCTGGAAAGCTGACCGCGAATGGGACTTGAATAGCGTAATGTCATGGTAACGGATAATGACTTACAATTACAGTAACTTTGGACAGGTGTTCCTTCTGATACAACAGACAATAAATCGTTAATGCACTGCTCAATATATTGTCTTCTCTTGGCCATCAAACTTTTTTTCAACATACAAGATATTCTTTATTCTACAATTAAAGACTATAACGAGTAACATTGATATAATATATAGCCAGGTGTAAACAGGTGCGTGTTTAATGAAAACTTCTCTTTACAATCGTGTGTCCAATGTGAAATACAATATATTTGTATGTATTAAGACATTTTCTATTTCGATATGTTTAGTATGTTGATTTTCTGAGTTGTAGAGAAATTCTTTATAATGATTTAAATATTCCTGACAAGAATAATATTACCAGGGATACAAAATTTCGTTGATTTGTCTTGGAAACGCATATGATGGTTAGGCTTCCTGAAAATGAGTACTTCAACATAAAATCGATCGTCGTGAAGCATTACCACAGGCGCTTCCGCGCACTATGTTTTGTCTCTTAATAAGTTCAATCCCGGGACATTTCCATCGCCTTCACAAGAGTTTCTTAAGAACAAATTTGAAAGAATTGATTTTGTAAGTGGTTTATCATCGTATGAAGCCATGTTTTCAGGTTTAATTCTCGAATAATTGTCGATCCGCAATTTAAAATATGAAATTACGTGCACACTCACGGCAGGCTTATACAATTTAATCCATTTCGTTTTGCAGGAATATTTCCAATTTCATTTAATTTACATTCCGTTGTGGTCACGGAAGATTTTAAGCATGTCATTGACGCTGCTAGCTAAACGATTCTTTAGGTTTATGAATAAAACTGGAATTGTCAAATAATTTGGAAACTTCATTAGTAAACTAATTCCTTGTTAATCAACATGAAATAAATTTGTTTATTTAACAACATACGTTAACTGTTTTGTTGCGTAAAGTAAATTTTCGAAGTCAATTAATGCGATCGAATTTGGGATATGAAATTGAATTTATAGGATCTAACATAACAGTCTACAGTACATATTCATCAATCGTGTCCAAGGGGTTCTATAGAGTTTATTACTGTTTCTTTTACAAGAAAAATTATATGAAATATCAGAAATATGCAGTAAGTGAACAAATCGTTTAAAAATGCAGTAACAAAACTATCCCCCCCCCCCTCCCCTGCAACAACGGGTTCGTTTCTCAAAATCTGTTTTGACATAGATATTAGTTTAACGGTCACAATTTACATCCTTGTTAGTTGTACATCCATTGCCATAGTATTAATAGGGTTGTACAATAATTAGATTCACATGATAGATATGTGTAGGTAAAACATTTTTTTCACCAGTTCGTGTACAATAAAATCAAACAGATATATAATCACACTGTTGGAAGCTCCAAAATCTAACAAAAGAGCTCATCTTCTGTCCATCTAGTCGCCTTCATAGATTGCATTTTCGGGTTTCCCAGCTAGGTCTACCCTCTGTTTATTGGACATACTTCTGACCGTTAGAGCGAAGGGTGTGTTATTTCAAACACAATGATGATTAAATTGAAAAAAACAATAATATATTTCTTTAAAACCAATGTCGGAACACCTTAAGACGACGACTTGAAAGGATAAATTTATTGATGTCGTATCCCTGCAAAAGGTACACCAAGGGCTATGATAATGTTAAGAACGCTTTAAGTTAATTAACTTGGCCTTACGATGATCTTAAGATGTTTTTAAAGGGAAACTTAAGAGACATTTATAGTTACCGGCCCATTCACTTTATAAAGGGCAACTTGAGAGACATGTATAGCTACCGGCCATTCACTTTACGACGATCAAGATTTTTTAGGACCGGAGATAAATACTAACACTTTAATAGTACATTGCCTTACTCCCAGGATCTGTGCCACTTTGTCAGTGGTATCGGGTATTTTTGTGCGGATTGTGACTACCCCGGTATACTCGTAAATCTGTTCGGACTTCGGTATGCATGTTCGTCTTTTAAATAATGGGGACGCGGTATACTGGCATCGATCTTATAGCAGTTAAATTTGTATTAATAATTGCCTGACCCCAATAAAGTTGCACCAATAAATGGAAATACTTATTCAGCGCCTGGCCAAAGGTCAAGTGGACTTTTAGTATCGCCTGGCCAAAGGTCAAGTGGACTTTTAGTATCGCCTGGCCAAAGGTCAAGTGAACTTTTAGTATCGCCTGGTCAAAGGTCAAGTGGACTTTTAGTATCGCCTGACCAAAGGTAAAGTGGACTTTTAGTATAATACTTATTCAGCTCGCCTGGCCAAAGGTAAAGTGGACTTTTCGTATCGTTTGGTGTCTGCCGTCGTTATGTTTTTAACATTTTGCAATGCTGTTCAACCTAAGGGAACCAAACATGACAGGAATGGATCCTTGCTTGGGTAGAGGAGAATTTATACAAATTATTTGATCATCCATGGGAAAGGCTATTAGATGGCATAACATTCTTGATTCTCATAATCCAAAATACAATGGTGTAGAGAAGTATTAAATTATGCCCCATGATCTATTTGATTCAAGTCCCTGGGGTCACACTTTAATAGCATAACTGGAATAGCCAAATACATCTTTACTGAATGGACGACACAGTCTCGTCCGAGCCTCTTAGTTTACCTGTGCAGAGCTCAAATTATGTTGTTTAATGGAAATACCATAGAGCTTAATGGAGATGCACACAAAATGTATCTTTTTTACATATATTAGAACTTTAATTCTTTTGCTGCTAAATTTTATTACATGTACTGAAATAAAATAAATATATTTTTATTAAGAAATAAAGGAATAAAATGAGGAAAATAACTGGTGAAGTGTTCCTTCACAATGTTATTTTATTCAACATTGGTCATATTTTAGTAATACATTTTTGTATGTCATATTTTTAATGTAGAGCAATATCGAGAATCATTTAAATAAAAAGATGAGTAAAGAGAGGTAAATCTTACTGTTTCGAGTTACCATTGATTTCAAGTCAACTAAGATTATCTCCCATGTTTGATCATCGTTTGTAACCCGCGGCTGACCACGATCCGATACTCTCCATCAGTGAAGAGTTCATCGGATCGTCATTAGCCGTGAATTACCGACGGTAGTGTTTGGCAGATTAATGCCACTACTTAATAACGTCCCGATCCATGAATTGGATTTCCAATGCTATATGTCTGGTCTTTTTGTGTTCAGTTACTTTAAACATATTTTATTGTAAAAAAAAATACAGATGTAATGGATCAGACACAAGTTATAAACTTACGAGGTCTACTATTGTGTTCAGTTAAGATGTAAGGTGATTGTTTGTTTTGTTGATATTGATGGAATTGATGACCTTCACCGTTTAAACTTTTTTTTCATAACGTATCAAATATTCCCAAACTAATACTATTGTTGATTTCAGTGAATAGATTTATTTAAATAGATCAATATCGCATCGAAATATACTTATATTATAGTGAGTATGTCTGGATAAATTTAGACTTGTAGCAATGCGATGACTCTGGTGTGGTTTTTGTGGGATCTGTGTTGCTTTGAGTTTTATGTGTTGTGTTTTGCTTGTCTTCGTCATGTGTCTTGTGTACCAAATGTTGCCAGTGTCTATATATTGTCCATTCTTGGTTGCCTCTTAGGTTTTCTCTAACGTATATTATATACTTTAGCATGAATAGGTGTATTTCGTATAATACTGCAAGTGAATAATGTGTTTATACGGATTGCTCATCGAGGAAATTCCGGCCATAGGCATATGATTTCAGTAGTTGTTTCTCCACTGCTAGCTATAACCCCATGGTTTGTGCGAGGCGAATACTTGTATACAATACGCGTTCGGTCAGAACGTTATGAGTGCTGTCCTTTGTAAGACAAAGAGTTCCGATCCTACCAGTTGGTTCCCCTTTTACTTTTTGGCAATTAAAATATATGTACACAATCCCATCTCAGTGTCACATTTTAAATGTTTAAAACATTGACCTTACCACGAATATGTTGGGACGGGCAACTATCTATCCGTCTATATATATGTCAGTCAGTCATCCAGTAAGTTCATCTGGATATGTTGGGACGGGCAACTATCTATCCGTCTATATATATATGTCAGTCAGTCAGTCAGTCCAGAAAGTTCATCTGGATATGTTGGGACGGGCAACTATCTATCCGTCTATATATATGTCAGTCAGTCATCCAGAAAGTTCATCTGGATATGTTGGGACGGGCAACTATCTATCCGTCTATATATATGTCAGTCAGTCATCCAGAAAGTTCATCTGGATATGTTGGGACGGGCAACTATCTATCCGTCTATATATATATGTCAGTCAGTCATCCAGAAAGTTCATCTGGATATGTTGGGACGGGCAACTATCTATCCGTCTATATATATGTCAGTCAGTCATCCAGAAAGTTCATCTGGATATGTTGGGACGGGCAACTATCTATCCGTCTATATATATGTCAGTCAGTCATCCAGAAAGTTCATCTGGATATGTTGGGACGGGCAACTATCTATCCGTCTATATATATGTCAGTCAGTCATCCAGAAAGTTCATGTGGATATGTTGGGACGGGCAACTATCTATCCGTCTATATATATATGTCAGTCAGTCAGTCAGTCCAGAAAGTTCATCTGGATATGTTGGGACGGGCAACTATCTATCCGTCTATATATATGTCAGTCAGTCATCCAGAAAGTTCATCTGGATATGTTGGGACGGGCAACTATCTATCCGTCTATATATATGTCAGTCAGTCATCCAGAAAGTTCATGTGGATATGTTGGGACGGGCAACTATCTATCCGTCTATATATATATGTCAGTCAGTCAGTCCAGAAAGTTCATCTGGATATGTTGGGACGGGCAACTATCTATCCGTCTATATATATGTCAGTCAGTCATCCAGAAAGTTCATCTGGATATGTTGGGACGGGCAACTATCTATCCGTCTATATATATGTCAGTCAGTCATCCAGAAAGTTCATCTGGATATGTTGGGACGGGCAACTATCTATCCGTCTATATATATGTCAGTCAGTCATCCAGAAAGTTCATCTGGATATGTTGGGACGGGCAACTATCTATCCGTCTATATATATGTCAGTCAGTCAGTCCAGAAAGTTCATCTGGATATGTTGGGACGGGCAACTATCTATCCGTCTATATATATATGTCAGTCAGTCAGTCCAGAAAGTTCATCTGGATATGTTGGGACGGGCAACTATCTATCCGTCTATATATATGTCAGTCAGTCATCCAGAAAGTTCATCTGGATATGTTGGGACGGGCAACTATCTATCCGTCTATATATATGTCAGTCAGTCAGTCCAGAAAGTTCATCTGGATATGTTGGGACGGGCAACTATCTATCCGTCTATATATATGTCAGTCAGTCATCCAGAAAGTGCATCTGGATATGTTGGGACGGGCAACTATCTATCCGTCTATATATATGTCAGTCAGTCATCCAGAAAGTGCATCTGGATATGTTGGGACGGGCAACTATCTATCCGTCTATATATATGTCAGTCAGTCAGTCCAGAAAGTTCATCTGGATATGTTGGGACGGGCAACTATCTATCCGTCTATATATATGTCAGTCAATCAGTCCAGAAAGTTCATCTGGATATGTTGGGACGGGCAACTATCTATCCGTCTATATATATGTCAGTCAGTCATCCAGAAAGTTCATCTGGATATGTTGGGACGGGCAACTATCTATCCGTCTATATATATGTCAGTCAGTCATCCAGAAAGTTCATCTGGATATGCTGTAATTGTCTTCTTGCGTAGTGGGTGCGTTTTGTCTGCTTGACGAGTTCAACCGGTGGAGCAGGAAGAATACAATATGGGCAAGAAATAATGACCCAATGGAAAGAACCATAACCAAACCCCACACGTGTAATTAAGCAATAAATAACCAAGATGCAAATTAATGTATTTACAAAAGCAAATTACCGGTATATACAATATCCATTTTTATGACAATTAACACCTACTCAACACTTGGTAGAAGACCCGGGTATAACGCCTAGCTTCAGGACTATTTGTTTCTATTTGCTGCCACCGCAATTAATAATTAAGCATTCCGCATGAAATATGGAATGTGAAGTCATATGTTAAAGGACTAGCTTCACGACCAACCCTTAAACAGATGCAATACATAACACAGGGATTGACCTTGATTGGCCAGAATACAATGTCCATCTAGAAACGATCTATGATAGAGACCTAAGATTTTCATCCAAAGCGAAGCGCTCACCATTAACCTAATTATATGCGAGCGTTAGCGAGCTCTTTATGGTATACAATGTGTACTTAGGATTTTTTGACAAACATGGCTGCACATACTGATGGAGAGAAAAAATTCTGCGCATTGTAAACACGTTCCGTGTAACACACTAACACACTCAACTTCTTCTTCTTTAGGTATACAATACTCCTTCATGACGTTGAAGATTACGTACTGTTGCATGCGTGGGTATTTACAAAAATATTTACATAAATTTCATAAAGTGAAATAAAGTGAAATCAAAAGTGTGAATAAAACAAAACAAAAAATTTAAAACTATGTACAATTGTATTTGAAATTTAAATGTTTAAGAGAACAGCGGGTGTTAGCTGTTCTCTGAAAGAGTCTATAGATGGACTTGAGTTAATTGTCTGTGGTAAGATGTTCCATTGTACTATAGTGTGTGGAAAAAATGACCATTTGTATGTATCTTTTTGTGTTGTTATATGCCTAAATGTCTGATTGTGTGATTTTCTAGTTCTGCTGTCAGTTGGGATCAGTATGATATTTGGGATAGCAATTAAAGCGTGTGTTATTTTAAACAACATGATCAATCTGGTTTTAAGACGGCGCTCAGCTAAAGTTGGCCAACCAAGAGTGTCAATCATTGAAGTGACACTGCTAGTATTATGGTAATTGTTTTGAACATAGCGAGCAGCTCGTCTTTGAACCATTTCTAGTTTGTTTATGTTGTCATGTATATAATGCAGATCTTCTTAACATAAAGCGCAAAGGTGATCCTATGTCTCGTACCCGCTCTCGTACGTCCGATACCACTGAAACCCGGAACCCGTGTGTAATAAAAGTCAATTTGTTAGCTTGTTTTGTTTATATTGATATTTTTCAATTTTATTAAATCTCTTCTGACATACTGACAATATTTTTTGTTTCTACGCGGAAGTTAACTTTTGAGATTTCGTAAGGAACGACAGTTCGATTGAATGAGACTAGATTCGGCCCTAAAAAAAAGTCGTCCCCGATATATCTCGGCCCAAAAAATCTCGACACTTTTTGATGCACTGGATGAGCGTGAAATTGACAGATAATTTTCAGATTCGCAAGCATTCATGGTCGTGCCTGATTCATATTATCTAGAACAGGAGCTACCCATGAACAACACCCTCCGACGGTAACACCCTGCCTTCAACCAACAACAGTTCTGAGTTTTGGGTATTTTTTTTGTCTCCTCCTCTCATCGCGATAGAAATTATGGAAGACAAAATTAAGAGATGAATATTATGGATGGACAGTTTGTAACCGGAGACCGGAAGTCTATCCGCCATTTTGATTATGCAAGAAAAGCTTTAAGATTTCTTCCACTGCTAATTGCAAAGTTCTTACTTCAATATTTGCAACATATTAATTAGTAACTTTCTTTCTAGGATTCTGAATTCGTAAATCGAAAAAGGACAGACAACACTATGGCCAAAAGACCGGGAGTGAACTCCGGTGCTCCGGAAGGTTAAGCAGTTCCTGCTCCGCTGGTGGCACCCGTCATAGCCAGAAATGATAGGTGATTTGCTCATTTGCATATTCCAAATGGCGGCTCAAAGAGAATTTGGATTTTAACATATAGTTGAATGGGAAACTTTCTGTTAGCTTGGGCCGGACAATTTTCCGGGATAAAAAATTAAACTATGCACCGGTTTGAACAATATCTCAAAATATTACAGCTGTACCATGAAAACTCAAGGTTCCCACCTAGTTTCAAATTTTGAAGCGTAAGCGCCATTCAAAAGCATTGAGAAGAAGTGAAAAAATGCATCCTGCACGGTTTTCAAGACCTAAAAGCACTTTTCTTACAATCCCCATTCTAGTTGCCGGGACAAATTCGGTCAGTTCCGGTAACATTGTTGAGGAATCTTTCTTCGATAAATATTTTGCTGAAAAATTAAAGGTTCCCACGATAATTTAAAAGAGGGCTTCACAAGTTTTTTTTACCTTTCTAGTAGAGATTCAATAGGGGTTCACGCAAAAAAATCTACTATTTCGTAAAACTGCTTCTGCTAGACATAGCATTATTTGAGTAAGCACCGCATTCCATTGTAAATGTAAATAAACAATTAAAAAAAGGCTCCACAAGGGTATTTTTTTATTTCGACAAAACAACAGAAGAAGTAACTATGATACAATTGGTAACAATACTGACACTGATATATAAAGTTCAAAAAATTTAACAATATATATACTAAACGATTTCAGTGACATACTAATACTTATGTGGGCAGAAATTGAAAAAAAATGCACAATATATTTTTTATTTACATATTTTTATTTCGTGGAAAAAAAAAGGGGGGCAGTGCTTTAAATATATTTTCGATCTTTTACACACATCATTGGATTCCTAATAAATATATGATGACAATTAATTTTGATACGATCACAAATAGTTATGAAGTTATTTATGTGATCAAAACTGTGATGAAATATTATTTTAAAAAAATAGATACGAGTTTTCATCAGCGTCTTCCAAATATGGTTCAACGTTTATTTGCTGACGTCATACATGACGCGATTTGGTTTATGAATATTCATGAGCAAAATCACCCATGATTACTGGCTATGTCGTGTTACTCTAGTTACAAATTTGGTAATTAGTTCAATTTAAGATCAATAGTTTAATCGAACCAATTAACGTTTTATCTATCGCCTAGTTTTATTGTTGTGAATAATATATATGTTTAAAATATATTTTTTTATGATTCAGATCAGAGACATATAAAACAATTAATTAAACAAATGCGTTGTTTCTGTATCAATCAAATTAAAATTAGTTTTTTATTTCATTCTTCCTTTGGTAATACACTAACATCTAACAACACCCCTTATGGCTTCACATCAGGGTTCATACCGACCCGCAATCAAGCGATGAACCTACTAAATCTTTAGGTTTCAAAAAGAAGTACACGTGAAGAGCTGTTGTCCGATTGGACAATTTATTTAAAATTGGAAAAAATATGATTTTTTTGCGTAAAATCGTGATTTTTCACACGAAATATCCCCAAATTTTTCGCGCCTCCCTCCGCAATTGGAAAGAATATCGTGTTTTTTCACACGAAATACCCCAACATTTTTCGCGCCCCCCTCCGCTCGACGCAATTTTTTTAAGTGCGCCCCCCCCCCCCCCCCCTAACTTGAAATCCTGGATCCGCCCCTGTAACTATGTTGCATATGCTATGATTGGTCGGTCCAAGATAAATAAAATCTTACATGACATGATTCCGAACAGAATGTTGTTAGATGTTACTTATATGTAGTGTAAGTTGATATTGGTAACAATGTAGGGGGTCACATACTATTGCATCATACTCCATCGTTAATCGTTCTAGCGAAGTATATGCTGTTTATTACAATATCGCAGATTTCTTATTAGGGAGCCTAATGGATGAGTTTGTGGTTTTTTTCCGCCAAGTTGGATATGTCGATGTTCTATTTTACATTTTCAGAATTTTGTGGCCCTGGGTATGCATTATTTTACTTTTTGTAGTAGATGGGGGTTTTTTGGGGGGGGGGGGGGGTTTAGAAAATACAATTTCTGGATTTTATTTTGGGTATTTTTAGTATTTTTGGCATTGAAGCGCATTCCTAGGTGGTTTGCCCATGTTTCTATGATTTTGAGATCTTCTTGTAGAATTTTACGGTCTTTCGTTGTTTTGGTTGGTTCGTAGAGTAAGAAGCCATCTGCAAGAAATCTTACTGAATGAAGATGCCACTGCATCTGAAAGGTCATTTATATGGCAAAGAAAGAGTAAAGATCAAAGAATTGTCCATTGACGAATCCTGAGACAACTGTTATTTCTTATGGTTGTTCTCCAACTATTACGTTCATTTTGCTATTCGTCAGGAACATGATTAATCAGTTGTTTTTAGTTGGTTCGCGGAGTCCATGATAATCCATTTTTGATAGCAGTTTCCTGTGGGGTATTGCATGCAAGGTTTTAGAGGAGACCAGGATGACAGTGTTTATTTGTAGACCTAAATCATCATACGATTTCATGAAATCATTTATGGTAATCATTAGTTGAGTTTCACATGAATAGCCATGGTTCAGTGATGTTGACACTTCATGCTTTTCGGGCGAGGTGTTTCATTATGCGCCTGTAATTTATGTAGCTGTTCAGTTGTTATGGTTATAAGGGAGGGTTAATTGGCATTTTACTAACATGTGGAAAACAATTGCACGACCGGATCATTTCACTAAGAGGGGAAGTTTGGGATCATAAAACTAGTTTAACCCCGCCACTTCAGTCTTTTTTATATTTGTATATTAAAGTACTTGTACCAAGCCATGAAAGTGAGCGATCAAGTATTCGTGTGTTAGGAGTATCAATTGTGCCTCTTTCTACGAATGTTCTATTGTATTTCGGAACTTCTCCGACAATGTGGTATTTTTTGTTTTTCATATTATTCAGATTGACAAAAATGTAAACTGAAGTATTATAATAATAATAATAATTTTATTGTTCCAATTAAGGGCCCCCGAAGAGGCCGAGAGTTACATATAAAACAAATATTGATTCAATGTACATATACAACATTTTATGCCGGACAGAATCAGAGATAAAGTAATGATATACACTATACATATACATGTAAACACTACTTATGACCAAATTTTGAAATGTCTTATTATACATGATAGTTTGATTTTTACATGTTAAATATGACGATTACAGAATTGAAACATATAGAAAACAAAAAAAGGCCATACCTTCATTGTAAATAATATGCATTTCATCTATATGACACGGTATGTTGGTTTAATAGAAAGTAAAAATCTATATAGACAGTATGTCTGTAGATCTATGACTGCTGGCATATCTATCGTTCTCTTCTCAGCTCTTAATATAATTATTATATATTAATATTCATCAATACACTGATCTTTTCGGATTGATTCGTTCGTTAATTTTTATAGTACGATGAATTTTTGTTAAAAAAATTCTACGATGTACCTTATGGCAATAAACAGAATATGACAGTTAATAAATTTTGGGCAGATGAAATGAGCACTTTACCAAGCGCTTCAGTTATCTCCCTTAGACTTCACATTGAAGAGCAAGGTCATTTTCTTCTGAAGTCGCACATTCTAAATACTGTTAAAGGTGATGTATAAACATATATAGATAGTATAGAATAGCTTGATTTTATGCAATGATGTCAACCATTGTTCTGTCTAATAGAACACAACAGTAAATAAGCATACCAATACTATACACAGTTTATAAGGGGGGTGAAGTTCGGTGAACTAATTTTTTTCGTCTATGTTGCATTGTTGGTGAGTTACAGAATTATTTGGTGAGCCCAACAAATGTAACATACCATCGGTTGACAAAATTGTTTGTCGCCTCTGGTTTTTCCCTATATATTTAATGTAAAACCACAATTTCTTCAAATAAAATATACAAAGGTAATTTCATCTACATCTACATGGTACGTGCTGACCGTCACTTTTGACTAGTATTATTGCAAATAAATAAAAAAAAAAATGATAATTTTGTACAATCCTTAAGAAAAAGTATGAATTACAGAGAAAGTAGGAAAGATAGAAAAAAAAAGTGTATATATAGGAAAGTCAGAGGAATAGGCGAAAGATTTGTCACATGTTCATACCTTCACTGAAGGCTTCAGCAATAGTCCACTCTGGCTACCGTAGCGGTCACTGGGTATACACCCAACCAGCACAGCACTATCAGCCTCACTAGATACTATTTACAACTTGACGACCCTAAACTTAGATAGAGGCAGTGGACAGCTCCTGTTTGAAAGATAACAAACAGGGACAGGGTTCCAGATAGTCCGAGATTCCTCTGTCGTTTAACGGCATTGATAAAGTTGCTTGTAGCCGTTCAACGACAGAGGGTGCTATATACGGAAACCATCGAATTTGCCTCACGGCCATAGGATCGGCACATTTCCACGTTTCGTGGCTATTGGATTTTATTTTCAATCATAAACCTTATATAAATCGCTTCACCAATCATTTTTCTATTCATTCATAACCATCTTACCCTCAGAAAGTGGTGTTACACTCCATTACAGCACGATTTTGCCTTAGATCCTATTATTCCGCCATTTGACTTCCATTTTCGAATCTACACACGTGATCTCACGATACTAACTGAATGATGACAGCAACGCATTGCATGATGGGAGCTAATTAATGCAGCGTGCCAAATTATTTGGAGCATTATTTGCATACGTAAACAACATTCAAATCACATGGAAGACGATACATTTAAGCGTATTCTGCAGGACAAACAGTCCATCTACAGATCAAAGCAGAGCAGAAGGAAATAATACAGAATGTGTTGGAAAGAAAAGATTCAATGGCAGAGTGTTACCAACGGGCTTCGGAAAGAGCATGTGTTACGTTCCCCCTTTTTGTTTTTGGACAAGGTACTACATTTTTTTTTCTTATGGTTATCTGTAATTCACTAAATTTGCTGTTAAAATCATTACCAATCAATATAATCAACTGTATTAAATTTTATGTTAATTGTTCTGCCTTAACAGGCGCCTATGATTGGCAATAAAAATATTTGTTTGTTTGTTTATATGCAAATCATCTCCCATGATACATTGCGGTAATCATAGTTTTCTCGTAGTCACGTGACAAATGTTTGAAAAATGGAAGACAAATGTCGAAATCATAGGATCTAAGGCAAAATCGTGCTGTAATGGAGTGTAACACCACTTTCTGAGGGTAAGATGTTTATGAATGAATAGAAAAATGATTGGTGAAGCGATTTATATAAGGTTTATGATAGAAAATAAAATCCGATAGCCACGAAACGTGGAAATGTGCTGACCCAGAGTTGGAGAAGCAAATGCGCTGTTTTCGTATATAGCACGCTCTGTCGTTGAACGGCTACAAGCAACTTTATCAATGCCGTTAAACGACAGAGGAATCTCGGACTAGGTTCCAGATTAACTTTTTGTGCATAATAGCCAACTGGGCTACTGAAATTTTGAGACTGCTAGCCCAGATTAAAAAGCAGTAGCCCAGGTGAAAATGACGAGGGCCGCTAGGGGGGGTTGGGGGGTTATTCTCCCTCCCCCCAAGAAAATTTTGTATTTTTTAAGTCATCCTGCATTTTACACACATTTTTGAAAGAAATAAAACTGCTTGAAAAAGTGGATTTTCCCCAATATATAAACATTTGGTACATTTTTCTTGATTTAAAAAAAAATCAACTACCAGAATAGTAGTATGGTCTTCAGTGCTTTCATTAAGAGCTTTTACCCGGCTACGGTAGCGTCTGGTACCGGCAGAAAAAATAAAAACAAAAACAAATCATGTGCAAAATTCTAGTTAATACAATATAAGATCGTTCTGTGGGACTCGCAATCTTAATCTAGTATTTATGGGAGTGTCTTCGTCGAGGTCTGCGTCGGAATCTGTATCTGTACTTTCTTCACCTCCAGTATTGGAGATCAGATTGGATTTATCGTAAAAGCGCTTTAAACTACGACGATTTAACAGTGTCTATTCAAGCAGCGTATTATCATTGATGAAAAACAATAAAATGTAAACGAAAAAAAGCGATCACTGACTATTATGCAGAACAAAAAGCTTAACAAAGGTGAAGATTCTATGAAAACGTGTCAAATCATGCTGTTCGGCGTTGGCATTGTCGCATACCCGTTCTTTTTCCTGATATCTGTTGTGATTTGTGTGAACGAGCGCAGGAAATTTCAGTGTTAAGTTAAGTTAACACCTGAAATATCAGCATTACTATTAGTCTAGAAATGAACCTGGTGGGGGTGACCAGGGAGCAAAGCCCCTGGAAGCTCCTGGATTTTACGGTTTTTGAGACTTAAATCAATTATGATTATGCTATATCTTCAAATTCATTTATTATACACAAAATTGAAGCAAATATTGCAGTATGTCTTTTTTTTCATGTCAAAATTTAAGTCTCAAAATCTCTACAATCCAGACCCCTCGCCGAAATTATTTGGTACCTCCTACATTCTAGAAAGTACCTCCAGCCTAAAAAAATAGTGAAACCCCTGGGTCTTATTATCTTAATTTGTGTGAGTTGCAAATAGAAAATAAATAAATAAAACACATAAATTTAAACGAGTAATGAACTTTTTTTTATTATTTTCAAAGCAGAATATCAAATATTTTCATGATCAGAACTGTCGACACAATAAATACTCACTCTCTAGAAAAGTCAAAAAGTTTGCCAAACACTATATCTTCTTCCAGATCACTTTTAATTTCACTATCACTAAGGTCTTTCTCATTCTCCATTTCATACTGACTATCACTATCCACATCCTCATCAATTACCATACTCACTTGGCTCTCTTCAATATCTCCCTCATTTTCATTCTGTCCCTTCTTTTCAATGTCTTCCTCCTTTTCTTTCTCTTTTACAACATTTAAACTTAGAGACATCACTAACTGCTAACTTTAATTTTCGATAGACTTAACACGGATGTTGATCAAAGATTAAAGATAAAAAAATAATTCCGGAATTGTCTCGATTTAATTCTGTGTTTTGGTACATTTTAATATATTAACAACATAGTAATTACTAACAATAACAATTAATTAATTACAAAACATAAAAAAAATCGCCTTTTCTCGAATCCTTCCATAAGCTTTACGACCGCACTGGTATGTTTTGAACTTTGGAAATTAGCTGAAATTTAGAGTGCTCCTTAGCCGGAGGATTATTCTATAAACTACGCATTCTGGATCCCTGTTAGTGTTTGAAAAGCCATAACTGATGTTCCTTTGCGTTAGAAACATTTCAGTTGAACAGGTAACAGAAAAACGATCACAATACAAACGGACAAATGATAGTTTAGGGATACAGGGCTACTGGAATTTTTAATAGCCAGCTGGGCTATCTTTCTACGTTTTCAAGTCGCCCAGGTGACATTTTAGTTGCCATGGGTGACTGGGCGACCGCTAGTTTGGACCCCTGCAGGGAGCCTCAGCAACTGGTGCTGGCAAGATATTCCAAATACTGGTGGTCTGTGGGAAGAAACTGTGGATGCTGAGAACTGTTGGTACTTCAAGGAATGGCTAGATCTTGTTTGACGAGTTGGTTTGGTCAGGTACTCTTCTGCTCTAATGTCAATTAAGTTGTTGATGATCTTGTACATCATAGTAAATCGGATTTTCTTTCGTCTTGTTTCAAGTGTGTCTCATTCTAGATATCCAAGCATGGAAGTTACGCTGCTGGTGTTTCTATGGCGATTTGTCATGTACCTAGCCGCTCTTCGCTGGACCATTTCGATCTTGTTTATGGCATCTTTTGTGTGTGGCTTCCATACTGATGAGCAGTATTCAATTGTAGGAAGGACTAAGGTTTTATATGGTGCTGTTTTCGTATCCTGGTTGCTGACCTTCAAGTTTCTTCTTAAAATGATTACGATATTATGAAGATATGTGTAATAGGTATCTCTGAAATGTGCAGTGAGTGAAATAGGTTACTTAAGAGCAATGCAAAGTAACCTTAATATTTGAGTTACTTTCATATTAGTGTATTTATATATTGTATTTGTTATAAGTTCGTTATAGTGACTTTTTGCCTCCTCAGCCCTCATGCTACTTTTCATTTTTAATTGTTTCATGTTTTGTGTATGTCTGTTGATTGTATTGTTGCTGATGACAATCCTTTGTTGGATTTCTTATCAATAAAGAATTTGAATTTAAAAATCTGAGAGTACTGTTTGCTTTTTTAACAATTTTGTCAATATGACTCCTCCAAGACATGTCTGATTGTAGTTCCACTCCCAAGTATTTTGATGAAGCTTCTGATGTTAGTTTATGTCCTTTGTCCCCCGGGAAGGTCCACTATCCATGTAATATAAAAGAAGTTGGCTGACGAATTTAATTGCATTGTAAATGTTCTTCTTCGTTATAGTATGTAAACTCATTCAGAGTACTCAATTCTTTGTGAGAAAATTGTCTGCCCAAAATAAATTGTTATGAAAAGCAAGTTTATACGGTCTACAATTCCACCAATATCAACAAGACGAACAATCGCATCTCACCTTCACTCACTGAACACAAAAAAAGGGACCATGACATATTACCTTGGAAATCCAAGTCCTGGCTTGGTACAGGCACAAAAATGTGGCAGGGTTAAACCGAATAATGGGATCCCAAATCCTCCCCTCTTGATAACTGGAAACTGGATCTCCAACGGCAATACATATATAAACAAACAACAAAAAAACCTGCACAGATTTGCTTCACTCAAAAAAACACATCACAAAAATGAATGACAACCAAAAAATGGACTGTATAATTACAATGTCAATGAATGCTCGTAGTTAACTGACTACCAGCTAGAAAGGTAAAATCTATTTAAAAGACCATTATTTTTTGGACAAAAAAAATCATAAATGATACTTCTAACAGATTTAATATCAATTAGTCATGAACATCCTAAGAAATAAATGGTCCGTGTGCACATGGGAGACCAGAATAAATAGGTCATCAACTTGTTGGAATCAAATATTGATTTGATTTGATTTTTGGTTTTTAATGCCACTTTCAGCAATATTTCAGCTATATCATGGCGACCAGTTTTAGTGGTGGAAGAAGCCGGAGTAACCGGAGAGAACCACCGACCATGGGCAAGCAACTGGTAAACTTTATCACTTGCGGCTGCAAGTCGAGTGCACCCTTTTTGTATTTTACAAAGCCGGGCGTGAACCCACGTCATATTGGTGATACATGTAGGCTTGTATGAGTTGTTAGGTAATCCAACTTCCTAACTCATTGAACCACCCGGGCCCTCTCAAATATTGAACATGAAATAGTTATATAATATGGAATCAGGGATGGGGTCAATTACATAGGAAAGTAATTAATTAAATTACAATTACTTGGCCGAAACCTTCAATTAAATTACCATTTATTACCATTACAGGGATTTTGAAATGTAATTAATTAAATTACAATTACTTTGCAAATGTAATTAATTAAATTACAAATTACATTTTAAAACAGCTTTAATGTGCATAGAAAAAATATGAATGAACAGGTAAGTAATAGCAATATGATTCAGAATATTATATGTTATTCAGCTATCAGACAGGGTATATAATGTGACATTCCCGGCTTAGGATCTATATTCCCTGAGGCGCAGCCGAAGGGATCATAAGCCGGGAATGTCACATTATATACCCTGTCTGATAGCTGAATAACAGATATATTATGGATTTAACCATTGTTTTTTTAAATACAACATCCAACGGTATTAAATAAATTTGCCTCTTTTATTTTCATTTTTCGTATCTCTGGATGTCCGTTTCCGTACCTTTGACGTGTGTCGTGTCAATTTCATGTATGGGGTGTCTCATGAAGGAAAATACTGTACTAAATTTCTAAATCAATACAGTTTCATATGTAGTAAATTTTATAAACTTTATAAATATAACATTAATATATCACATAACAAAACAACGGGTTTGCGAAACAATTTCAATAATTTAAATGTTAACAACATGTAAATAAAACCTTGGTGTGGCCCCATGACGTCAAAAGTTTTCAAGGCTCTATGTTTTGTTTATTTGTTATGGCACAGCCGTGGAACATAGGAGTTTGCTGAAGCGATCAGGTATTTGTGACGGAATTAACCGTTGTAATATTTTTTTGTTCATGCAGCCGTTTTGAGTATAAAAACAGCATTTAATTTGGTAAAAATACATTTATTATTCCGTATTATACCATTGATTCAGTGAAGCGTAATGCTTTGTCGTCCATGTTTTAATCGTTTTTGGGGACTGAAATATATACCTCGTCTGTTTTCCGAATATATGCTGACATTCAGGGTTGAAGAACCAATGAAAATATGTGTAACAAACTAAATTCGTAATATACATACATGTATAGACAGTGAATAAACTAATACATTATACATTGAAATGAAACCCCTTAACAGAATTCAAGTAAAATTGTTAGTTAAAACTTTTTATTATTAAAATTCAATGACCACTTTTAAAGGGAAAAGAGTGGCACTCAGTTGTGCACAAGGAATTGTGTACATAAAGGTGATTTAAGACCTGGAGGCACCAAACCAGGTCTTGTTAATTACTCCTGACACAAGCTGTTAAATTAACAAACAAAAGATTAAAGGATTAGAAACCAGTAGTGCCTTAGGCCTTGTACTGTCAATTCTATAAACAAATTTTAATCACTAATGTTTCAATAAAACAATAAACATCTTAATTAATCTACATTTATTGTATATTTCATTTCTATCCATAGATCAGATAGCAGATAGGCCATCATCAGTCATTTCATATCAAACACAGAGATTATCTACATTCAAAAAGGAAAAAACTTAATTTGGCCAAATATGCTTTCCTGAATAGCAGTAGAAACAGTTTCAATTTTATTCAATATCTTTGTTAATTTAATGTAATTGAAAAGTAATTGTAAATTACACACATTTTTGGGAAGTAATTAATTAAATTACCATTACATGTAATTGAATTTTGGACCAATTACACATTACTTTAAATTTTTTGACATTTTGTAATTAATTACAGTCAATTACCATTACAATTACCCCATCCCTGTATGGAATGGAATATAAAGGTACTAATTTAATTGCTAGTTGGGATTATGAGTAATACTACCAGATGGTAAATATTTTTAGCAAAGTAATCATGTCTTAAAGAGTGGACTATAGTTTATAGGTATTGCTCAATTTAAGTTGTATGTAAGGAATAAAACAGTATTTGTGGTGCATTATAACATTACCGGTACCATTTATATTGTTGGAGCCAACTTGATTGGCATTTTGTTAGTTTATTAAATTACATGTAAGTTAGGTTAACGGTAACGGTTATTGGATTAGGGTTAGATTTATGTCAGGGTGCCCACTGAGTTTTGAAACTGGGGGTACAATTGCTGTTTTTTCCTTAACTTTGTACCCCTGCATATAGAAAGTCCCTACAATTTTGGAGGTACAGGGCCTATTTTGGGGGTAAAAAACCCTCTGCAGAGGGTAAATGGGCATGCTGTATGTGTGTTTAAAGTCACTTTCAAAAATATATCAGTTATATTGTGGCGGTCAGTTTATAATGGTGAAAGAAACCAGATTACCGGGAGAAAAGCACCTACCTGCTAGCATTATTGGTGTTCATTGTCACTCTCAGCAGTGTTGGCTATATTGTGACTACATTAAGACTTATTGGTGGGTGAAATGTGATAATGATCTGACAAGTTAAACAACCTGTCTATAACTGTCTTGGGTAGATATCTGTAGTTGTTAACTCAAGTGGGTCTCAAACCCACGTCTGTTGTGTCTGACTTGTAATCAGTCAAAAGTCTGACTGGTCCTGCAAATGGACCAGAAGTCAGTGGCATATTCGATAAATTGCATGAAAACTAGTTTAATTACCATACAATTTATATTGTTTTACAGATGTCTATAGCGAAACCACAGCTTAGAGGCATGTTTATGCGTGATATGAAGACTGGTTTCACTAAGGCTTTTATTTTTGCTTCTGTAGCGACCGTTGTATACAAAGTTTTATTTTATGATCCTAGACAAAGGCAGTATGCAGATTTCCACAAGTAAGTAACAATAGTTGGTCATGATTCAAGATCAAAATATGATAGTATTTGTATTACAGGTAGGCTCCAAATATATGTTTGTACATGTACATGTATAATATGTATTATCCTGCAATAGGGTTATTTTTTGTCATAATAAATGGGTTGAAATAAACTGTTGCTTTATTATCCCCTCGTCAACGAAGTTGCGAAGGGATATAGAAACGCTACCGTCCTTCCGTAGCATCCTTGTGAACACTCTAGAATCAACATCCTTCAATGGATTTTGTCCAAACTTGGTACATACTTAGTCCATAAGAGAATCTGGAACCCTATTGATTTTCAAGGTCACTGGGTAAAATATTTAGGCGAGGGGATACGCCACGCTTTGCGTTGCCCTTGTTATGACAGTGTCATAATAACACTTTTTACACTAGCCTAATAATGCTATTAAGCAACACCCCTGTCATAATAACGCTTTTCACACTAGCCAAATAATGCTATTAAGCCAAACCATATTAGCCTAATAATGCTATTAAGCCACACCACATTAGCCTAATAATGCTATTAAGCCACACCTTTGTCATAATAACACTTTTCACATTAGCCTAATAAAGTTATTAAGCCACGCCCCTTACCTGAACTACTGTTGAGGTACCAAATGGGGTTTCCGTTATCTTTTTTTTATTATTAAATCAAATAACATTTTTTTTGCAAATTTTATTGCAGGATAAATACAATATTAGTGTCTTGACGGTAAATATAGAATTTATGTGGCTCTGCACAAAACGGTTGGAAAGACTCGCTAAAAGCTTGTCTTTCCCCCGTTTCTAAGCCTTGCCACATAAATTCTATATTTACCGTCAATACACCAATATTGTATATTTATTAGACTCCAATATATTTGTATTATTAGTCTCGTACAAATGTACATGTAAGACAAATGTAATGTCCCAAATTAATTTACACTAGATGTGGGTTAGGGTTATGGTGTTTAATGCCACTTTCATCAATTTTTCAGTTATATCGTGGCAGTAAGTTTTAGAGGAAACTGAAGTACCCAGAGCAAACCACCGACCTGCCGCAATCACTAAAGAAGTTTACAGAATGCAGATAATTGCTCAATTCACTTATGTTACTAAACTAATGCAAGCTGTGCACATTATCTTAATAAATTGGCTTTTAATTTATTTTATATAGCAGTTTAAAAAGGAAATATGATATAATTGTATCAATTTTGCAGAGATTATGACATGGAGAAAGATTTTGAAAGAAAGATGAAAGCAGGAATATTTCAATGTGTAGACAGTAATGGAAAGATACGACCAATTGAATAATGTAAGTTATTTATGAAGATTTTAGCAGAGAAGAAACATTGAGGGGAAAATGTACTTACAAGATTTTTGTTGTATTTTTATTCATGTGGTAGACAGACACAGTTCATATTTTTCATCTTATTTTAACCACAGGCGCTCGTGGCACGGACCACCCCCCTTTTTCTAACTTTCTGTTTACAAATTTATTTTCAATAAAATTTCTTTATTTCTTTATTATTTCATCTCTTTTTCCTTATTTTAACTTGTTCATGTCAATATTCATACAATCTTATGTTAACATCAAATTGCATGTGTCGACCCTATTAGATACTAATAATACACAAGGCATGCAACTCGGCAGGTTTAAAAATCGTACCCCTGCTCGCTTCGAGTACATTTATTGCACCTTATTTCCATTATGTCATTCAAACTAGGACATGTATCCATTCCTAAAAGACGCATCTTTTTTTCCCCTGGTTTTGTTTTGTGCATATGATAGCTCAGTTCTCCAGAATTTTAAGATTTTCACACATTTATTGCCAAATTTTTCGCATAAGGACCCACGGCTGACGGAAGTGACGTACCACTGCATTAACTTCAACGATAGGGTCAGAAAAGTTCCAAAAATTAAAATTTATATTTTTGGAACTTTTCTGACATAATGGAAATAAGGTGCAATAAATGTACTCGAAGCGAGCAAGGGTACGATTTTTAAACCTGCCGAGTTGCATGCCTTGTGAATTATTAGTATCTATATAGGGTCGACACATGCAATTTGATGTTGACATAAGATTGTATGAATATTGACACGAACAAGTTAAAATAAGGAAAAAGAGATGAAATAATAAAGAAATAAAGAAATTTTATTGAAAATAAATTTGTAAACAGAAAGTTAGAAAAAAAAGGGGGTGGTAGGTCCGTGCCACGAGCGCCTGTGTTTATCACAACTAAAAAAAGAACAGGAATGGTTTTTTTTCTCATTATTTTTCATACAATTACAGATTGTCTTTGTATAATTATTTCAAAATTTTTCAATCTTTAATTACCCATTATCTCAAATTGAAACCACTCGTAGTGGTGTCATCCTGATTGTCCCTCTTTCTAAACTTAAAGGTATATAAAGGTAAAAAATTTGTGGGACAATGTGGAAGAAGTGTGTGGGACAGTTAGGAATTATAAATGTGGGACAATGTGGAAATTAACTGTCAGTTGTTATTATTGTATAATTGTTGTATAAACAATGTATTAATTAATGTGTCGATTAATTATTTCCTTGTTGGAACTGGGAGAAATGCAAATTAATTTTGAAATTTAAGTTCAAGCTCTTTATTTTCTCTCATGGTAAACAATGTTCACCTAGCATCCTCAACTCAATAATATAATAAATTGAAGTCGCTAATATCAACAGAAATTTAAAAAAAAAAACACATTTAATTTGAAACTTTTATATGAATTATTTACCTTCAAAATATATTAAATAGGACAAAAAAGGGAAAAAATGTGTAAATTTATAAATAAAATTTTTATTTAATGAAAAATACAATTAATAAATTATTAAATTTGTTTTGTTTTCTTTAAAGTTAATTTTAATCTTTTATGTAAACAGGAGTAGTCTGTTTATTTAACAATTACATTGGTATGTAAAACTGATGTGGGACAATCAGAACTATACATGTGGGACGATCAGAACTAATGAATTTCAAAAAGTGGGACAGTCGGGATGTAACCCTCATAGTTGTGTCACAAGATTAATCCTGGCTCCGAAGCAAATAGACTGTTAACTTATGCATAATTGATCATTAATTGATTAAAGAATTTAAGAAAGGTGATAAAATATGTTTATTGAAGTAAGGGTGTTATACTTTAATAGAGAAATGTTAATACAACACTTAGAAGCGTTTCACCTTCAGTGTGTTGTTTGGAAGTAAATTTTATTTCTATAACCGGAAGTTGTAAAAATCAACATTTCTGTCGTTCTTACGCGTGCATTTAAAATCAAATAATTCACAAACATTTTTACGTGGATTATAATCCATTGGTATGATCGTACTTATTTCGTTATTAGAATTGTCAATTGTACCCTATGCAGCAGAAAGCTGAGGTGACTCAAGGACAGCATTTGCCAATATATCGATGTCAAACTGCTTCCCAAGTTTCATTGTTCGTTGAATTCTTAATTTCGTGGATCAGCCTACCCACGAAAACAACAAAAATTGGTACCCCACGAATAAAAGTGATTTCACAGTATGAAAATCTGCTCAAATGAAAAACGCAAATGTTTAAAATCTGCCCGATGCAATGTGTCCATTCAATATAAATGTCCATTAATAATCTAGAGTCACACCTCATTAGTGATGTCTATGACACAGTTTTCAGTGCAGATCTTTAAAACTGCAGATCTTTGCATATATGTTGAAATTATATACCTGACATTGTGAATCTGCCTTGAAAATTTTTATTAAATTGTATATATTAAAAAATCATTTGAATTCATAATTAAATTCTGGGGGTTTACATTTATGTTGTTGTTTAACAGCACTTTCAACAATATTTCAGTTATACCGTGGCAGTCTGTTTTATTGGTGGAGGAAGCTGGAGTACCAGTAGAATACCAACGAACTGTCACAAGTCACTGAATGACAAACTTATAATTAAATTCAAAGATAAATAACAATGAAATATGTTATATCAAATTAATGTTTTTAATTATTTTTTTTCTTTTTCAGATCTCTAGGTGGTGTGTGAATGCGATGTTTAGTGACAATTTTCATACAAGATGTACTTTTGTTTTACATTAAATCAAGATTATGTAATATATTCTTGTTTTTGAAACATTATTTAAAAGATCAAAGAAAACTAGAGTTTGAATATTGAGGTATGAAGAAATAGACACCCAAGTGTACATAAATGATCATTTCATGACCTGTTTATAGAAAATCTGAGATGATCTGCCACCACCTCTACAGGAAGGAACCATATTGGTGGTGTAATGGTTAGTTTGCTTGCCAAGAGTGTGGTGGAATGTGGGTTCAAGCTCCGATCTGGTCAAACAAAAGACTACAAGATTGGTATTTACTGCTTGGCTCGAAATCAGAATAATGTGTCTGAATGGAACAACATGTCGACCCGCAGACTGTTGTTTCAGTGAGCTACTGCTATAAAAATCCAACTCAACGGACATCATTTCATTGAAAGTAACTTGTTCTCGTCATGGTATACAGGGGTCGACTTAAGAAAAAAATTTTTTGAACAACTGGCCCCTTCAAAATTCCACTGGCCTGAGAAATATCGGTCCAGGAAGTGGACTGATATAAAAGGGGGGATTTGCTCCCCCCTCCCAAGAAACAGGAAACTAAAGATCGAGCAATATGAACCCCATTAAAACCTTGGGTGAACTCATTTTCTCCGGAAGAATAAGCAGTTCCTGCTCCACTAGCGGCATCCGCAAATAATTAAATTGACTGACAGTGATTTAAACATGTACATATAGTTTTTGTATTCTATGAATGAATGTTGTACTTGCTTTAAACAAGGGTAAAGTTCATGACATTTTCCCATACATGCAGTGTTTTTAATGCATTACAATTAACAGGTATGGTTAGAAGATAAACAAACAATCTACATATAGATAGTCAAACTTGTTATCAAATGTATATAGTTTTAACCTTTGATGCATTGTTTATTGTATATATGTTAACTTATGTATTAACTAAATTTAATACGGCGCTCAGCCAATAATCTTCAGTAGTGAAGGACGGCCAGAAATATAAAGAAGAAGAAGTCTCAGCGACCCCCTCTGTATAACGGCTTCCTTTTTTAGCCAATCTTATTTATTCCTCCCCAGCGTTTTCCCCGTGCATTCAACCTTTATATAACGACCCACTGTCTAACGCGACTAACGACCATGTTCTTTGGGTAAAAATCCTTCATATAACGACTATTAGAAGATTATTATCAAACCGGAAGTTAGATAATAAATAAACAAACACAGTCCCGACTTTGGAAAATTTTTCGTTTTGCCCAGCTGATGCAGCGATTGTTGCCAATATCCCTCTTGCTGATATCGGCATGATCTACTGACCGAGTCCATACCTGTTACTAGTTCATAATAATAGATTTTTCATATTAAATGAAGTCACGATTAGCGTTATTGTGTATCCGCCATTTTTTTTACAGGTAAGATGTTCACGTGATGATTTATTATTGTTGTTTGGTTTATTTGGGTTTATTTCTTATTTATATTAAATATTTAAAATTGCTTACTATAGAAAATACCGTTTTAATCTTTCAGTTTTATAAATAAATAATCGTGATTTTGAAAATTATTGAATTATGAAGTACTGGTTCCCAGCATATATTTCTGTCAATATTCGTTGCTGATTGCGTGATTAGGCTATTTATAGCTTTCGGTGAGTGATTTAAGTTGAATTTTAACGTTTTGTCAGGAAAGAGGGAGAGGCGCTAAGGTGCAAAATTGGCCCCACATTTTATCAAAAAATAATGCTTGACATAGAATAAAAACCATTTACTAATTTAATTGTTATATTTACAAATTTTCAAACAATATATTTTTCCGTGAGATTGGGTGCGCTATGACGTCATAATGACATCATGATTAGACGGATAATGCTAAAAATGGACTATAAACGACATACTCAATGTACATTTTAGCTATTTTATATACCTCCACAGTCTTCCACCAACACCAAATTGAGCAGTTGTTTTGAGTATAGAGGGTTAATGATTGTATCAAAATATTTTGCTGGTGGAGGATTGTGGAGGTTGTTAAATATTAATTTATTTATAACCTCGGACTGACCCTTAAAATCAATATTTTCACTCTTCTGATTGTATATATGATACCATTATGTATAAAAACACAATCTCTGTACATTTTATGATTCATTTCAAGTAATGAAATTCATCAGTAAATAACTTGTTTCTGTAAATAATTGTATTTATTTTAAATACAGTTTGTATATATTGAAACCAGGAGAAAAACTCAGTGCATGCAGTTCGGCGACAACGCGATAAAAAGAACTGGGGACTATAAGTTCCATATATGGCCCCATATTTAATGAATCATTATCTTAGAAAATACTGGATTAAAATTTGATGTGTTTTATTTTATAGACGACATCATACTTTTGATGTTAAAACTTGTTTCCAACAAAATCGATACGTATTTGACGTCATTGTGACGTCATGAGCGTTACTTGTTTTCTGTATTTCGTGGAATTTTGCCCGCGATATTTGGACGGTTTTCGAAGAAATTAAGCACCTCCGTAGTCGTGCACCAGACAATATTTACAAGATTATTAAAATAAATAAAACACAACTACTGTTAAAGTATTTTTTTTGGTGCACGAGGTGTTAAATTTCTTGAAAAGCGACGGGGAAATGTTCAAATATTACAAGCGCTTGGATGACGTTTTGATGTTTGAGAAGCAATATTTGCTGTAAAAAAACGATGGTATGTCGGCACGTAACAGTTTTTTAACATAAAAATAAAATAAACACCACTTCATCCAAAATAGTTTTTTTTTCATAAGCCCTCAATTATTGATTATATATTTTCTTCCGGGATACTGAAATAGTTATTACTACCGGGATACTGAGGTAGGTTTAATGGTCTATCGATGCTACTTCTAAAATGAAGTAAAATAGTTTGATCCAAAAGGAGTAGTTATTTTTTGGGCACAATCCAACATATCCTTAAGAAGAGTTTGAAGATACCACAGGGGCAATCAGAATCCGTATATATGCGTTCTGTCGTGTGCATAAGTTATTGTTTGCATGATTGACAGACAATATTCATCATATTGTTTTCTAGCTTCTGAACTGTCGATCGAGAAAAAAATTAAATATTCTAGACAGGCAGCATATAGCCAGTCAATGGGGTTTGCAATTAATATTTCGCATGCACAATAGCGACCCACCACCACAAGGTGTGGAAAATAGAAATATTCTTCTGTGGTTTAAATGCGTATTAACTGCATTACATGTAAACTGTATTATTCTGTTTGATAAAGTCCTTTAACTAGAACAGAATTTTGTTTACCCTTGAGTGAATTAGTGTTGTAATAAAATATCGTGAACATGATGTAAAAGTATAAAAGCATTTCAAGGTATATTTTAAATGCGGTTGAAACATGTCGCCATTTGATATCAATTCGGTTGTATCTCAGTTTGACGATTTTAATTACGGAAGACGATCACAACCATATTTTTTTTAACAATTGCAACTCAGCTGGTTTTTTTTCATAACATATAATAAAATGAAAAAATATATATTACACTGTCGGAACAGTTCCGACATTCAATAGAAAAATCGTAGTACTAATACTATCATTTAGTGTCCGTCGTCTGTTGTCCATAATTTTTCATATTAATATTTAATCTTTTTCTTAGAAACTGGAAACTGCGAAACTAAATGCAAATATTTTACGTTATCAAGTTTTCTCAACCCGCACCTTGGCATTTTTTTTTTTTTTTTTTTTATAGATTTATGATGGTTGTCCGTAAAAATGTACTGGAATATATCATAACATTGGTTGTCGTTAAGAATAAAGTACGGTTAAAAAAGTGTTTAAAAAAATTTCAAATATGACAAAGTTCTATTCCTCAAATAAATCTATCTATTACTTCTTTAAGGTTAATCCCAAAATTTGACCAGTTTTCGACAATCAATGTTAATAAGTTTCTGAATTGATATGATCTCAATATGTACATTATCAATGTCATAGTAGACGATGAAACCAAAATTGGTCTGTATGAGATATATTTTTTAAATGATTAAAGCTTTGTTAAGATGACGAAAAAACACGGCTGGTAATCGGCACAAGCAGAACAGTTGGTTCTGCAAAGAAATTCGTGAGGATAACTTCCGGTTTTGGTGGAGGAGAGTTCACGAAGACGCTTCGCAAGGTATGTACATGTCAAAAATTGAAATTTTCTTTTTTACTGCTCGAATATTGCAAAATCAGAGAATGCTATGCTGTGGCGAATGCTTTCACGATTAGAAACATGTATAGTTTATTCTTGTATATGAAGTGTAACTCTCGCAAAATCAATCATCCCACGAAAAACATGACGAAAATTGTGACACTCTTACATTTCTAAGTTGTTCTTGACAAAGATGCAAGTTAAATGTTCAATATTTTTTCATCATGGGAGTCTAAATGTAATCGGGGATAAATTCCGATTCGTCAGAAGTAAATTGAAGTCTAGATAATTCTACAAACTGTCAATTTTATCGTTTTCCTGCTTGAGGAGATCGGTTCTGATAGAGCACATTGCGAATGCATGAGGAGATTTGCTAGTGCTGGTAGGACACATGTAATCCACTGTATAATCACAAATTTTGCATGTCTGTCTGGTAATAAATTCACGAACTGATGCCCTTCTTCCCGTCGGGTTTTTAAAAGTATAAAAGTAATATTTCATTGTTCATGGGCTGTCCACCTAGAAAGAAACATTTCATTTAAGGAATCAATTCATAATTGTAACTGCGGTTTCCCATGATTTAACTTGTCATTATTGATCATTTGTTGTTTGTGACAACTTCCATTGTGTATTGGATACACAAGATTAACTTCCCTTACATTGGAAAAAATTGAAAATGCACCAAGATAATTTTATAATCAAGAATATTTAAACTTAATGTGAATCATATCTTTATAATTTCTAATACAAATGATACACTCTAAATTAAATATCATACAGTTGAGAATAATATTAATTTGTGGTAAAGGAGTGGGTATGATAAGGGTAGATTTTGGCCCAATCTCAGAAACTGTTTATATAGATATACTATTAAACACAATCATTGAAAGGTAAGAAAAATATTTTTTTTGATGATTTCACTTTGTCCTTTGTTGCTTAGCAACGAAAATGGAGGAGGGTCCAAATAATCATTGGAAATTCAAATATGGTGGTTTTATTTTACATATCTTGCATAGTCTTTTCCACAAAATGTTATGTTCTGTGTATGTACACTCTAAAAATAATATTCCAATTCTCTCTGGTAGCATATAGTATTTTTGTGTAGTTTTGTCACCCTAGCAACGGTTTTAGAAACGTTAAATTAGCCTATATTATTGCAATTAATGGTTGAATTTTGACAACTACGATCTTTTGACTTGATATTTGATTAAGCGGTACACACTACAAATGTCATTTCATATTTCAAAAATACATTTTGATATTTGTATTCATAGTTATGCCCCGTCCATAGCAACAGGTTTCCCTATGCACAGTATTTTCCTGTAGATCTTCATGGACCTTTTATTTAATCAAGAAAAACAAATTAACAACAGCACCTTAGCAGATCTAGAGACATCTTATCATTTACTAACCAGTATATATTATAAGAATTCCTTAAACCCTACAATGTCCCTAGTAACCAAATATTATCCCTAGCAACCGCAGAAACTCGTCAATGCTGAGCTCTGTAAATTGCTTTTTTTAAATCTTTTTATAACCGAATGTTGATCTTTTTATTTTTTAAATCATGAGAGGAAATTATTCTCAGTAATTAGAATGTCAAAGGAACCAAGTCAACTGCATAACATGGTAAAGCAGCGCTACAGCGGCAAGAGAGGATGTAATCCATGTTGAATAATTAAGAAATAAATCATGGAAGCCAGAATGTGTTGGGAGTTTTAACATGGATTGGCGGATATTATACGTTATTAGTCTCGAGATGTTATATATCCCTTTAAAACGGGATATATAACATCTAGAGACTGATAACATTTTTATCTAAATGTTCCAACATTAATAAGCATGTCCTTATTATAAAAAAACATAAATACATGTATCTTTGGACAAAGATCACAGAGAGCGATTATTGATTTTCTGTCATCTTGTGAAATGTGTGTCGTCTGCTGTGCATAATATAAATGGACAGCACATAGGTGAGAGCGATTATTGATTTTCTGTCACCGCACGGCTTCCCTGGAGTTTTAAAAGTACCCTTTTAGCCAATCAAAATTCTACTTGCAACGAGCACATCAGAGAATAGTATTTTATCCCGAGCCAGAAGCGAGGGATACAATTTAGTAATATCCGCCAATCCATGTTAAAACTCAAAACACATTCTGGCTTCCATGATTTATTTCGATTCTGATATGTCTAAGAGTACAACTATGGTGGTATACTTTGATTGGAAGACGGTAATTTATATTTACGGTATCTTCAAACTTTTGTTGTTGAGAAAAGTAAAACGTGATAGATTATATCAATAGAATGCTTGGTAATACTGTATTATCGGTCAAGGCCCATTAAAGTAAAATCATACCACTAAAATTGCAAGTAATACTACACATTAAGGATAACAAAAGGACCATTGTAAACAAAACACCGAATATGTAAATCAAACCTGACATCCGTGTACTATGTTAAAACATGCACGTTATATCGTTATATGTACTGTATTAGATGAATTATGAATTATCAAATATATTGTTTGTTTTACCATACTTTATTGAAATAAGTAAGAATAAAATATTGATCTCACGATGTTGTTATCGGCAGTCATGTGTGCTAAACAATTACGCCACCGCAACGTTAATATTAAGTTTTATTGATTAACTTTGATTTATTAGCCTTTATATGATCAAATCTGTCAATACAATATAAAAACTTTCATTGTGCCAATACGGCAAAAACCAGTCCAATACGGATATTTTCCGTATTGGCCCAATTCCAGTCAGTCCAATAACAACTAGATCGGAAACCCGTAGACATTTCGACAATTGCAAGGAAAAATCCCGAGAGATATTGGACTGGTTAATTAATAAAGGTATCATTACATGATGTTTTTCATATTGGCCTAGTTAAAGGTCCTAGGTCTGCTGTATTGGCATTCGGCTGCGCCTCAGGCCAATACAGCAGGCCTCGGACCTATAACTAGGCCAATATGAAAAACATCACGTAATAATACTATAATATATAAATCAAATTTACGTTAATACAATTATTCATCGGGAATTCACTTTGCGAAAGAGCCAAATAAAATATATTTGTTAAAGAAAATAAAATAATAATAAAAAGTAAAGGGACTACTAAAAATAGAAAGTTCCGATGTGTTTGCATGTCCAATGAATTAATTTCTAAGATAATCTGACGTACTAATTTTCTTTTTGGTTGCTTGTTTTGTTTTCTGTACTTTCTTGTGAATTGTGGGGATACTATTAAAGTATACTTTAGTATAGTAACACATGAAATTCCACTGAGGGTTAGAAAAAAAACCACGTCGGACTCAATGCACAATCAGGTCGGCAGTAAATCACCTCCAAAATTTATTTAACGTCAAAACTGTTTCATGAAAACTGTTCAAGTTTTACTCCCGTAGCAAAACAACTACGATAACCAACTTTATTTTGAATGAGATTAAAAGGTCGATTTCTATTTCTGTTTATTACGGATGAAAACGGTCAATAAAAAATGGCCGCTGAAGAGAAATCGACCTTAAAATTATTTTTTTATTGCAGATTTCATACTCTCCACACTCGGGTACCAACACAAAAATTAAATGAGATATGTGTTTATGTATATTAAACATCATACTAAAATATGCCGTTGGTACCTGCTTGTGGTTATACTGAAAATTGACATTAAATACACATTTCTTGTTAGATTTCATATATTTTCACGAAACGATAGACTTTTCATTGACTAGTGTGACGTCATCGCACGTACAAATATGGAAAATTGTTACCAAAATAGTAGTTGGGGTAAAGGTCTTATAAAATCAAGAAACAACGAAAGCTATACGTTTCATTTAAAATTTGTCTATTTGTTAGGCCAATTTCTGCCCTTATCATACCTACTCCTTTGACGACAGTGGTCAAATCAGTACTAAAATTTATGATAAACGGGACGACTTCAATTTTAAGATCATAAATTTTCCAAATATATGCAGCAAAATAACAGCTTCTCCTGCATATGGTGTTTACATCTCGCAATTGATTCGTTATGCAAGGGCCAGTAGCAATTATTCTGATTTCCTGAAACGTCATCTTCATCTGAGAAACAGGCTACTGGACCAGGGCTAAAAAAAGATTCGCCTTATTCGATCTCTTAAAAAGTTTATATTCCGATACCAAGATCTTGTCGAAATATATTCCGTCTCTGCAGAAAAGATTATAAACGATGGATTTTCATATAGTGAAAATGTATAAAGATAAGGTTTCAACAAAAATGTCAAAAATATTTGTTTTATCAATGTGTGACGTAAAAGTGTTTTTGACATTTGGCGCTGATTTGACAACTGTTTTACCTGTTTTGTTCAAGTATTGTTTTAAATACTGTTATAGTGACAACCGGAAACTTTGAGCCGTAATGACAGGGGGAGGTTTGGCGCTTTAAAATCTGATTTAACCCACCATTTCTTTAGAAATGCCTGTACCAAGTCAGGGTCATTACGGTTTTCACAGTTTTCCGGTTGTTGACTGATTTTGTCTGTTTATATACTTATGAGTTTTGACTTTCCCTTTGTTAGATTGTCCGGAGTTCGGTAATTTTGTTATTACCCTTATTTTCTATTATGTAGTGTGTTATGTGTACACACTTGTAAATGAAAAAAGATCTCTGTTAGTAGTGGTTACAAGATGTAAAGCGCTTTACCGATTTTAAGGATATGTCCACAGTTTAATTGACATCTTGTGTTTAATTTATTCATGACTACTAGCACTAAGTGAATGTTTATTTACGTTAGACCTATGTATGTGCTGAAATCATGTAATATTATAACTTGTGTAGATCTGCGGTGAAGTTTCCGTCGTCTTTAGTAAAAAGGTTGCGCCGAAGAGATGTGTAAACCCGTTTGAAAGGATATAAATATTTTGAAATTGAAAGAGATTTTTTTAAATAAACTTGGTGTCCTGATTGATGGGGATTTTAAATTTGGTGTACTGCTACTTGTTTTTGTTCGTTTCCTTGGCGGTGATACAGGCAATCTATATCGAAATGGGTTTTTGTAAAGAATCAATGTCAGTCCCCTTTTCCTCTTTCCCTTGAATCCTGGCATCTCCTGAAAGTGGACAGAGAATAGTTTATTTTATCAGTTTTGTGTTTAAAAGTGTCAATTTAACAATTTTGCAGAAAACAATTAACAAAACTAACAAATCTCCTCATGCATTCGCAATGTGCTCTATCAGAACCGATCTCCTCAAGCAGGAAAACGAGAAATTTGACAGCTTGTAGATTTATCTAGACTTCAATTTACTTCTGACGAATCGGAATTTATCCCCGATTACATTTAGACTCCCATGATGAAAAAATAATGAAAATTTAACTTGCATCTTTGTCAAGAACAACTTAGAAATGTAAGAGTGTCACAATTTTCGTCATGTTTTTCGTGGGACGATTGATTTTGCGAGAGTTACACTTCATATACAAGAATAAACTATACATGTTTCTAATCGTGAAAGCATTCGCCACAGCATAGCATTCTCTGATTTTGCAATATTCGAGCAGTAAAAAAGAAAATTTCAATTTTTGATATGTACATACCTTGCGAAGCGTCTTCGTGAACTCTCCTCCACCAAAACCGGAAGTTATCCTCACGAATTTCTTTGCAGAACAAACTGTTCTGCTTGTGCCGATTACCAGCCGTGAAAAATGAATTACGAAAAAATACAATTTGAACGTGAAATAATAGATGTGGTACGTAGTTCTTACATTTAAAGATAACATTTTTAGATCAGATTTCTTGAGATCATTCATGCAATTTCAGCATCATAATATAACCTCTGACAAATGAAGCGATCAAAATAATGAGAGATTTTATCACGTGAAACAAACCGTCGAAAACAGGAGACCGTCGAAAATGGGTGACGTTGCGACATTACTATTCGATCACTTTAATTTCATAATAGAGTTTCAGAACATGTTTTTATTCCTGAAATCAATCCACATTGCATATTAAGTCAAATTTATGCTTTGTTTATTAAGTTTTATTATGCTTTGTTTTTCTTTTTTAAAGATATGCATTATAATACAATGATACGTACGTTCTGTATTCTGAAAAAAAAATGACGTTCGGTGCTTTTCATTACCTGACATTGTCGGTCCGCTGTGAGGAATTAGATGCACATATTAACTAACTGTATTTATTTATGAAAAGCACATATTGTGAATACATTTTGGAGAAAATTTTATCGACATCTGAGGTGGGGCCGATTTTGGCCCTTATAGCTCCCAGTCCTTTCATTAGTCTGTTATCAGTCGATATTGAATGACACGGAAGAAACGAAAGTTGCTGGCCCAAGTGGCCCGAGAATATCAACTGGCCCAGCGGGCCGATCTTTGTTCAGTTTGACTGGCCCGACCGTAAATATACTGGCCACGGGCCAGCGGGCCAGCGGTTACGTCGACCCCTGGACTATAGCTGAAAATTTGCTCATTAGCTGTTAAGCAACAATCAGTCACTCACTCTACAGGATGGAGAAATGTGTTTTTAAAAATGTTTTTTAAATCACTGAATAATTTCATTTGAAAATAAACTGACTATGAAATTCCTAAGAGAGGGTCCTCACAATATTTGAGTTTGTATCAGTTGGAAATTCCAATTATGGTTACCACCGCAGACATAGATGAATATATGAAAAAGACATAGATGAATATATGAAAATGTTTTAAAATCTAATTACAAATTACTGAATTTAATGAACCCACCTTTGTAAACGCTAGAGTTTTTGTCACTACAGGACTTTGTTTAATGAAGAACATTATGAGGTGAATTATGCAGGCTCTAGTGATTGTTTGGGTGTTTTTCGTTCTCAGAATTCCAAGATGTGTTTACAAAGGCCAGATTTAATTTAAAACAGAACCTATTAGAAAAATATTAAAAACTGAAAATAAAAAGTTAAACTAATGGATGACAATATAGCCAACCAGAACCTGAAGCACACCCGTGGCAAACATCAAATTTGCAAACAAACAAATGGCTACACTCCTGTATTGACTAAGCCTAAGTGAGAAGTCGTTGGACATTCCTTTGTAATGCTTGTCTGTTTTACCATATTGGAATTCCAATAGACTTGATGAGCAAATGGGGTTTATCTTGTTTGATCTCTTTATCTTATTGTGATGAGCAAATGGGGTTTATCTTGTTTGATCTCTTTATCTTATTGTAATGTCAGCATGTGAAAACACTTATAATTGTTAATATGCTTGCCTTGGGTGTGATCATTGGTATCAGCTCAGGTCTTACAAAGCTTTTTCAAGTTGGTGTTTGCTGCTTCTAGCACACATCATTAAAGCAAAAGAGTAAATACTTGGCTCAGAATTGAGATAATGTGTCTTACATCCCTGAGCTTCCTAAAGAACGATGAGTGCTTGTCTAGTTTACAGCAGGCATCAACACCTCATTTTAATGTAACTTTTCTCGCCATGATATAGATGAACATTTTCTCACTGGATGTGAAGCAATTTTATGATCACTCTCCCAAACTGTTGCATTGGAGCTGACTACAAAATATAGATAAGGACATCAAACAATAGAAACCAAATTAAAGGTTTCTATAAATCTCTGATTGAGTTAATAATATACAGTTATTTAATGGGAGTGCCGGCAATAGATCAAAATATTTTTCCCGAGGTATTGGGAAAGACCAAAGTGTTCTATTGCCCGAGAAAGAAACCCAAAAGGATAGGCAAAATCAGCTAATGATGACCTATGACCTACGAAGGAGATCCTTAGTTATAATAATAATTACATGATAAAAAGAAATGATTGTTATCAACAAGTAAAAAGCTAGTCTTGTTCTAAAAAGATTTTCTTTATGCTCTGCAATAAAGAGTCTGGTTTGGCATCATAAATAGGTTCTCTATAGATAGAATAAATATGAAACCCAAAACTCTCCTCAAACTACATAAAAAACCGACATAGGTGGAGTTATCTCTCTTTAAAACAATGGACTTTGCTTCGGTCGTTCTCGGGTTTTATCATATATAATTACTAAAACACTAGAAACATTACAAGGCGCCAAAATATGACTGACAAAATGAATGAAAACTTCAGTGCTTCTTGGTATGCAAATAATACTAAAAATAAAGCATAGGAAATAATTGTATTTAAAAAACATTATAATTATACAGTAACAATACTGATATATAATTACGTTTCCCGAACTTTTCTTTCTGAACTTCTCAGGTATGTTTCGTAAGGCAATGATAAAACCCGAGAATGACCGAAAGGCGGAAATATGTCGCACGTGACCTACTTTCGCTTTGCTGCCACTTAGGTGTCCATTGTCAACAAAATCTGAGGATTATCTGTCAGTATTGGGGTGTAGATGGTAGGAAGATATAAAAAAAACGGGTTTTCCTTGAAGAAAAATCATTTCACTACGCAAATTAGTAAGCGATTTGCGTCCTATCGACATTTTTACAGGGGAAATAGCGATTGAAGTGACAGGGGTAGTGGGAGTGAGTCCGGCCTTGTGGTATTTTAGGTACATAGCGAGCATATTTTTGACTCTACACAAGCGCCTGTGCATCAACTATATTGAACCCACAGCACAAGAAAATAAACTCATTCGAGATGATCCTCCGTAGAGTAACTGGCTCTGTTACAGATTACAATCAAACCAACAGTGTGTCTGAACACCAACCTAAACTGGTAAGTATGCAAAGCACAGGTTATATCAATTAAAATTACATATTATCGGTTTTAACATCACTTAAAAAAAAATATGTCAGTTACAGTTTTATTGGGCGAGAAAACGAGTTCCGCGAAAAAACCACCAATCTGTAGAAGTATTGTAACTGTGTTTGTAGCGAGTGCACATCACCACGTAAAAATAGGAATAAATCTCACAGACTGTAGTGGCGATTTAGGTGGATATAATTCCAGCTGCCATACGATTGAGGCTAGGACGACCTCTCAATATGAGTAAAATATAGAACCGGCGTAAAAGATGGTGAACTATATATATGTCAATCGTAGTTTAATATGGGTAAAATATGCTTTTAAAAGTAGATCAATTGAATTTATTGAGAACAATATGAGCAGAAGAGTTATACCTTTATCATTTATTGGTTTATGCAGTTAATTTATAGTTTTCAATAGTCAAATGAACATTATGTGGCTTTGATTAAAACGTAGACATCTAATTTAAGTGGTAAATTAGATAACACTATATACATCATGACGTATACTAGTATACCTATCAAATAAGTGGTAAATTAGATAACACTATATACATCATGACGTATACTAGTATACCTATCAAATAAGTGGTAAATTAGATAACACTATATACATCATGACGTATACTAGTATACCTATCAAATAAGTGGTAAATTAGATAACACTATATACATCATGACGTATACTAGTATACCTATCAAATAAGTGGTAAATTAGATAACACTATATACATCATGACGTATACTAGTATACCTATCAAATAAGTGGTAAATTAGATAACACTATATACATCATGACGTATACTAGTATACCTATCAAATAAGTGGTAAATTAGATAACACTATATACATCATGACGTATACTAGTATACCTATCAAATAAGTGGTAAATTAGATAACACTATATACATCATGACGTATACTAGTATACCTATCAAATAAGTGGTAAATTAGATAACACTATATACATCATGACGTATACTAGTATACCTATCAAATAAGTGGTAAATTAGATAACACTATATACATCATGACGTATACTAGTATACCTATCAAATAAGTGGTAAATTAGATAACACTATATACATCATGACGTATACTAGTATACCTATCAAATAAGTGGTAAATTAGATAACACTATATACATCATGACGTATACTAGTATACCTATCAAATAAGTGGTAAATTAGATAACACTATATACATCATGACGTATACTAGTATACCTATCAAATAAGTGGTAAATTAGATAACACTATATACATCATGACGTATACTAGTATACCTATCAAATAAGTGGTAAATTAGATAACACTATATACATCATGACGTATACTAGTATACCTATCAATATATAATGTTGACAAGAAATTGTAAAATGTTGTCTATTAAAACACTCACCAATAACTAATTCAGGGCGAACGACATATTTCTGTAATAACATTCTTCTGGTATACACAAAGTCAAAAGATTGATAGGTAACTTATTAAAAAGTCTTATTAATGATAAAAATATTTAGATATACTTCAAGTACTATGCTGCACTAAAATGCATTCAAAAAGCATATGGCCACTCCGGAAACCAAACACAACTACATGTATTTGAGTATTAGTAACTAAGATTTGACAGACGGACCTCAAAATCAACAGGTTTCTTCTTCCACAAAGCTTACAATGCGATCAAGTTTAAGATCAACTTTGTAATACTTAGGAAAATGTACGTTGCAAAACTTTTGTTTGAATTTTTAGTTATGGTGACATAGACCTTTGAAATACAGACTATTTATAATTGTCCAGATTATTCCATCCCACTATGGATATAATGTCTTTAGAAAATGTTAACCATTTCTATACATGAATGATCATTGGATGTCATGGTTGTTTGTTCTGATCGGACACCTCAGATAAACACCACAGTGGAACATTCTTCATACTGATGAGAAACACAGATATTCTCCTACTGATGAAAAACACTGAGATATTCTTCGTACTGATGAGAAGCACTGAGATATTCTCGTACTGATAAGAAACACTGATATATTCTAGTTCTAATGAGAAACAATGAGATATTCTTTATAATGATGAGAAACACTGATATTCTCCTACTGATGAAAAACACTGAGATATTCTTCGTACTGATGAGAAGCACTGAGATATTCTCGTACTGATAAGAAACACTGATATATTCTAGTTCTAATGAGAAACAATGAGATATTCTTTATAATGATGAGAAACACTGAGATATTCTTTATAATGATGAGAAACACTGAGATATTCTCGTACTGATGAGAAACACTGAGATATTCTCGTAATGATGAGAAACTATGAGATATTCTCGTAATGATGAGAAACACTGAGATATTCTAAGTTCTGATGAGAAACTATGAGATATTATCGTACTGATGAGAAACAGGGAGATATTCTCGTACTGATGAGAAACACAGAGATATTCTAGTTCTGATGAGAAACTATGAGATATTCTCGTACTGATTAGAAACAGTGAGACATTCTCGTACTGATGAGAAACACTGAGATATTCTAGTTCTGATGAGAAACTATGAGATATTTTCGTAATGATGAGAAACAGTGAGATATTCTCGTAATGATGAGAAACACTGAGATATTCTAGCTCTGATGAGAAACTATTATGAGATATTCTCGTAATGAATAGAAACAGTGAGATATTCTCGTAATGATGAGAAACACTGAGATATTATCGTATTGATGAGAAACACTGAGAAATTCCCGTAATGATGAAAAACACTGTGATATTCTAGTTCTGATGAAAAACACTGAGATATTCTAGTTCTGTTGAGAAACTATGAGATATTCTCGTACTGATGAGAAACTGAGATATTCTCGTACTGATGAGAAACACTGAGATATTCTAGTTCTGATGAGAAACTATGAGATATTCTCGTACTGATGAGAAACAGTGAGATATTCTCGTACTGATGAGAAACACTGCGATGTTCTAGTTCTGATGAGAAACTATGAGATATTCTTCGTAATGATGAGAAACAGTGAGATATTCTCGTAATGATGAGAAACACTGAGATATTCTCGTACTGATGAGAAACACTGAGATATTCTCGTACTGATGAGAAACTATGAGATAATCTCGTACTGATGAGAAACACTGAGATATTCTCGTAATGATGAGAAACACTGAGATATTCTCGTAATGATGAGAAACAGTGAGATATTCTCGTAATGATGAGAAACACTTAGATATTTTCGTACTGATGAGAAACTATGAGATAATCTCGTACTGATGAGAAACACTGAGATATTCTCGTACTGATGAAAAACACTGAGATATTATCGTACTGATGAGAAACACTGAGATATACTCGTAATTATGAGAAACACTGAGATATACTCGTAATGATGAGAAACACTGAGATATTCTTCGTACTGATGAGAAACACTGAGATATTCTCGTACTGATGAGAAACACTGAGATATTCTCGTACTGATGAGAAACAGTGAGATATTCTCGTAATGATGAGAAAAAGTGAGATATGCTCGTAATGATGAGAAACAGTGAGATATTCTCGTAATGATGAGAAACACTGAGATATTTTCGTACTGATGAGAAACTATGAGATAATCTTGTACTGATGAGAAACACTGAGATATTCTCGTACTGATGAAAAACACTGAGATATTATCGTACTGATGAGAAACTATGAGATATTCTCGTACTGATGAGAAACACTGAGATATTTTCGTACTGATGAGAAACTATGAGATAATCTCGTACTGATGAGAAACACTGAGATATTCTCGTACTGATGAGAAACACTGAAATATTCTTCGTACTGATCAGAAACCTCAAATAACCGTCACAGTGAAACATTCTTCGTACTGATCAGAAACCTCAAATAATCGTTACAGTAGAACATTCTTCGTACTGATCAGAAATCTCAAATAATCGTCAAAGTGGAACATTCTTCTTACTGACCAGAAATCTCAAATAATCGTCAAAGTGGAACATTCTTCGCACTGATCAGAAACCTCAAATAACCGTCACAGTGGAACATCTTTCGTACTGACCAGAAACCTCAAATAACCGTCACAGTGGAACATTCTTCGTATTGATCAGAAACCTCAAATAACCGTCACAGTGGAACATTCTTCGTACTGATCAGAAACCTTAAATAACCGTCAAAGTGGAACATTCTTCGCACTGATCAGAAACCTTAAATAACCGTCACAGTGGAACATTCTTCGTATTGATCAGAAACCTCAAATAACCGTCACAGTGGAACATTCTTCGTACTGATCAGAAACCTCAAATAACCGTCACAGTGGAACATTCTTCGCACTGATCAGAAACCTTAAATAACCGTCAAAGTGGAACATTCTTCGTATTGATTAGAAACCTTAAATAACCGTTACAGTAGAACATTCTTCGTACTGATCAGAAATCTCAAATAACCGTCAAAGTGGAACATTCTTCTTACTGACCAGAAATCTCAAATAATCGTCAAAGTGGAACATTCTTCGCACTGATCAGAAACCTCAAATAACCGTCACAGTGGAACATCTTTCGTACTGACCAGAAACCTCAAATAACCGTCACAGTGGAACATTCTTCGTATTGATCAGAAACCTCAAATAACCGTCACAGTGGAACATTCTTCGTACTGATCAGAAACCTTAAATAACCGTCAAAGTGGAACATTCTTCGCACTGATCAGAAACCTTAAATAACCGTCACAGTGGAACATTCTTCGTATTGATCAGAAACCTCAAATAACCGTCACAGTGGAACATTCTTCGTACTGATCAGAAACCTCAAATAACCGTCACAGTGGAACATTCTTCGCACTGATCAGAAACCTTAAATAACCGTCAAAGTGGAACATTCTTCGTACTGATTAGAAACCTTAAATAACCGTTACAGTAGAACATTCTTCGTACTGATCAGAAATCTCAAATAACCGTCAAAGTGGAACATTCTTCTTACTGACCAGAAATCTCAAATAATCGTCAAAGTGGAACATTCTTCGCACTGATCAGAAACCTCAAATAACCGTCACAGTGGAACATCTTTCGTACTGACCAGAAACCTCAAATAACCGTCACAGTGGAACATTCTTCGTACTGATCAGAAACCTCAAATAACCGTCACAGTGGAACATTCTTCGCACTGATCAGAAACCTTAAATAACCGTCAAAGTGGAACATTCTTCGTACTGATTAGAAACCTTAAATAACCGTCACAGTAGAACATTCTTCGTATTGATCAAAAACCTCAAATAATCGTCAAAGTGGAACATTCTTCGCACTGATCAGAAACCTCAAATAATCGTCAAAGTGGAACATTCTTCGTACTGATCAGAAACCTCAAATAACAGTCACAGTGGAACATTCTTCGCACTGATTAGAAACCTTAAATAACCGCCACAGTGGAATATTCTTCGTACTGATCAGAAACTTCAAATACCCGTCACAGTGGAACATTCTTCTCACTGATCAGAAACCTCAAACAACCGTCACAGTGGAACATTCTTCGCACTGATCAGAAACCTCAAATAACCGTCAAAGTGGAACATCTTTCGTACTGATCAGAAATCTCAAATAACAGTCACAGTCGAACATTCTGCGTCCTGGTCTGCCATGAAACAAACCCACTGAATTAGATAACTGCAGTTACATAGACTTCGCTGCTGGTGTGAAGGGGCTCATCGTATGGCCCATTTCAACGACTCCACCACCACCCGGTTTTCCGCCATTTGGACCTCGAGATCCTTGCAAGGGTCTAAAAAATGTAGGTCGGCCACTGGAACACTCTTCGTACTGGACAGAAATTTCAGATGACCTCTACAAAGGGACTAAATGAACATATTTTGCATATCATTCTAATTAAGGAGAATACAAGCCTTGAACAATAAATAAAGTAATTGAACTTTAAATGTACACGAATAGTCATTGGATGTTCTTCACAAAATGAATTATTAGTGCTAATAGGAACTCGAAGATGAGCACCATTGTCGGATGTTGCTATGAGGAAAAGGTTTAAAAATACGATGGCCATCAAATAAGATGATAGATTAACACATGGAGTTTTGATCTATTCGATGTTTAATTTAGACAGCCACGGTGGTGTATTGGTTAGAGTTGTCACATCAAATGCGGAAGGTCGTGGTTTCGATCTGTTTGACGGTCAAGCCAAACACAAGTGATATTTGCTGCTTCGTTGACTAGCACGCAGCAGTGGGGAGTAAGAGGAGACAGATAGACGATTCAATATAAACTCATCCAAGGGCACATAAAGGTCATAAACATATTCTGTAGAATCATTATAACAGCCTTATGAAGTTGTGTATAAACACCTTTACCACAAAAATCTATAAAAAAAATAAATCAAATGGAAGGTATTAGCCTAGTGCAAAGCAGGCATTATCAATATAAAAGGTAACTTATTCACGCTATGGTATACATGTCAAATTGTTCACTTGCTGTTAAACGACAGTCACTTGCTCACTCACTTTTAATTTATTTAATGGCGGGTTACAACCAAGTGAGTGATACAAGCTCTGTTACACCTCATTTTCCAAAATTCATCACGTTTCATGAGTGTTAGCAAACATTGAAGATATCAATGTTAATTTGATGACAACAAGGCAGATACACATTTCAGCAACATTATTTAAAAAACACAAATATATTCAGAAACTGAGACCTCATACCAAATTCAGAAGATCGAGTGAATTACAGTTCATCGCAAAGATGGACACATATCATGTACTAGCAAGGAATACATCCGGTACCAAAATCTAAGAATGCCAATACCACTTCCGGATAGTGTTAGTAAAATACTCAGGGAATGCGACGATTTTTCTACACTTGATGCATAATATTGTCCAATTTGTTTTCGTACAAATTAAATATACATGTGTTCTAGTTACAAGTGTGTAATAAAGCTGGACACAATTTGTAAACACTTGTGAATTACGTTTGTAGATATCAAGAAGAGAACACAGATAAGAAGCTTATTGAAGTAAGATATTTCTATATTTTGTAAACTTTATATATGGTCTGTTATTAGACTAATAATAAAAACGTATTAGATGGAACACATACAATATACTTAACGAAGACTTAAAACATGTGGAATGGTGAAACTATAAGATAAAAAAAAGGGGAATATGCGATCATACCTCTAGAAAGTCAAATACTTATGAAATGTATAAAACATATTTGGTTATGGAATTTCCTTCGCGTTAGCTTTAGAGTAAATGCCTAAAATTGTTAATGTATTTATGTATCATTATTGAAAAAAGCTAAGGTCAATATGTTTTTTCTTTATTGTTGGTATATATATCAAGGAATTATTAAAAGGAGTTCCTGTTTTATTGATATTTCAGTAACTGTTGAATGAACCTTTGTCTTCTGTCAGTTTTAAATAATTCAATCAAAATGATGTTTAGATGTTTTCCAATCTTGCTGAACAAACTTGTTGTTAAACTACAGGTATATAGACTATGTGCTAAAATACTCTAATATTGAAATATATCATGTTTGCAGTGATCAATAAACAGATAAATGATATATATATAATACTGCTCATTTAGCACAAAACTTTCGCGGGTCGGAGGTTTTCTCCGATTTCCTCCACCAATAAAACTGACCGCACCGATATAACTGAAATACTGTAAAACACCATAACCATGACCCAAATATATAATGTGGTTATCTCCCATGTTGTTCCCTCTTATATGTGGTAGAATTAAGCAAAAAGTGAAAACATTGTCTTTAGAACTGGTTATCTAGACACAATCTTTTGTGTGACATATGAATGGAAGGATGTTTTGCACTCACTGCAACAATTATAATAAGTAGAATTCAAATTTCAATGTGACTGAGATGTCCAGGCTATAAAATTAACTAATTAATTACTATATACTATTTTAATAATAAATCATAATTATATAATAATGTGGTCTTGTCCAGGTAATATGCCAAAATATTACCCAGGTCTGAGAGACATATTACCCGTCCGAAGGGGAGAGTAATATGTCTCTCAGACCACATTAATATCATTATTATACTGAGTGTCTAATTGTCCAGGTAATATGTCAAAATATTACAGTACCAAATATCACTACAGAAACTTACACGAAGTATAATAATAAGTAATAATAATTAAATATTAACATAGAGTATATAAGAATGGAAATACAAAAACAAAAACAAAAGAATTTGACTAGAAATAAAAGTATTTTGAAAATATTAAAAAGGTGGTCAAAAACTTCTGATATAGGAGACAATAAATGGATAAAATTTCCTGTTGTATATTTCTTATGTTATGTTTTCTTTTTTTTTAAATAAAATGTAAATATTGTCCATATTTAAAGCTTCTCCATGGTCTGTGGTAATGTATTGTTGTACCCTGATATAATAGTATTTGTTTAAAGATAATAATAAAATAAACATTTCTCAATTGCACAAATTACAATAGTAATTATTTCTGTTCTCTTGCAAATCTTCTGTGTTTATATTGTTTTTGGCTAGAATATGGCACAATGATCCTCAAGGACAAACAAACATTACTTAATATCAAATGGATTATGTCATCTTTTCCCTTTCCTTGATAATCTTCTCATTAGTTTTGTCCCAAGAGACTTTTCTATAAATAAAAAAAACAATATCAGATTTGTTAATACAAATATCTTCTAATTACAACACAACAGAACATTATTTAATGCTCTGGTGGTGATTATAGCACAGTTCCTTCTTCATATGAAATAGCTGAATTATAAGCAAGTATACAAAAAATGTACAAAATACAGGCATGATTCTATGATTGTATCGTTTCATCCCATCATAAACATCCTTCTCATTAAATTTTCAAGAATCCAAGGTGTTTGGTCACAAGATCGGTGATGCTTCTTCAGATCCCCCACACTGCGACGTGTCAGTAAAGGGGAGCTAAAGCGAGAGATCTGAATTTAGTCAGAATGCCCCTTTGGCATCTCCAAACTTTTCTTCGGACAACAAATTGTTCACGTTTTCGATGTCGGTCATAGCTTGACATATCTCATGTTAACTTACTTCTTTCGCTATAAAACATATTCTACCCCCCCAACTCCCATTTCAAATATGGCTGCCAGAACATATAAAATATCACTGACAATTTAAGTTTTTTTTGTCCAGGCAGCACCTCAGACACCGCTTAACATATTTAGTTGAAACTATGTAGTATATATTTCTTATCATATAATATTAATATTCCCAACATATCTACTTTCTTCAAGCTGTCGAGTATCTTTAGAAACACAAAACACAATCATCACTATTGTCTCAGAGTATCCCATATCACTTATGATGCCTTTTATAGCAAGATTAAACGAATGGTGTCTGTTATTTTCCTCCCTCTCCCTCTCTCCCTCTCTCTCTCTCTCTCTCTCTCAGCATTTAAAAGATGATAAATAATAAATAAAGGCTTTACGACGTACATCAGTGGTAACTCATGATATTTAGTACGAATCGTTAGCCAATAAACTGCAAAGTAGTAATTAACAAAGAGAACATGAGCAAAGTCATTCATGCATGAACAATCTTGCAAACAAGACTAAGATGCATATATCTATTTAATGATTCATTACAAAGCTTGTGTTACTTGGACGTACCTATGTATCCTTCATCTCGATCACACCAATTATCTTAAAGGAGAACAAGCTACCAAAAGAAGGGGGGGAAAAAGAAGAAAACTCGAGCATTCCTTTTGAAATTGAAATTATCAGATTTCCTGAATAATACCACAATATAATTACAACATCAGATTAAATAATGAAATATCATATATTCTGATTACTATTTGACGATTTTTGAACAGTGAATGATCAGTTTATATCCTCATGTTAATATGAAATCATCGAACTCCTGTTTGTTTTTGCAGCATATTGTACAAACCTAAATAAAACGATTTCCATACTTCTGATATTGCTATTAAATGTATCACGTATTTGTGATGACCTCGAGATATCATGATCTAGCAATATCATGAGTTAGCAATATCATATATCATGAATTAGCTATACCACGAGTTAGCAGTATCATGAGTTAGCAGTATCATGAGTTAACAGTACAGAGTTCGCGAAATGTGTCAGTCCTGTCAGACATGACCAGCAAAATTTGGGCAGATTTTGATAAGGACTGACACAAGATTGGTATTTTGCAATAGAAAATTAATGAGGACTGACATTTTTTTCACTAGGACCACCAAACCCATATGCAATTTTGTGAACCCTGACAGTATCATCAACAACTGCACAGAAACTCTACGTTATTGTAAAAATGAAACAAGCTTTGAAAGTACATGGGTAAACATACAACTTGGGGGGTGGTGCATTCAATTTTTCAGTTCTTCTGCAGATATTTGGCGATACCAGGACACAATTATAGTCGGTTACAACCGAGAAAACAGGAATTTGTATTAAATGTAATGCCGATCACCTAGATCGGCAATTATCACTTTTTTGTGCACAACTCATCTTTAGGTTCTTCAATGAACCATGACCAACATCGTTATTAACTCAGATAAATACTGATGACGTAATATGCACGTGCTTACCTCTTCATCTTTATATATAAAGATGAAAGGTAAGCACGTGTATATTATGTAAATATAATTAAAACTCCATGAACGTTTACTCATTTTTTTTACATGTATATCTCGATGAAATATGATTTTATGTGTTAATATTTGTTTGAAAATTATTGTATTTTATCAAAGACATTTGGAAACTTACTTACGGGCCAAAATAACAAGGGGTGCTGAAAGAGGTAGTTTGTTGAGAGTTTCAATCATAAGGGCGTCCTTTTATCCCAACCAAGGGCCTCAATGCAGGTGACAATGTTGAGTCTTGTTTTTGTTTTATCCTGATTTCAGGAAATACATTTTTAAACGTTGACTTTATATTATTTGTTCAAAACGGATTATTTGGTGTTAATTTATGTTTGGATTATATTATTCATAGATGAAATATTAAGGTAAAAAAATATTACCCAAATCGCAGACATGCTATCCTTTTAATATGTGTTTTACTATCAAAGTGAAAAAAACACTGCTTGGATTCTCCTGACAGCTTTCTATCTATTTCAGTAATTGGGACTTTGTTTATTAAATAAAAATACTAAATTTATCATAAGGGATGTAAGGACATCATCCGGAGGCATAAATACATACTTGTTTTATCTTGTTTTGACATCGTTGTTCTTGTGTAATCTTCATATAAATTGTCATCTGTAATATATAAATATTCCACATATAATACAACACAAAAACACCCTGTAAGACACATGTACAACATTCACTGAAGAATAATCACATCATGAATTTACCAAATACACGAGGGGGCATCTAGAATTTAGGGGCGGGGGTTATGAGTGTTTAAAGAAACTTTCAGCTATATTTCAGTTATATGGTGGCGGTCAGTTTATAATGGTGGAGGAAACCGTAGGACCAGGAGAAAACCACCGACCTACCGCAAGTCACTGACGACCATTATCACATAATTTTGTATCGAGTACACCTCGCCATAAGCGGGATTCAAACTCACAACGTTAGTGGTGATAGACACTGATTGCATAGGTAGTTGTAAATCCAAATATTATACGATCACGACGTCCCTCTCGTACAATTGTAGACTTAGTGGTAGGGAATGACTCGGTGGTGGGTGATGGTGTGGTTTCTAATAAAAACGTAGATATCAAATTAGTGCGCATGTCTTGCACTTACCGTTGTAACAAGCATCAACGTCGTACAAATTATTTGATACTCCAGGAATATTAGTCTCGCTTTGGAAAGATGAGTTTCTTTTAAATTCTGTTTTTTTCTCAGGTTCTGTATCGTTATTGAGTTGACTTGTAGACCATGTGTTCTTCAGAGATAATTTAGACAATTTGTTCCGTACTCCAACCTTCATCCTGGAATGAAAGAATTGAAAAGGTAAAGCTTACAGAAAAATTGGTCGAATAATTAGATAATTATTCCATGATTATGTAATTTCCAAACATGCATAACACAATTCCATCGTTTATTTTAAAATCAGCGGCAGACCAACTAGCTCCAATCTTGACAGACATATTTCAAACATCGATTGACACAGGAGAAGTACCACAAGACTGGAGAGATGCTAATATTGTACCATTATTTAAAAAGGACGAGAGACATCTAGCCTCCAACTATAGACCTGTTTCCCTCACCTTCATCACATGTAAGATACTGGAGCATATAGTCCACAGCAACATCATGGACCATTTCGACAAAAACAAGATCCTCACCAATGCTCAACATGGATTCCGCAAAAAACGATCATGCGAGTCCCAACTCATAGTAACCATCCATGAAATAGCATCAAAATGGGAAAAAGGCTCACAAGTAGATATCATCTTGCTAGACTTTGCAAAAGCGTTCGACAAAGTGCCACACCAACGCCTTCTACATAAATTAGAATATTACGGAGTCAACGCCAAGACAAAGAACTGGATTCAATCATTCCTACAAAATAGACAGCAGAGAGTCATACTAAAGGGAGCAGCATCAGAGAAAGCCCCAGTCCTGTCTGGTGTACCCCAAGGAACCGTCTTGGGCCCATTACTGTTTCTGACCTACATCAATGACATGCCAGAAATGGTTAAATCATCAGAAACAAAACTATTTGCCGATGACAGCCTACTCTTCTGTACCATCAACAACCAAGCTGACAGCGTATTACTACAGAATGACTTAGCATCGCTACAAGATTGGGAAGACAAATGGCAAATGAGTTTCAACGCCAAGAAATGCCAAGTCATTCGAATAACACCTAAGAACAGACCACCACTGCCAACAACTTACAAACTACATGGACACACATTAGATACAGTAGACGCAAGTAAATACCTAGGTGTCACCATCTCTAACAACCTCACCTGGGACAGGCACATAGACAATACAATTGGCAAAGGCAACAAAACATTGGGATTTATTCGACGCAACTTAAAAGACTGCACCAAACCAGTGAAATCAGCAGCATATACATCCATGGTGAAACCAACAATGGAGTATGCAAGCTCAGTATGGGACCCGACAAACCGGAAAAAGATTGGCAACCTTGAAAAAGTACAAAAAAGAGCAGCAAGATTCGTTTTCAATAATTACACAGACCGAACACCTGGCTGTGTTACTAAAATGGTAGAATCCTTGAAGTGGGAAAAATTAGAAGAAAGGAGAAAGTCTAATAGACTATGCATGCTGTATAAAATCAAAAATGGATTAATTGATATAGACAGCCACCAATATATCCAAGCCAACGACAGCAGGACTAGAGGCAAAGATCGCCTTTATCAAGAAAGAACGAGCAGTGAGGCCTTCGGAAATTCGTTCTTCCCCAAGACCATCAGGGACTGGAACCAACTGCCAGCTAATACAACTCCGGTCAACACAGTAGAGGGATTCAGGAGCGCCCTCAAGGCGCGTCCTGACAGCAACTAGACCAGCTCCCACCTGTATATAGTTTTACCTGTAAATAGTCGGTAGAAGACTGCTGTGTTGCCCGACACTGCGCAAAGTTTTCGCGGAACCTTATACATTCACGTGTGAATCCGGTTCCTAAATTGGAAGAAGAAGAAGAATATTAATTACATTTCCAAACATGATTGTCAAAGTAATTGATAATTATGCCATGTATGATTGGTCGAATAATTGATAATTATGCCATACATGTTTAGAAATGTAATTAATAATTATGCCATGAATATTTGGAAATGGAATTAATAATTATGCCATGCATATTTGGAAATGTTATTGATAATTATACATGTCAGATTGGTCATATAATTGATAATTATGTCATATGTGTTTGGTCATATACTTGATAATTATGTCATGTACGGTTGGTCATATACTTGATAATTATGATTGATTGATTTTTGATTTTTAACGCCACTTTCAGCAATATTTCAGCTATATCATGACGACCAGCTTTAGTGATGGAAGAAGCCGGAGTACCCGTTGAGAACCACCGACCATGGGCAAGCAACTGGTAAACTTTATCACTTGCGGCTGCGAGTCGAGTGCACCCTTTTTGTAACTTACAAAGCCGGGCGCGAACCCATGCCGTATTGGTGATAGGCTTGTATGAGTTGTTAGGTAATCCAACGACCTAACTCATTGAGCCACCCGGGCCCTTTTGATAATTATGTCATAATTATGTGTTTCGTCATATAATTGATAATTATGTCATGTGTATTGGTCATATACATGTACTTGATAATTATGTCATTTATATGTGGTCGAATAATCCATAATCATACCATGTCTGTTTGGTCATATGATAATTATGTCATATATATGTTTGATCGAATATTTGATAATTATGCCATGTGTGTCGGTCATATAATTGATAATTGTGCCATGTATGTTTGGGCATATAATTGATAATTGTGTCATGTATGTTTGGTTGACTAATTGATAATTATGCCATGTGTGTTTGGTAAAAGAAATTCATAATTATGTCATGTGCGTTGGTCATATACTTAATAATTATGCCATGTATGTTTGGTCATATAATTGATAATCATGTCATGTGTGTTGGTCGAATAATTGATAATTATGTCATGTGTGTTGGTCATATACTTGATAATTATGCCATGTATGTTTGGTCGAATAATTGATAATTATGTCATGTATGTTTGGTCGAATAATTGATAATTATGTCATGTGTGTTGGTCATATAATTGATAATTCTGTCATGTATGTTTGGTCATATAATTGATAATCATGTCATGTGTGTTTGGTCATATATATGTCCGATCTTGTCCCCCTGTCATTGGTTGCATTATAGGAAACAACTTACCTTTTATATATACAAGTACATTGCTTTTGCCATTTATTTTTTCTTTCATTCGATTATTTGAATTTGAACTTAATGTATAATGCATCCTCCATGATCAATGTGCGGACACAATGTGGTAAACCTAGGTTGTATGGACGTATCTATATATAGTGATTATTGTTCAACACCAATTGAGCAATTTATCAGCTATATTATGGCGATAACATGTTACACGTTAATATGATGATGTCCTCTTTGTACTAGACCAACACGCCTAGTTGAATTGTTATCGTGCTAGTTCTCTGAAAAAATAGGCCACGCGGGGGTAGATACAAGATACAAGATATTTTATTTTCCAATCATGGAGCCCAGTACTGAGCAGAATAATCATTTACAAATTAAAGAACACAAAATACACATATGATTTGTAATAATTAAATGTAATTTGAAAACATATTAAGACAATACAGAAAAAAAAAGAAAAAAATATATAAAATAAAGTTTTGGAGGCACACGTGACTCTGAAGGTCAAGGGGGAGACAACCCATAAAAGCATAATGTTCTAATGTATTTATTATATTATTTTAAGTAATTCTCTGTTTTCTTTCTTTAAATAAATCAATTAATAGTTTAGATGTTAATACAAATAATTTCTTTATCTTCACATGATAGTAACCATATAAATTTATCATTGATATGTCGTCATGCACGGACAGATTATTCTGATTCCGAGCCAACCAGTCATTGCTCTTACGGCTTAGTGCTGCGAGCTTAGCGGAGAAACAACAAATAACAATTGTATCGTCTGAAACAAGTCAAATAACGACAAGTCGTTTAGGTGACAATAATTCTATTTGTTGGCAATATAATTGTATCGTCTGAAACAAGTCAAATAACGACAAGTCGTTTAGGTGACAATAATTCTATTTGTTGGCAATATAATTGTATCGTCTGAAACAAGTCAAATAACGACAAGTCGTTTAGGTGACAATAATTCTATTTGTTGGCAATATTATACGTAAATTATCAATGCCGTAAGCATACCCTTTCTCAACAAATATACATATGATAACTTTTCCATTGATGTTTACGTGTGTGTTGACATTACAAACATAGCTTTGTATCACATATCGTTTTATATTTTACACACACACTACATATATAATAACAAAGCAATTTACCTGTCCATTAAATTTGTAGCCTCCGGGGCATCGTTTACATGTTCTGCTTGACACTGGTAATCCTCATAAGCCTGGTCGTTGAATTGCAATAAATTAGTGTACGTTTCTCTGTTTATTTTCTCTGGTCCCGTTGATAGCCATTTCACTCGTCTTGGAAGTATGAAATAGCTAGGCGGGAAATGTAATCGCTCTCGCAGATGTAATATTATCTCGTGACGCAATGGAACCATAAGGCAGATATTAATTTTGGCATCGAGACATGACATTTTGGTATCAGAATGTCTAGGTATTGTTGAAATAAGCACAAGAGGGTCAGAGACATAGTGTTCAAAACGAATGCCTTGATCATAAGGCATAAAGCTGTCTGTACTTAAAGATGTAACGTTCATCGGCAATTCAACACGGTGTTGCAGGACGCTGGCAACATCAAAGCCATCGTCGTCATCAGTTTCTTGTAACATAACCTCCAGATCAGCTGGAAGTTTCAAAATTGCACGTTCCCCGTTTTCATCGAAAATTTCCCATTGTACAGCTAAACATTCTCCATATACTTTCTTGCCATATCGTATTTTAATGTTTTGCAAAGTAAAATTCGTGCATTTAAGAATATTTCCACATTTTAAACAAAAAGGTTCTGGAACATCACATGCTACTTCTTCGCAAACTTTCAATTTAATTTTTTCTCGCGTATCTAACACTTCTTGAATTGATATGAAACGTCTGCTGCATTTTCGAAATTGCCCCTTGACGTCACTTCCTAAACTGAATAAGTCACACTTAGTGCTAGCAAGTATTCTGTCCACATTTTTATCAACACGATGCACAATAACGTCGGTGCCAGGGGATATGTGATTTTTAAAATGAGGGATTTTGGGATTATAACTAGAAACTCTTGCAATAACTGGCAAATCTAATTCGAAAGCGTCCACAAAATCATTAAGTGACATATCCCTGTTAGAGGGTAAATAGTCGTCCAGTTGGTCCATAACTTCTACCTCTTCCTCTAGTGAAATCTTCCACTTTACGTCGTGATTATCCTGAGGTGAAACTATAACATAGAAGTTAGGTGTGTGCATAGTAATAAGTCCTTTATAAGAAAGAGGCAGTCCTGTTAACTTGGTTAAAATGTCGCCATGATTACCTATATTAGTATAGAACGAACTTTCATCCTCATTCACTGCTATTAATTTGATGTTATCCTCTGAAAGTTTCAATCTTCTTTCAGTTTCTCCTAATGATACAATTTCTTGTAATGTGAATGAACTCGGATCGTCCAACACCGTAAAATCTCCTCTACAAGTCGACGGTAACATCAAAACATGACCCGATTCATCCTCGCACTCAAGGTATAATTTTCTGTCGTTTGGATTTTGACCTCTACGTATAAATCTGAATCGTTCACCTTTTTTGAATATTTGTGGAAGATATGGATCTTCACGCCCATAATTTGCTTGAAACCGTGTTGGCCACACTTGTAAAAGGTCACTGACCGTGGTATATATCCTTTCAAATGCTTCCTGAGATTTATGAATAATGTTGAATTTGATTTGACTGTCTGGTGGAACCTTTACTTCACGTCTCACACCTGTATCTGTGTCATTAAATGATAAACGTATCCATTCAACCGCTAAGGTATGTAGATGTAACGAGTCACCTATGCGTAGGGCGGTAGTGTGTGTATTACTGTATAGTCCACGACCCCCTAAAACTTTAAATGTACGAGGGGGTGGGTAACATTCCGTGAAGCTCCTTAAAGTGAAAACTTCTCTGTTTTTAGATCTTTCTGTATCCGCCATTTTATGTGTTTACCTGGACAATGAGATTATTTGAAGTATTTTCACTCGGTAAATGTCATCGTTATCATATTTGGATTATTTCCCTTGTCAAATATGTCGTCCAAATTTGAATATGACAAGTTGATGAATTCACATTCATCGTCAGCAGACGTTTCTTGTCAATGAACATGTTGCATCAAGTAAATAACCAATCAGACGTATATACGTTACATTATCTCTGTTTAGACGTTTATATTAATGAACTGATTACTTTCGTGTGTTGGATGGCATTTCCATAGACATTGCTAATTTTTGTATCCTTGACAACACTCATTTGTTCTGCACCTAAATTACTGTGATGTTTGTAAAACATGAAGCAATTAGTATTATATTAGATAACAGGTTGTACATAGGTGAAAGTATGATGTAAATATCCTATGGCATTTTATTTAGATTTTTTCAGTGACATGCCTTTTACAGCTTGATTCTCACTGGTCATCAATGATTAAATCAAACATGTCTAGGGGCTACAGTTGTTATACGATGTTATCCATTAATGCTTAATTTAAACATAGATAATTTTTCGTGTTGTTGTCATTACTTACATATATCAGACATATCAATATTGAGATCTATGAAAAATATATATGACAAATTTGCCCTCTGCTTACATTGAAATGTTTTTTTTAAAAGTGCCATTTGCGCCAAATATTATTTATGATACTCATTATATGAGTTAGTAACAGGGTAATATGCTGTAAATTGATTGCACTAATTACACCCATTATAAAAATACAAAAGTAGTCCTTTATAATTAAAAAAAAAGTCCCTTTCGATTTGTTGTATTTTGGAAGTATTCAATGTAATGGCATAAATAAATTTGTAATTGGAGATCAATATATAAGAATTATTTTCAGTCTATCAAGCAAACAAAAACAGCCCAAATTTGATTGGATTTAGTTGTATTTTAATACCTTTATGGAAAGCTTGATGCATGACGTATATAAGTACTAAATTTCTGGGGATGGCGGTGCTATTTCAAAGTTAGTAAGGGTTGTGCCGGGGCTTGGCATTGGACACTGCAAGATTCTAACCCTCCTATAATATTATGAAAGAACGTAGATGAATCATGTATTATGTTGTAGGAGGAAACCTAATTGTTTTAATTAATTTCTTTGCAGATGTCTGTATCTTGATCTCAGTAATTGATGAATGTAGGTGTAGCTGATGGTTGAGTGAATTACGATCTGTGCAGTTGTCTATTGTCACCATATATATATAATCTGGTTAGTATTCTATTATTGGTGATGTTAGCATTGTTAACAACACTTCTCTACGAGATAAACCAAAGGACCTAAATATATATTGGAAACACAAGACACAGGACGACGACACAAGACACAGGACGAAGACAAACAACACAACACAGGACGAAGACAAAAAACACAACACAGGACGAAGACAAACAACACAAGACACAGGACGAAGACAAACAACACAACACAGGACGAAGACAAACAACACAACACAGGACGAAGACAAACAACACAACACAGGACGAAGACAACCAACACAAGACACAGGACGAAGACAAACAGCACAACACAGGACGAAGACAAACAACACAACACAGGACGAAGACAAACAACACAACACAGGACGAAGACAAACAACACAACACAGGACGAAGACAAACAACACAACACAGGACGAAGACAACCAACACAAGACACAGGACGAAGACAAACAGCACAACACAGGACGAAGACAAACAACACAACACAGGACGAAGACAAACAACACAACACAGGACGAAGACAAACAACACAACACAGGACGAAGACAAACAACACAACACAGGACGAAGACAAACAACACAAGACACAGGACGAAGACAAACAACACAACACAGGACGAAGGCAAACAACACAACACAGGACGAAGACAAACAACACAACACAGGACGAAGACAAACAACACAACACAGGACGAAGACAAACAACACAAGACACAGGACGAAGACAAACAACACAAGACACAGGACGAAGACAAACAACACAACACAGGACGAAGACAAACAACACAACACAGAAAACTAAAACGGTGGGCAACACGAATCCCATCAAAAGCCGGGGTGAACCCAGGTGACCGCGAAGGGTAGGCAGTTCCTGTCTTTAAGACACCCACCATGCTACTCATATAGTCAATATGTGTTGGATACACTATACACAAACAGACACAAATAATATAAATAAAACATGTGCCTTCCTACAAACAACTGGGGGTAAATTAGGAGCTCTTCCCGAATGGATTATGGCTGGGATCTCGTAATTATTTATCAAAACAACAAAACACTAGTCTAACAAAAACGTTTTCTAAAACTGACATCATCAAAATGCTTGAAATTTTGATCAATAACATTTGTTTGGTGGACGTGTTTTTAAACATACAGTCGGCATTCCTATGGATGCGAACTGTGATCCTCATTTGGCCAAATGGTTCCTTTTATTGGAATGAGGCAGACTTTATACAAGGGATTTTCATGACAAATAACGTAAAACGAAGTTAGCCCTGTCCTTTTTACACGCTCCATTATGTTGCCCTTTCACTGATTTATTAAACGTTTGATGACTATGTTGATAGCATATATCCCATTGACCTTGAAATAAAGGAAGCCACAGATACAACTAGATCTTCTTCCTATCTTGATCTTCAAATGGAAATTGACAATAAGGGCCAGTTAAATACGAAACTTTACGACAAAAGATATTTCAATTTTTTCATTGTGAACTTTCCATTCATGTAACAACATTCTAGCAGCACCTATATATCAGGTATATATCTCTTAAGTTAATGCAATATTCCAGAACATGCGTTTTCCACCAGGATTTTCTTTTATGGAATGTTACTAGAAAGCTACTGAAGCAAGGGTTCCTAGTGGTACAGTTGAAGTTGTAGTCGTTACATCGAAAGTTTTATAGTCGCTAGCATGACTAACCGTTACGGAATATATGTTTCACAGACAACCACATATATGACCCGTTTGTAGCGGTTCTTTCCACGTTCATGGCAATGCACTAGATTTTTAACACGAGTAATATGACGGGTGTCACTAGTGGGGAATGAACTGCTAACCTTCGGAATCTCAGTAAATCCCCGGTTTTTAGTTTGGTTCGTGTTGCTGAATCTTTAGTTTTCTGTGTAGTGTTTTGTGGACCATTGTTGGTCTTTTTCTTTTGGCCATTGTATTGTCTGTCCTTCTTTTGGCCATTGTCTGTCCTTCTTTTGGCCATTGTCTGTCCTTTTTGTTGGTCATTGTATTGTCTGTCCTTCTTTTGGCCATTGTATTGTCTGTCCTTCTTTTGGCCATTGTCTGTCCTTCTTTTGGCCATTGTATTGTCTGTCCTTCTTTTGGCCATTGTACTGTCTGTCCTTCTTTTTGCCATTGTATTGTCTGTCCTTCTTTTGGCCATTGTACTGTCTGTCCTTCTTTTGGCCATTGTATTGTCTGTCCTTCTTTTGGCCATTGTATTGTCCGTCCTTCTTTTGGCCATTGTATTGTCTGTCCTTCTTTTGGCCATTGCATTTTATGTCCTTCTTTTGGGCATTGCATTGTCTGTCCTTCTTTTGGTCATTGCATTGTCTGTCCTTCTTTTGGCCATTGCATTGTCTGTCCTTTTGGCCATTGCATTGTCTGTCCTTCTTTTGGCCATTGCATTGTCTGTCCTTTTGGCCATTGCATTGTCTGTCCTTCCTTTGGCCATTGTATTGTCTGTCCTTCTTTTGGCCATTGCATTGTCTGTCCTTCTTTTGGCCATTGCATTGTCTGTCCTTCTTTTGGCCATTGCATTGTCTGTTCTTCTTTTGGCCATTGCATTGTCTGTCCTTCTTTTGGCCATAGTATGGTCTGTCCTTCTTTTGGCCATTGCATTGTCTGTCCTTTTGGCCATTGCATTGTCTGTCCTTCTTTTGGCCATTGCATTGTCTGTCCTTTTGGCCATTGCATTGTGTCCTTTTGGCCATTGCATTGTCTGTCCTATTGCATTGTCTGTCCTTCTTTTGACCATTGCATTGTCTGTCCTTCTTTTGGCCATTGCATTGTCTGTCCTTCTTTTGGCCATTGTATTATCTGTCCTTCTTTTGGCCATTGTATTGTCCGTCCTTCTTTTGGCCATTGCATTGTCTGTCCTTTTGGCCATTGCATTGTGTCCTTTTGGCCATTGCATTGTCTGTCCTTCTTTTGGCCATTGTATTGTCTGTCCTTCTTTTGGCCATTGCATTGTCTGTCCTTCTTTTGGTCATTGTATTGTTTGTCCTTCTTTTGGCCATTGTATTGTCTGTCCTTCTTTTGGCCATTGTATTGTCTGTCCTTCTTTTGGCCATTGCATTGTCTGTCCTTCTTTTGACCATTGCATTGTCTGTCCTTCTTTTGGCCATTGCATTGTCTGTCCTTCTTTTGGCCAGTGTATTGTCTGTCCTTCGATTTACGACTTTTGGTTACCACTTTGGTACGTTCAAACCTTTCGTACTGTTCCATGTATCTTTTTGTCACTTATTGTCTATAGGAGGGTATTTTTTGTCCGTAGCTTATTGTCCATAGATATCCTTTATTATATGTATGATGATATTATTGTTTGCTAAGGTTAATTATCCGCAAGTGTTACTTATTATCTACACTTGACAATTAAATCATCAGCTATTTATTGTTTGTAAGTAATAATTATTATCAGTTGCTTGCATGTTGAAATGTGGTTGTATGGTATTTTGTATTCCACACAAATCGAGCCAATGTATATCAGGATTACTTAAATGTGTATCTAAAGAAATGTCTTTGATGATAGATGGTATCAAACGGAAAGATGAATACATAATAATGAGATATTGAATTCTTTATACACGAAGCATGCATCTCTTTGTACTTGGTCAATACATAGGTTATCTAAGCGTCTGATCGAATCATTGGCCTATGATGGAATGACTGGGTATTTCACATCAAACTATAAACTGGATTACAGATTACATCGTGCTCGACAGTATTTGGAGAAGGAAAGCCATGCTACGTTATCGATAACTTCTTTTTAAGACGCTGTAAGAATATTTTTTTTTAAACCCATTAAAAACCGAACGTGAACTCAGGTGCTGTGTACGAGTAAGTAGTTCCTGCTCCACTAGTGGCACCCGTCGTGTTAATCTTGTTACAAACCCGGTGATAAGTCATGGATGAGGAAATGATCGGATTATAATTACGACAAACGGAACATATATGTGGTCATTTGTGACACAGATATTCGGTAACACTTAACCATGGCGACGATCGTAAAACTTTCGAAGTGATGACCTTATCTAAACACCAGGAACGCTTCGTTCAGTAGCTTCTTTGTTTTCAGCAACCCTCTATCAAAGAGTCCATGATATCAGGCTCTGGATATCGTATCAACTTACAGATAATCCATATGCAGGTGTTGTTGGAATGTTGCTACATATAAATGAAAAGTTCACAATGGGAAATTTGAAATCATCTCCTTTGTCGCAAAGTTTCGTTCTTAACCGATCCTCATTGTCAATTTCGAGATGAAAGTCAAGGTATGAAGCAGGCCTATTGCTGTATCTGTGGTATCCTTTATTTCAAGTTCACTGGCGTAGATACGATCTCAACAAAATCACAATACTTAGAATTATTTAGTGAAAGGTTGTGTAAAGAGGAAATTCTTCAGCAATATTTTGTCCAATAATTGCCAAATTCTCTGGCTTTTGTAATTAATGTACACACTGTGGTGCATTGTGCAGTTTTTAGTGAATTTAGAGCTTGTCCTAAATTTCTTGAAGGATTCTCCAAAACACGATTTAACAAAAGTATCGTACTATAAGAATAGGCTTCTTTCAACAGTAATATAAATCTCAATTACTTACGCGTAATTTGTGAATGAACAAAAAATGTTATACAATGTATCATACAATTAATCCATTTGAAATTTCATTACTTGTTAAAGGGAGCTAATCCAATAATGTTTTCGTTACTGTGCATTTTTTTCTTGCTTTTACAGTGTCTGTTCTTCCTGTTATATTTCAAAGTTAAATGAATTTAAACGGCCATTTGAAAGTATATTAAACAGATATATTTCAAAGAGTTTGAAGGACACGGAAGTGATTCAATTGATTTCACTCATAATTTAATTTTGTTTTCATTGTTCACTATAGAAATAGGTTGTTAATACATCCCAAAATGTGATAACTCTATTTTTCAATTTTTTTTTCTATAATATGTAAAATCATATGTAAGATTTTGCCAATCAAATCTGTTTGGAGGAGAAAAGTACCATCAACATAAGATAAACACCTTGGTGGCTGACAATCCTACCATCAACATAAGATAAACACCTTGGTGGCTGACAATCCTACCATCAACATAAGATAAACACCTTGGTGGCTGACAATCCTATCATCAACATAAGATAAACACCTTGGTGGCTGACAATCCTACCATCAACATAAGATAAACACCTTGGTGGCTGACAATCCTACCATCAACATAAGATAAACACCTTGGTGGCTGACAATCCTATCATCAACATAAGATAAACACCTTTGTGGCTGACAATCCTACCATCAACATAAGATAAACACCTTGGTGGCTGACAATCCTACCATCAACATAAGATAAACACCTTGGTGGCTGACAATCCTACCACCAACATAAGATAAACACCTTGGTGGCTGACAATCCTACCACCAACATAAGATAAACACCTTGGTGGCTGACAATCCTACCATCAACATAAGATAAACACCTTGGTGGCTGACAATCCTACCATCAACATAAGATAAACACCTTGGTGGCTGACAATCGATGGGTAAGATACTATACGATACGAGGATATTATGGAGGGGCGAGTTGGAGTGTGTGTTGTTGGAAGGCAGTCTTGGTGTAGGAATAGGGATGTCTCCTCCTTTGCTGTACTTTAGGGGCAACTGATTTCACCCCCGGTTTTAGTGGGGTTCGTGGTACTCGATCTTTGGTTTTATGTGTATGTTTTGTAGAAAAAATCGTTGTTTGTCCTTTATCTTTTGGCCATTGTGTCTGATTACCCCTTTGGTATCTTCAAACTCTTCTTAATGTATATTTTGTCTCGTACAGGGGAGGGGGGTTACAGATTCGTTATTTAAAAGTACAATTTTGTATCCTTGAAAAAAAATAATGCTGAAATAGAATTTATCGAATTTGTATTGTGTATTGTTTTAAATGTTCATATTTCTTATCATATTGATTTTATTTTGAATTATAATAAAAATTATAAATATTTTAAAACACAGTTTTAAAAATTTTATATATAATATTGAATTTAATACTGAAATGATTACATTGTATTTTCAAAGTACTTTATCATTGTTAAGAAATAAAGTAGATTGAAAGTAGTATATAAAGGTATTAAATTCCTGGTGTTTTCTTGAATGCTATTTTGTTTGCTCAGCTTTGTTCTTAATGAACACCTATCTCTATGACAATAATAGATTCTCTATGGCAGCTATTTGTTTTAACAAATTCCTCACTGTGATATTACCTTGAAGATCCCAATGTAAATATCACTTAAAAACCGTGAACATAAGAAACGAAATGAAACTAAAATACTTATAAATGCAATATCATATTTAATTTTGTTTTAAACAAACAAACAATTTCCAATATACATATAGTGTAATAAGACAATATTAAAATGCATTTGAAATTTACACAATTGACAATATCAGTACATTCCCTGTAGCACTGTTAAATAAAGTATTAAATGTAAGAGACAGTATAATCGGCTTAGAATATGTGTGAGTATAAAAAGTTAAATGTAGACATATAGTACAAATAAAGAGAAGACAATTGGTTTCTGGCTGTATATTACCACGTGTATAATTGGTTTCTGGCTGTATATTACCACGTGTATAATTGGTTTCTGGCTGTATATTACCACGTGTATAATTGGTTTCTGGCTGTATATTACCACGTGTATAATTGGTTTCTGGCTGTATATTACCACGTGTATAATTGGTTTCTGGCTGTATATTACCACGTGTATAATTGGTTTCTGGCTGTATATTACCACGTGTATAATTGGTTTCTGGCTGTATATTACCACGTGTATAATTGGTTTCTGGCTGTATATTACCACGTGTATAATTGGTTTCTGGCTGTATATTACCACGTGTATAATTGGTTTCTGGCTGTATATTACCACGTGTATAATTGGTTTCTGGCTGTATATTACCACGTGTATAATTGGTTTCTGGCTGTATATTACCACGTGTATAATTGGTTTCTGGCTGTATATTACCACGTGTATAATTGGTTTCTGGCTGTATATTACCACGTGTATAATTGGTTTCTGGCTGTATATTACCACGTGTATAATTGGTTTCTGGCTGTATATTACCACGTGTATAATTGGTTTCTGGCTGTATATTACCACGTGTATAATTGGTTTCTGGCTGTATATTACCACGTGTATAATTGGTTTCTGGCTGTATATTACCACGTGTATAATTGGTTTCTGGCTGTATATTACCACGTGTATAATTGGTTTCTGGCTGTATATTACCACGTGTATAATTGGTTTCTGGCTGTATATTACCACGTGTTCTGGCTGTATATTACCACGTGTATAATTGGTTTCTGGCTGTATATTACCACGTGTATAATTGGTTTCTGGCTGTATATTACCACGTCTATAATTGGTTTCTGGCTGTATATTACCACGTCTATAATTGGTTTCTGGCTGTATATTACCACGTCTATAATTGGTTTCTGGCTGTATATTACCACGTGTATAATTGGTTTCTGCCTGTATATTACCACGTGTATAATTGGTTTCTGGCTGTATATTACCACGTGTATAATTGGTTTCTGGCTGTATATTACCACGTGTATAATTGGTTTCTGGCTGTATATTACCACGTGTATAATTGGTTTCTGGCTGTATATTACCACGTGTTGTGGCTGTATATTACCACGTGTATAATTGGTTTCTGGCTGTATATTACCACGTGTATAATTGGTTTCTGGTTGTATATTACCACGTGTATAATTGGTTTCTGGCTGTATATTACCACGTGTATAATTGGTTTCTGGCTGTATATTACCACGTGTATAATTGGTTTCTGGCTGTATATTACCACGTGTATAATTGGTTTCTGGCTGTATATTACCACGTGTATAATTGGTTTCTGGCTGTATATTACCACGTGTATAATTGGTTTCTGGCTGTATATTACCACGTGTATAATTGGTTTCTGGCTGTATATTACCACGTGTATAATTGGTTTCTGGCTGTATATTACCGCGTGTATAATTGGTTTCTGGCTGTATATTACCACGTGTATAATTGGTTTCTGGCTGTATATTACCACGTGTATAATCGGTTTCTGGCTGTATATTACCACGTGTATAATCGGTTTCTGGCTGTATATTACCACGTGTATAATCAGTTTCTGGCTGTATATTACCACGTGTATAATTGGTTTCTGGCTGTATATTACCACGTGTATAATTGGTTTCTGGCTGTATATTACCACGTGTATAATTGGTTTCTGGCTGTATATTACCACGTGTATAATTGGTTTCTGGCTGTATATTACCACGTGTATAATTGGTTTCTGGCTGTATATTACCACGTGTATAATTGGTTTCTGGCTGTATATTACCACGTGTTCTGGCTGTATATTACCACGTGTATAATTGGTTTCTGGCTGTATATTACCACGTCTATAATTGGTTTCTGGCTGTATATTACCACGTCTATAATTGGTTTCTGGCTGTATATTACCACGTCTATAATTGGTTTCTGGCTGTATATTACCACGTGTATAATTGGTTTCTGTCTGTATATTACCACGTGTATAATTGGTTTCTGGCTGTATATTACCACGTGTATAATTGGTTTCTGGCTGTATATTACCACCTGTATAATTGGTTTCTAGCTGTATATTACCACGTGTATAATTGGTTTCTGGCTGTATATTACCACGTGTAAAATTGGTTTCTGGCTGTATATTACCACGTGTATAATTGGTTTCTGGCTGTATATTACCACGTGTATTATTGGTTTCTGGCTGTATATTACCACGTGTATAATTGGTTTCTGGCTGTATATTACCACGTGTATAATTGGTTTCTGGCTGTATATTACCACGTGTATAATTGGTTTCTGGCTGTATATTACCACGTGTATAATTGGTTTCTGGCTGTATATTACCACGTGTACAATTGGTTTCTGGCTGTATATTACCACGTGTATAATTGGTTTCTGGCTGTATATTACCACGTGCATAATTGGTTTCTGGCTGTATATTACCACGTGCATAATTGGTTTCTGGCTGTATATTACCACGTGTATAATTGGTTTCTGGCTGTATATTACCACGTGTATAATTGGTTTCTGGCTGTATATTACCACGTGTATAATTGGTTTCTGGCTGTATATTACCACGTGTATAATTGGTTTCTGGCTGTATATTACCACGTGTATAATTGGTTTCTGGCTGTATATTAACACGTGTATAATTGGTTTCTGGCTGTATATTACCACGTGCATAATTGGTTTCTGGCTGTATATTACCACGTGCATAATTGGTTTCTGGCTGTATATTACCACGTGCATAATTGGTTTCTGGCTGTATATTACCACGTGCATAATTGGTTTCTGGCTGTATATTACCACGTGTATAATTGGTTTCTGGCTGTATATTACCACGTGTATAATTGGTTTCTGGCTGTATATTACCACGTGTATAATTGGTTTCTGGCTGTATATTACCACGTGTATAATTGGTTTCTGGCTGTATATTACCACGTGTATAATTGGTTTCTGGCTGTATATTACCACGTGTATAATTGGTTTCTGGCTGTATATTACCACGTGTATAATTGGTTTCTGGCTGTATATTACCACGTGTATAATTGGTTTCTGGCTGTATATTACCACGTGTATAATTGGTTTCTGGCTGTATATTACCACGTGTATAATTGGTTTCTGGCTGTATATTACCACGTGTATAATTGGTTTCTGGCTGTATATTACCACGTGTATAATTGGTTTCTGGCTGTATATTACCACGTCTATAATTGGTTTCTGGCTGTATATTACCACGTGTATAATTGGTTTCTGGCTGTATATTACCACGTGTATAATTGGTTTCTGGCTGTATATTACCACGTGTATAATTGGTTTCTGGCTGTATATTACCACGTGTATAATTGGTTTCTGGCTGTATATTACCACGTGTATAATTGGTTTCTGGCTGTAAATTACCACGTGCATAATTTGTTTCTGGCTGTATATTACCACGTGCATAATTGGTTTCTGGCTGTATATTACCACGTGCATAATTGGTTTCTGGCTGTATATTACCACGTGTATAATTGGTTTCTGGCTGTATATTACCACGTGTATAATTGGTTTCTGGCTGTATATTACCACGTGTATAATTGGTTTCTGGCTGTATATTACCACGTGTATAATTGGTTTCTGGCTGTATATTACCACGTGTATAATTGGTTTCTGGCTGTATATTACCACGTGTATAATTGGTTTCTGGGCTGTATATTACCACGTGTTCTGGCTGTATATTACCACGTGTATAATTGGTTTCTGGCTGTATATTACCACGTGTATAATTGGTTTCTGGCTGTATATTACCACGTGTATAATTGGTTTCTGGCTGTATATTACCACGTGTATAATAGGTTTCTGGCTGTATATTACCACGTGTATAATTGGTTTCTGGCTGTATATTACCACGTGTATAATTGGTTTCTGGCTGTATATTACCACGTGCATAATTGGTTTCTGGCTGTATATTACCACGTGCATAATTGGTTTCTGGCTGTATATTACCACGTGCATAATTGGTTTCTGGCTGTATATTACCACGTGCATAATTGGTTTCTGGCTGTATATTACCACGTGTATAATTGGTTTCTGGCTGTATATTACCACGTGTATAATTGGTTTCTGGCTGTATATTACCACGTGTATAATTGGTTTCTGGCTGTATATTACCACGTGTATAATTGGTTTCTGGCTGTATATTACCACGTGTAAAATTGGTTTCTGGCTGTATATTACCACGTGTATAATTGGTTTCTGGCTGTATATTACCACGTGTATAATTGGTTTCTGGCTGTATATTACCACGTGTATAATTGGTTTCTGGCTGTATATTACCACGTGTATAATTTGTTTCTGGCTGTATATTACCATGTGTATAATTGGTTTCTGGCTGTATATTACCACGTGTATAATTGGTTTCTGGCTGTATATTACCACGTGTATAATTGGTTTCTGGCTGTATATTACCACGTGTATAATTGGTTTCTGGCTGTATATTACCACGTGTATAATTGGTTTCTGGCTGTATATTACCACGTGTATAATTGGTTTCTGGCTGTATATTACCACGTGTATAATTGGTTTCTGGCTGTATATTACCACGTGTATAATTGGTTTCTGGCTGTATATTACCACGTGTATAATTGGTTTCTGGCTGTATATTACCACGTGTATAATTGGTTTCTGGCTGTATATTACCACGTGTATAATTGGTTTCTGGCTGTATATTACCACGTGTATAATTGGTTTCTGGCTGTATATTACCACGTGTATAATTGGTTTCTGGCTGTATATTACCACGTGTATAATTGGTTTCTGGCTGTATATTACCACGTGTATAATTGGTTTCTGGCTGTATATTACCACGTGTATAATTGGTTTCTGGCTGTATATTACCACGTGTTCTGGCTGTATATTACCACGTGTATAATTGGTTTCTGGCTGTATATTACCACGTGTATAATTGGTTTCTGGCTGTATATTACCACGTGTATAATTGGTTTCTGGCTGTATATTACCACGTGTATAATTGGTTTCTGGCTGTATATTACCACGTGTATAATTGGTTTCTGGCTGTATATTACCACGTGCATAATTGGTTTCTGGCTGTATATTACCACGTGCATAATTGGTTTCTGGCTGTATATTACCACGTGTATAATTGGTTTCTGGCTGTATATTACCACGTGTATAATTGGTTTCTGGCTGTATATTACCACGTGTATAATTGGTTTCTGGCTGTATATTACCACGTGTATAATTGGTTTCTGGCTGTATATTACCACGTGTATAATTGGTTTCTGGCTGTATATTACCACGTGTATAATTGGTTTCTGGCTGTATATTACCACGTGTATAATTGGTTTCTGGCTGTATATTACCATGTGTATAATTGGTTTCTGGCTGTATATTACCACGTGTATAATTGGTTTCTGGCTGTATATTACCACGTGTATAATTGGTTTCTGGCTGTATATTACCACGTGTATAATTGGTTTCTGGCTGTATATTACCACGTGTATAATTGGTTTCTGGCTGTATATTACCACGTGTATAATTGGTTTCTGGCTGTATATTACCACGTATATAATTGGTTTCTGGCTGTATATTACCACGTGTATAATTGGTTTCTGGCTGTATATTACCACGTGTATAATTGGTTTCTGGCTGTATATTACCACGTGTATAATTGGTTTCTGGCTGTAAATTACCACGTGCATAATTGGTTTCTGGCTGTATATTACCACGTGCATAATTGGTTTCTGGCTGTATATTACCACGTGCATAATTGGTTTCTGGCTGTATATTACCACGTGTATAATTGGTTTCTGGCTGTATATTACCACGTGTATAATTGGTTTCTGGCTGTATATTACCACGTGTATAATTGGTTTCTGGCTGTATATTACCACGTGTATAATTGGTTTCTGGCTGTATATTACCACGTGTATAATTGGTTTCTGGCTGTATATTACCACGTGTATAATTGGTTTCTGGCTGTATATTACCACGTGTATAATTGGTTTCTGGCTGTATATTACCACGTGTTTTGGCTGTATATTACCGTGTATAATTGGTTTCTGGCTGTATATTACCACGTGTATAATTGGTTTCTGGCTGTATATTACCACGTGTATAATTGGTTTCTGGCTGTATATTACCACGTGTATAATTGGTTTCTGGCTGTATATTACCACGTGTGTAATTGGTTTCTGGCTGTATATTACCACGTGTATAATTGGTTTCTGGCTGTATATTACCACGTGTATAATTGGTTTCTGGCTGTATATTACCACGTGTATAATTGGTTTCTGGCTGTATATTACCACGTGTATAATTGGTTTCTGGCTGTATATTACCACGTGTATAATTGGTTTCTGGCTGTATATTACCACGTGTATAATTGGTTTCTGGCTGTATATTACCACGTGTATAATTGGTTTCTGGCTGTAAATTACCACGTGCATAATTGGTTTCTGGCTGTATATTACCACGTGCATAATTGGTTTCTGGCTGTATATTACCACGTGCATAATTGGTTTCTGGCTGTATATTACCACGTGTATAATTGGTTTCTGGCTGTATATTACCACGTGTATAATTGGTTTCTGGCTGTATATTACCACGTGTATAATTGGTTTCTGGCTGTATATTACCACGTGTATAATTGGTTTCTGGCTGTATATTACCACGTGTATAATTGGTTTCTGGCTGTATATTACCACGTGTATAATTGGTTTCTGGCTGTATATTACCACGTGTATAATTGGTTTCTGGCTGTATATTACCACGTGTATAATTGGTTTCTGGCTGTATATTACCACGTGTTTTGGCTGTATATTACCACGTGTATAATTGGTTTCTGGCTGTATATTACCACGTGTATAATTGGTTTCTGGCTGTATATTACCACGTGTATAATTGGTTTCTGGCTGTATATTACCACGTGTATAATTGGTTTCTGGCTGTATATTACCACGTGTGTAATTGGTTTCTGGCTGTATATTACCACGTGTATAATTGGTTTCTGGCTGTATATTACCACGTGTATAATTGGTTTCTGGCTGTATATTACCACGTGTATAATTGGTTTCTGGCTGTATATTACCACGTGTTCTGGCTGTATATTACCACGTGTATAATTGGTTTCTGGCTGTATATTACCACGTGTATAATTGGTTTCTGGCTGTATATTACCACGTGTATAATTGGTTTCTGGCTGTATATTACCACGTGTATAATTGGTTTCTGGCTGTATATTACCACGTGTATAATTGGTTTCTGGCTGTATATTACCACGTGTATAATTGGTTTCTGGCTGTATATTACCACGTGTATAATTGGTTTCTGGCTGTATATTACCACGTGTATAATTGGTTTCTGGCTGTATATTACCACGTGTATAATTGGTTTCTGGCTGTATATTACCACGGGTATAATTGGTTTCTGGCTGTATATTACCACGTGTATAATTGGTTTCTGGCTGTATATTACCACGTGCATAATTGGTTTCTGGCTGTATATTACCACGTGTATAATTGGTTTCTGGCTGTATATTACCACGTGTATAATTGGTTTCTGGCTGTATATTACCACGTGTATAATTGGTTTCTGGCTGTATATTACCACGTGTATAATTGGTTTCTGGCTGTATATTACCACGTGTATAATTGGTTTCTGGCTGTATATTACCACGTGTATAATTGGTTTCTGGCTGTATATTACCACGTGTATAATTGGTTTCTGGCTGTATATTACCACGTGTATAATTGGTTTCTGGCTGTATATTACCACGTGTATAATTGGTTTCTGGCTGTATATTACCACGTGTATAATTGGTTTCTGGCTGTATATTACCACGTGTATAATTGGTTTCTGGCTGTATATTACCACGTGTATAATTGGTTTCTGGCTGTATATTACCACGTGTATAATTGGTTTCTGGCTGTATATTACCACGTGTATAATTGGTTTCTGGCTGTATATTACCACGTGTATAATTGGTTTCTGGCTGTATATTACCACGTGTATAATTGGTTTCTGGCTGTATATTACCACGTGTATAATTGGTTTCTGGCTGTATATTACCACGTGTATAATTGGTTTCTGGCTGTATATTACCACGTGTATAATTGGTTTCTGGCTGTATATTACCACGTGTTCTGGCTGTATATTACCACGTGTATAATTGGTTTCTGGCTGTATATTACCACGTGTATAATTGGTTTCTGGCTGTATATTACCACGTGTATAATTGGTTTCTGGCTGTATATTACCACGTGTATAATTGGTTTCTGGCTGTATATTACCACGGGTATAATTGGTTTCTGGCTGTATATTACCACGTGTATAATTGGTTTCTGGCTGTATATTACCACGGGTATAATTGGTTTCTGGCTGTATATTACCACATGTATAATTGGTTTCTGGCTGTATATTACCACGTGCATAATTGGTTTCTGGCTGTATATTACCACGTGTATAATTGGTTTCTGGCTGTATATTACCACGTGTATAATTGGTTTCTGGCTGTATATTACCACGTGTATAATTGGTTTCTGGCTGTATATTACCACGTGTATAATTGGTTTCTGGCTGTATATTACCACGTGTATAATTGGTTTCTGGCTGTATATTACCACGTGTATAATTGGTTTCTGGCTGTATATTACCACGTGTATAATTGGTTTCTGGCTGTATATTACCACGTGTATAATTGGTTTCTGGCTGTATATTACCATGTGTATAATTGGTTTCTGGCTGTATATTACCACGTGTATAATTGGTTTCTGGCTGTATATTACCACGTGTATAATTGGTTTCTGGCTGTATATTACCACGTGTATAATTGGTTTCTGGCTGTATATTACCACGTGCATAATTGGTTTCTGGCTGTATATTACCACGTGTATAATTGGTTTCTGGCTGTATATTACCACGTGTATAATTGGTTTCTGGCTGTATATTACCACGTGTATAATTGGTTTCTGGCTGTATATTACCACGTGTATAATTGGTTTCTGGCTGTATATTACCACGTTTATAATTGGTTTCTGGCTGTATATTACCACGTGTTCTGGCTGTATATTACCACGTGTATAATTGGTTTCTGGCTGTATATTACCACGTGTATAATTGGTTTCTGGCTGTATATTACCACGTGTATAATTGGTTTCTGGCTGTATATTACCACGTGTATAATTGGTTTCTGGCTGTATATTACCACGTGTATAATTGGTTTCTGGCTGTATATTACCACGTGTTCTGGCTGTATATTACCACGTGTATAGACAGATCAAGATGTAAACAGTTCTAGTATATATGTCATTTTTATAATAAACGTGTAATATTTAAATATCGTTACTAGACATAGAGTTTTTGTCTACTTTATAATTCAATACATATTGTAATACATTAGACAACTTCCACTACTTTTATGTCTGTCCACTTTTCATTTGCCAAAGAATTTTGCTGTTTACTCAACTGAGAGATTTAGCCGACTTCCTAAATATTTATGTACTCTTAAAGGGATCACCTGACATTTCTTTTGATGATAATATACTTATTATGAACTCTGTCCACACCTTTATTTGCGGAACCAAAAGACTTGACTATTAATATTAACATTTTTCAATTTGATTTTGTATTATTTGCTTTGAATCTTTTTCAATTTATTGCTTAAGATGTTTAAACAAATATATATCTGTATTTATGTGTACATGTGTGCATATGTATGAATATGCCTTCTTTTGTGCCTATATATATATGTACATATGTATCCTTAATATACAGACAAATATATTAATTACAAGTTAACTTATTCACACTCTAAATTGGCAAATTTCACAAATATAATGAACAAATGGACAGTTTTAAAATTATTACAAAATTTTGAATTTCTCCTAAGTAAAAATTTTTTGTACACTAATTACAATGTGAATTAATTAATCATTCTTATCATTATACTTGATGTCCTTAGTTATTGAGGGAGAGCACTTACATATGCTATGCCAGATGTGCAATTCCATTAGATATTGTATTTATGCATTTATTCAATAAAATATTTGAATTGAATTGTGATACATTAGAATTTGAAGAAAGTATTTTCTATCTTCTATTTGTCAATGATAGACAGAGATTTCACAGGTAGGTTATACAATGTGATATTTGGGTAAAACAGGTATTGTATGTCTTTTTTTCTTATGTTGTTTCTACATTATAAAAACGAGTAAATTGATCCTCTATAAAAATGAATGTACTAGTATATTTAAAACCAATAACTATAATATAATTACAATAAACTGACGACTAAAATAAAAAGATTATTACCCGTTTGTAAATAACGCATGAGTTTTTGGCCGTAAAGTTTGGCAAAATGGCGCGGTGATGATGTACTGTGTCTGTTATCATATTTAATTTGGCAAAATTGCAATATTTCAGGTCCTTTCATTCAACCTAGATTTTACAGCTCGATGTAGCACCCGTCCATCGTCATTGATTTATAGGGTGATCCACCATAGTGTATAACACCAGGCAGCACATATATAAGTATGTTCCTTCATCTTGTTTCTATGGCTACTTGAGTATTATATACTTCCATGCTATGAAGTACAAAACATTAACAAAACAAATACACATACATGTACATACTTAAGTGTTGAACACTTCTTAATAATAACATTGTTGACAACCTTCTTGACAGAAATGTCAACACAAAGGTCACTGGCCATGACAACTTCAAAGTTTGCAGCGAACTGACTACAACATAAATGGGATAGACTTTTTAGATTTGGTACTTCTGTCTCTAAAGTACATTATAATAGGATTGTTTATCCCGACTGTCTCTAGTTCTGAATCACTTAATTTGGAAAATCTTTTACCGTCCACGTTTTTCTTTCTTAAATGATTAACGATTCTGTCACTAGTTCCCATGTGTTTCAAAAATGTCGTAAGTTCTTCTACGGTAAATTTAGACACATTTCCATCATTAGGTATAGTTATCTCCTGCTCTGGAATAAACTTTGATATTTCTGAAATAAAAGCAAAATTTTGTACATTTGAAATAAAGAATAGATTCAACCAAACTAGATTGTAAACCAGAATCAACATATACATTATGAAACTGTACAAAATAAACTAGTAGTAATCCAACAGTTTTATTAAATGGTTGTATTCTTACTTTCTGAAACCATCCCATTCCATTTAAAAGAAACATATAGACATTGTTGGTACCGATGTGCAATGTTAGGTGTAATGTATTGCTGTTCTTATCACTCTAATATGTTTATTTGGTGTCTTCCCATTTTAGATCCAACTTTTGAAAATCAGGTATTCCCATTTATCTAACTTTTATTTTCTTACCTGTAGGATTGTTTATTTAACATTAATTAGGTGTTGATTTGACCAAAATACCTGATAATTTGTTCCAGTATATGTATATGTATAAGGTTTCCTGGACTTTGAATCAGCAGCGCGCATAGCAGCAGAGAGAGCATTCCCACATGCAAGTATTAAAGGTTACCTGTTCCACTTCTGTCAACGTATATGGAAAAAAGTACAGAAACTTGGCCTCACCGAGCAGTACAAGAACAACCCAGCAGTACAACAACACGTCCGACGAGCATCAGCTTTACCATTGGTACCTACTGACCAAGTTGACAACGTATGGTTCCACGCACTCAACGACTTCCAGACAGACGACATCAACATCACAAGATTCAACGACTACGTTACAGAGCAATGGGTTGAATCATGACACTGAGAGATGGAACCACTACATTACAGTTGGACCACGTACTATAAACCACTTGCAAGGATGGCATCACAAACTCAACAACCAATTACACAATTACACAAAGCTCACCCAAACCTGTTCCTCATTATACAGAAACTGCAAAACATACAGGCCGCTAACGAAATCAGATTCATCCAGTATGCCGCTGGTGGAAAACGCAAGACCCGGAAACTCAAATACCGCAACATTGACTCAAGACTTGACCAACTTAAAGAGAGGCTGCAACAGGGGGAGATTAACATCAACCACTACACAGACGTCGTATCTCATCTTTTAAAGCTTGGTTGATATATTATGAACATTTTAATTTTGTGCCGACTTATAAATGTATCAATTATTATAGTATGATTGTTGAATCTTGAAATCTTGATTGTTTTAGTAAAATACATAATTCTGATCGTTTTACTAAAAATAAATATTTAGTTTATATTTTAGTTGTTTTCATTAATCGAAACTTTATGTACTTACTATCAGAGATAAAACTTAAGGTCACTAAAGGAAATGTTGTAAACTTAAGCAGTATTTCAGCTATATCGTGGTGTGAATTTTTTTTACATACTTGTTTCCAGTTATAAAAGGATTTACCTTATTTATTGTCATTGTGGCAAGAAAAAAAAAAGATTCATCTCCTCAGAAAAATAAAGAAATATCATTTCCAATTAAATTTTGATTTATGTAAAAAATAGTCATAATATAATGTTTATTTGTTTTCATTTTTAAATAAAATATATGGAAATTTAAAAATGAAAAAAAAAATTATTATTACTAATATTGACTGAAATCAAAATTTAATTGGATATGAAATATATAGAAATAAATATTCACTGTGGCACATATACATTGTTCTGGTCCAAGTTTTCCTCCACTTATTCACCTGTCACACAACCCAAGCTTTAATTAAGTGTCCTTTGTTCTTGATTATCTTTGATCTCATTTATCCAACTTTTATTTTTTACCTGTACTACCTATTTTTCAAAAAGTTGGATAAATGGGAATGAACCGTTTATTTAATTAGTAATCCAGTGATTCCTTAATTGGTATAATTAAACATCTTGATCTAATCATGAAGTTATTATAAACAACAAACAGAATGGAGGTAATGATATATGGAGCGAAGATGAAGAATGTGAAGTGTACATGAAATGACGGCGCCGATCTGTCAAGAATTTGCCAATTTTGATAAGATCTGCATTACCTCTATGATCTAATTAAGCACCTAACTTGTTTGCACGCAGTGAACATATATATGAGAAGCACTTGATCAATATGTGAAACTTGAAATATGCCGCATAGTACATATATATAAAAGATCGGGCTTTTGTGGAGGAAAAGAGTGTATCCGGAGAAATAAACCGAAATTTCATAGTCACTTACAAACTTTATCGCACATTGTGGTGATAGTCGGCATGGATTACATAGGTTTTAAGGTAGTACCATGCGATAGCAGCCACGGATGACAGTGAAATTTATTGAAGAAATGAATGGACTTTGTTTGTTACGACATATTCTATCTTTATCAATATATTACAATGTTATATTTGTTCATCAATAATAATTGTTTGAAAAAGATTTCCTTCAAGATGTAGTAGTACCCTGTATATATATTATTAAATTAAATAACTTTTAAAACATAAAATGTTGGATATTTTGATTATACTTTTGACATCTATGCATCCCCAGGAAAGTAGGTATATTTTGATTTAGCCTGTACCAAGCCAGACAAGTGAGAGGTCATGTATTTGTGTATAAGAAGTATCGAGCTTGCCTCTTTCTACGAATTGTCTATGAGATTTAGAACTGTTCCGACAGTGTGGTAAAAAAAAATTAATTTAATTGTATTCACTATTTCTGCGATTCTTGTTTTAATATTTCTGATATATTTACTATATTGTTGGTACGTTACCTGATGGAGGTTTGCTGATTTTCATTCGGAGAGGAATACTTCTTGGTGGATTAACTGGAAGTGATGGTCGACTGTCTACTGGCACTTCCGGTAGGTCTCTCGTACTGTTGATGTAAAAAAAAATAACACAATAAATCAACAATAAAATTCGTTCATATTGCTCAAAATATTATTTTACATGTATACTTATCTAACAGTTAATAAAGTATTTATACTTTTTCATAATAGTGAGATAGACTCAGTTATATCTGTTAAAAAGATAGTAAAAAGGTCTTACCTATAATCACCCTTCATTCTGATGTCGAAGTATTATTTTAAATAAAAAGATTTTTATCCTGGGACTTGTTTATATATATAATCTATATATACCAGGGTTCCAAAACACCCACGGCCGCTGTCATTATAACAATCTATTGAATCATCCACAATATTATGTTTTAATCAGATTTAAACTGTTATTCATAAATTTGATTTAAACTATTTTATCATATTTATGAATCATAGGTAAGTAGGAGTAAGTAATTGTAACATTTCCTTCAGGTGTAAATAGTTATTCTATTTTAGTTATAAGGGTAGTATATATACAAGTTCAGTTATGTCCTTTTAATTGTTCTCAAAATACTTTAAATAAAAATGCAAGTGGGGTGTAGAACCTTCTGTTTATTGAAAAACATGTCATAAAGGAACGGTGATGTCGATTTAAATACATGTCAGTTCTTCTTAACAATGTAGATAAGCACACTTGTTGTTTATACACCCCCTTGTAGTCCATTCATAGATTAAGATGTAAATGATCGTAAGAGAAAAGCATTGCTATCTTTAACTGGGTTTGTAACAAGATTAACACGACGGGTGCCAGTAGTGTTTTGTAGATCGTTGTTTGTCCTTCTTCTTTTGGCCATTGTGTTGTCTGTTCTTCTTCTATTTACGGATTCTGATTACCCCTTTGGTATTTTGGTATTTGGTAACTCTTCTTAAACAGGTGTTTTAATGAATTTGTAAAAAACAACTTGTTAGATCAATGTAATTAATGTACCAATGAACATAATTTGGTCAAAATCGGATAAAATTTAATAGGTTTTCAGCAAAAAATAAATCTATAAGAGAAGTCCCTAATACCTTCAAGTGTTTAAAACAAACCGGCATGAAGCAAATAAAATCTCCAAAATAAAGACGGTATTAGTACACAGGGGGCGTTATAGGCCTTAACACTGGTACCAGGTCAATCAGAAGAGTTCACTTGATCAACAACTACAATCTGTCAATCATAACGTTATTGCTTCCCGTCCATGGCGAGATGTGCATACTATTTCTTTATGTGATGCTGTTTGTCGGTGGCTTGCGGCATGTCTGTGTGGTTTCACTGTTACGCTGGTTTCCCACACCATAGCTTAAATATTCTTGAAAGTTGCGTCTTAGAGCCATAACAATAATTCTAACGCTAGCAACTTCACCGAATACCACATAATTATACTAGATACTCTATGGGAGAATAGACCATTCTGTTACAATAAATATTCAAGACTGATGCCGGGTTTTGGAGAAACAAAAATAAGTAATCTCAAGTGAGTGATTTTTCGTTTAACGTCACGTGATATATCGTGGTAAAGAGTAGTTCCCCATTGATAAGATGATGATGCTTTGTACTATATCACGTGATATATCATGGTAAATAGTTCCCCTTTTTATAAGATGATGATGTTTTGTACTACCCCACGCTTACCAGTCATTACCAAAGTGGTCACCAGTCTCAAGCAAATCTCCCAGAATATATCTGGTATTGTGGAGCAGAAGATATCTCGAATTCCTACAAATAGCTCATTGATACACATTCAAGTTGAGGAGTTGAATTATGAACTCAAAAATATACATTGAATGACACTAAATCAATGGATGAAGTATGTCTAAAAAAATATGCCCAGTTAGAAGGCAAGGGTCGTAGCTCTTAAAATGTCAAGATTCCAACAGCTAGGTTACATAAATCTGGAGGTGTAAAGCACATACATCCAACAAATTCAGCATAATGATACCAGGTAGTTTGAAAGAGTAAATGTCATGACCTCAGCAATTCTCATATAGTTGTACATGTTAATCTGGAGGAGTAAATATCGTGATTGCAACAATTCCCAAATAGTGGTATAAGGTCATTTCGAGTAGTAAAGTCATAACTGCAACAATTCCTATACTCCCATACAGTGGTATAAGGTAATATGGAATAGTGAAGATCATAACTACAACAGTTACCATATAATGGTACAATGTAATATGGAGGAGTAAAGGTAATAACTACATCAATTCTTACACAGTGGTATAAGGTAATATAGAATAGTAAACAATTCCCGTATAATGGCACAAGGTAATCTGAAGAGTAAAGTATATAGTGGTACAGGGTAACTCGGTGGAGTGAAAGTCATAACTGAACAATTACCATACAGTGGTATAAGAAAATATGGAGTAGTAAAGATCATAACTGCAACAATTCCCTTACAGTGGTACAAGGTAACTTGGAGGAGTAAAGATCATAGCTACAACAATTCCCTTACAGTGGTACAAGGTAACTTGGAGGAGTAAAAGTCATAACTGCAATAATTTCCATATACAAATGTAATGGTACAAGGTAAGCTGGAGGTGTACAGATCATAACTAGATCAATTCCAATATGGAGGAATAAGGTAATCTGAAGGAGTAAATGTCATGACTCCAACAACTACAGAACTATACTGAATATTCTGGAGTAAGGATCACGAACTGCATGGATGACCATAGATGACAGCTGGTCAGTCAGAGAAGTACAACAAATAACCCCAAAATAATACCTAGCACTCAAGTGGAGGAAACAATGACCATCGGCTTACGATACTATCACCTCCAGGGTGTCTATGTATTTTCTTACTTCAATATTTTTTATTTAGTCTAAGGTGTAACGTGTCTTAAACAAACAAAACTATCCGTGTCACTATACACATTATACGATGTTTATATAAAACTTTTCCTCCATTGTATTATTGTGTAGTAGGTGACCAGAAAGCTATTGATCAAGCTATAACATAACAATGTCCAGTTGAAGTATCTGTCTAAGAAGGTTACACACTACAAGTTATTGTCACGATAATCAGGGTTTAATATAAGTACACTTAAGGCAGACTAATCAGTCATTGGTTCTATATAATACTGTAGGAAATGTAGCTTATAATCAATAGAAAATAAAATGGCATCGATTTAACGCCTGAAACATGCATCCGCTGTTAAGATCTCGGGAGGGGTGAATTGGTACCGATTCTTTGTGTTAGAATATATAAGTTCAATAATTTACAACAAAATATGTGAAGAGCCCTGTATTATTTACATTTATATGTGAATAGTCCCAGATTTTCATCGACAGGTCTTGTTTGTCAGAAGGAGAATGCTTTTCAGCCCACCTGGTGTCTATAAAACTGTCATGGGAAATTGTAGACGAATTGCTGAAAACTGCATTGCTTATAATATCTATAGACGAAATGGGAATACGTCTGTATTGTCCAGAACAAATATATCAGTATGTCTGTATTGTCCAGAACAAATATATCAGTATGTCTGTATTGTCCAGAACAAATATATCAGTATGTCTGTATTTCCAGAACAAATATATCAGTATGTCTGTATTGTCCAGAACAAATATATCAGTATGTCTGTATTTCCAGAACAAATATATCAGTATGTCTGTATTGTCCAGAACAAATATATCAGTATGTCTGTATTGTCCAGAACAAATATATCAGTATGTCTGTATTTCCAGAACAAATATATCAGTATGTCTGTATTTCCAGAACAAATATATCAGTATGTCTGTATTGTCCAGAACAAATATATCAGTATGTCTGTATTGTCCAGAACAAATATATCAGTATGTCTGTATTGTCCAGAACAAATATATCAGTATGTCTGTATTGTCCAGAACAAATATATCAGTATGTCTGTATTGTCCAGAACAAATATATCAGTATGTCTGTATGTCCAGAACAAATATATCAGTATGTCTGTATTTCCAGAACAAATATATCAGTATGTCTGTATTTCCAGAACAAATATATCAGTATGTCTGTATTTCCAGAGAAAATGAATGAATATGCATACGTTTCAGAAATATATGAATAGCGGGTAGCGAAGTCGCACTTATACACCCCTACCAATAAATAGAAATGTACAACCCCCACCTCCCACATCGTCTAAGACAAAGCTCCGACAGTCCTTGCTCCCTCTCATGTAAATTTGAAAATACATTTAAAAATGTAGTACATTATTTTTCTATCACTTTAACGTTCACAATGTACATGACAGATACATTCACCCGGTATATTAAAGCTGTAGACAGATCAAACAGGAGATAAATATACTACATTTGTATTACATATTTATTTGGTTGACTGGGTTTAATCAGTATATATATACTACTTATATATACTTTATTTTGTCTCTTCTTATTTTTTTTTTTTTTTTTTTTTTTTAGCAAAAACTCAAACGTCTGCTTACACTGAATAGTAGTATGCATATTATAATAGCGTTTTATTTCCACGTTTAAAATATGACTTGCCGCAGTTCGGTGGTTTTTCTCCGGGCACTCCGGTTTCCTCTACCAATAAAACTGACTGCCACGGTATAATTGAAATATTGTTGATTGAAAGTGGCGGTAAACACCATAACCCTACCCCCCACCCCCCCTAACAAAAAATGTACATATAATCATACCTGTTGTGACCATTGGTCATGTGATTTGATGAAGACATTGACACATTATCTATTCCGTTCAATGAAAGTGTAGAAATATCAGTAAACGTGGTGACAAAATCATTCTTCTCCTCAGCCATTATATAGCCTCTGAGTTATGTTTATATTGAATAAATAATAACCTTTTACATTTAACTCTGTAAATAGTAATCACGTCCAGGCATGCGTAACTACCTGTCCGTTCACCGGCCTGTAAAATGCCTGCGTTTTTTTTTTCAATTATGTATTGAAAATTTAAGATGTAATCAATTATTTAAGGCGTAAGAGTTTTAATTGGCAAAAAATCCGTCATGGGGAAATTCTGTTGATGTGTCGCAATATTACACAAAGAATAAATACCAACTTAATACGTAATAAGAAATATAAAGGAAACCATTTAAATTAGATTTGCACTGCTATGACCATTTCTATGATGCCCACTGTTTAACTTTAATAGAGTATAAAACAGCATTATATATAATGTAAAAACTCTGCATGAAGATTTAAAAAAATAAGATTTAAAAAGTAGTAAACAAACTTATATGTAAATGTCAAATATAAAAGTTGGGATAGTTAATACCGAATAGTAGCAGATTGACCAAACGTCAAACTAATTCTCCCTCGGTCGCTACATGGAAGACACAAAACAAACCAGGATTGGAGTTATGGTGTTTAACGCCACTTTCAAAAATATTTCAATTATATCGTAGGGGTAAGTTTTATTGATGGAGGAAATCGGTGTACCCGTAAAAACCCACCGACATGCCGTAAGTCACTGACAAACGTTATATCGGGTACACCTGGCCATAAGCGGGATTCGAACTTACAACGTTAGTGGTGATATACACTGATTGAACAGGTAGTTGTAAATCCAACTACCATCGACCACTACCACGACGACTCTCCAAACAAAGCATGTGTTGTATAATAGTGGCATCTAAAACAGACACAAAGGTGGCTGGAGATACCAACAGTTGTCATTCAAATAGATGTGTTAATATATGCACGTACTAATTACCATACCTCTAATAAAACACAATACCGACTATCTGACTAGAACAAAGTCTGGACCGAATACATTTTACGGGATCGAACATTTGGTAAAGCATGCATGACCATGAATATCTTAATTAACATCAAGAATGGTCAAGAATGGCAACATCGGAACATACAACATGTAGTTAACACCCAAGACTGTCTGACAAAGTCGGAACTTAGAACAATTAGTCAACACCTAAGAGTGGACAGAGAACATTTAGTTGAGACACAATACTTGCTATGACAAAGTTGGAACATAGAACACTGAAACAACACAAGACTAGCTATCATACATTCATTTTTCTTAATCTAACTTAAGTTAAAAATACGATTTTTTTGGATCTTTGTATTATTAAATCTGGCGCTCCTATAAAGCCGAACAGTTTTTAAATCTGACGAACATCTAATTTTGCCAACACAAATATACAAAGGATAATTCATAAGTAAACATTTATAGAAATAATTTACATAATTTTAATGGGATTGAACGGTTGGCCGATACACTACTGAACCACGAAGGACACTAGTCACTTAAAAAGACTAACGTTTTCAACAAATAGTGCCCCATGCAGTGCTTGATAACATGTTGTAAGGTTAGAGGCCTTTTATGTTTTACTACATACAGTATTATAATATTTTGGCTTACAGATTTAAAAATAGTATTATGACATTTAATATGGCAACTGTCACTATTAAATTCTTGACTATTCACCAAGCTATACTAACGTCTATTATGATCAGTAGGGTAGGTTCCACGACAGATAGGAAATATGTAAATGACATGTCGGTTTCAACAAGATGCTATCAAGATGATATCAAGATGTTACTTCATAACTTGTGCACAACTTTAATTCATCTCCATTTAAAAAAGAGGCCTATATATATTTTTTAATGTATCAAAGTCAAGAATAAATATGATAATGTAATTTTTTATTTAATTTTCCTTCACAGAAGGAATGGAACACGGACCACCAACCCATCTAAATCATAGCCAAATGTTATTAAAAAAAAATGCGTTAGATGAACTTCAGATGTGCGATAGAGGGGTCTGAATCAATCTCTTACTCAGGGTTATCGGTCCTTGTACTCTCTAAAAATATGTTGTAAGACCGTGATTAAAATGGATTTATTATTGGACCCTGCCATGCCGCTGGTTCTAATGTACCGCGGATTCAAGGGATTGGACCCTGCCATTCCACTGGTTCTAAGGTACCACGGATTCAAGGAATTGGACCATGCCATACCGCTGGTTCTAAGGTATCGTGGATTCAAGGGATTGGACCATGCAATTCCACTGGTTCTAAGGTACCGCGGATTCAAGGGATTGGACACTGACATACCGCTGGTTCTATGGTACCACGGACTCAAGGGATTTTCAAACCAAATTTGGACGCCATTTTTGAAAAGTTAACTACGCCAGTACGATATGACCCAATACTAAGCATTTTAAATCTGTCCTTGTGTACAGCATAAAAATGTGGTCAACGTATATTTCATCTTGTACATTATTTTATATACAGCAGCATTATAAGCGATCATGTTTGTGTGCATATATTATATGTGTCCGGGTGATTTCCAATGACGTTTTATATCTTCCTATATCATGTGCACTGTCAAATAGAGTACACTGGAAGGATGGGTTAGGGTTATGGAGCTTAACGCCACTTTCAACAATATTTCAGTTATATCGTGGCGGTCAGTTTCATTGGTGGAGGAAACCGGAGTACCCGGAGGAACAATTAGCATTCGATATGCATACATTTCTCTCCCCACTCCCCAACCCGAGCGCATTATGACTTTATCATAGACGTTGACTTTCCCAAACACACAGATTCCCTCATCCTCAGCTATGATGTTGAAAGATACACAACAATAAATAGAAAATAGCGATATATTTTCGTAGAAGAAGGTGGATTCTCTTTGCAAATTTAAATACGTCCATCCTGATCGACAACAAGGAAGTTATTGGAAGTCTTGACAGAAAGTGAGATAACTTTGCAAAGGATCTTTTAAATACTCGGTTAAACATTAAGTTTTCATGTCTAGTACCTCCAAGTCAAATCTAGTTCACCTAACTCACATAGGGTTAGTCCGAGACTCCTCTGCCGTCCGACGGCTTTTTTCGACTTGCTGTAGCCGTGGGACGTCAGAGAGCTCTACATACGGAAAACAGCGGATTTGCCCTCCAACTCTGGGTCAGCACATTTCCACGTTTCGTGGCGATTTGATTTTATTTTCTATCAGAAACCCTTATATAAATCGCTTCATCAATAATTTTTCTATCCATTCATAACCATCTTACCCTCAGAAAGTGGTGTTACACTCCATTACAGCACGATTTTCCCTTAGACCTTATGATTTCGTCATTTCACATCCATTTTGGAACATTTGTCACGTGACTTCGAAAAAACTTCGATTACCGCAATGTATCATGAGAGATGATTTGCATATAAACAAACAAACAAATATGTGTATTGCCAATCATAGGCGCCTGTTAAAGCAGAACAATTAACATAAAATTTAATACAGTTAATTATATTGATTGGTAATGACTTTAACAGCAAGAGTGAATTACAGATAACCATAAGAAAAAAAAATATGATGTAGTACCTTGTCCAAAAAGGGGGAACGTAACACATGCTCTTTCCGAAGCTCGTTGGTAACACTCTGCCATTGAATCTTTTCTTTCCAACACATTCTGTATTATTTCCTTCTGCTCTGCTTTGATCTGTAGATGGAACTGTTTGTCCTGCAGAATACGCTTAAATGTATCGTCTTCCATGTGATTTGAATGTTGTTTACGTATGCAAATAATGCTCCAAATAATTTGGCACGCTGCATTAATTAGCTCCCATCATGCAATGCGTCGCTGTCATCATTCAGTTAGTATCGCGAGATCACGTTTGTAGATTCGAAAATGGAAGTCAAATGGCGGAATAATAGGATCTAAGACAAAATCGTGCTGTAATGGAGTGTAACACCACTTTCTGAGGGTAAGATGGTTATGAATGAATAGAAAAATGATTGGTGAAATGTCAAATCTTTGTCACCGTATAACTTGCTGGTTTATGATTTTATGTTTAAAATGTTTTAATTGTTATAATTTAAATGAGTTGCATACTTATAAATTCCATACGTTTGAACAATTCTTTACATCTTTGGAGTGTAACACCACTTTCTGAGGGTAAGATGGTTATGAATGAATAGAAAAATGATTGGTGAAGCGATTTATATAAGGTTTATGATAGAAAATAAAATCCGATAGCCACGAAACGTGGAAATGTGCCGATCCTATGGCTGGTGAGGCAAATTCGATGGTTTCCGTATATAGCACCCTCTGTCGTTGAACGGCTACAAGCAACTTTATCAATGCCGTTAAACGACAGAGGAATCTCGGACTAGGGTACTTTCTGTCTGTGTGTCATTGTTTATTGGAGTTGCAGATACAACGATCAGGACGTTTAGTAATAATCAGTCTATGGCTGATTCAAATTTCTGACGCTTTTTCTTGGCCTGACTCTTTTTGTTTTATAGTCTTGGGGACGGTTTCCTGAATATTGAACTACGCAAGTTTAACTTCAACTCGGTAAGAAGTGGAAAAAGTCCATTTGATTTGTTTTTCGCCCATATTTGTTTGTATGTGTGTGTGTATGCCTATGAAGACATTAGTTCCGCTTGATATCCAATGTGGAATACTGTTCACGAGAATGGTGCCCAACCAGTTTGAAGATAAACTGAATTATTTATTGTAACCAAGGATTATAAATACACGAGCACCCCAATTACCTAATCAGATTAAATTTGCTATCATGTCATGCCAGTGTCTGTGAACATCCACGCAGAAACCAAATTGCGATATTCTTCATAAGCTTCGAGGAAAGGGAGGGGTTACGGTTGTGGTGTTTAAAGAAAGTGAGGCGAGACCAGCTTTATAGTAATAATATAATCATGGAAAACATCTATTAAATATTCCACTGTGTTATTTTTATAAGCATTGTAATAGATTTAGCATACCAAGTTAGAAAGTCGTACAATTAAAACTGTAGAACTTGTCTTCGTATGGTTGACGTGAACAGAGACAACGACATACTTACAGATGTAAAGAATTGTTCAAACGTATGGAATTTATAAGTATGCAACTCATTCAAATTATAATAATTCAAACATTTTAAACATAAAATCATAAACCAGCAAGTTATACGGTGACAAAGATTTGACATTTCTGTCATTCATCAAAAGCCAGTAAAATATTCAAAACTAAATGAACTGTTGAATCTAGTTCAAATAAATAAACTATCTGAAAAGAAAAATGAAATCAACACCAAACCTATCCTGTTACATATTTTCTTAATAAGGACGATATACACAATTACCCTTTCCAGATGAAAGAAACAGCCTAACCATTCAAACAATAGCCACGTCGTCCCTATTAAGATCTGTCTATATTATAAAATCTAACGATGTATTGTATTGACAATTCTGTATTGTTTATATTGTATATACATATTTTCTCTATACACAGTGATATTATAAATGTATGAGAATAAAGTTGCCATCCATTCATTCATTCCTTCATTCGTCCATCAATATTTCCTTAAATGATCAGAAATATTTAAACTAGATTTACATGTGAATATATTAATATTATTACACTGGTGACCGTAAAATACTGAGATATTTATGTTACCATGGTAATGACGTTATTTTATCTTTTGATTATACAAAATGTATGATCTGTATAATAAACAACATAACTGATCAGCATGCTCTATCATCAACGAAGTAGTCAGTCATGACTATATACTTATAATACAATAACTCATTCGTGAGTAATAGTATAATTCATAGTTGAGTAACATTACAGCTTATTTATGAGTAACATTACAGTTTTTGTTACACTTAATATTACAGCTCATTTATGAGTAACATTACAACTTATTTACGAGTAACACTACAACTCATTACTCATTCATACTCATTAACACTATTACACAGTCACGTTTACTACACCTCATTCACCAGTCACACAATAACTCATTTAAGACTGACACAACTCATTCCCGGGTAGCACTAGAACTCATTAGTGAGTAATGCTATAACTTATTCACGAGTAATACTCAACAAATTCACATGTTACATTATAACTCATTCTAGAGTAATGCTACAATGCTCATTCATGATTAATGTTACAACTGATATTTGTGAGAAGACAATACTCAATGTTCATTCATGATTAATGTTACAACTAATATTTGTGAGAAGACAATACTCAATGCTCATTCATGATTAATGTTACAGCTCATTCACCATACACGCGAGTAACACTAAATCCTACAATACACTTTTATGAGTAATGCGACAACTCATTCATGAGTAATACTTTAAGTGGCTGTCATGACTATTTTTGCGATAATTGAGCATACTGATGAGTTGTATAAGAACTATAACATGAATGGTATCTTCTTTCTACTACTCCTGTCTCTAAAGTGAGTAATGATAGGGTTTTTTATTCCTATATTTTCAAGATCTGTGTCTTTTAACTTTGAGAATTTCACACCGTCCATGTTCTTTCTGATAAGTCTTTGAACTATAACGTCATTAATGCGCATGTACCGGAAGAATGTTGACATTTCCTCCACAGAAAAAGCTTGAATGTCTCCATCTTTCGGAATTGTTAATGGTTTGAGGTCTTGTATTGCTGGAAAAGAGGAAGAAATATTTGGTATAGATATAAGAAAGATGTAATTCTTAATCACTTGGGCTATTCTTCAGTGTATGTTTGATTCTGCCGTTTGACAGGAACGGGTACCTTTTGTGTTCGTTCTAGACAAATAAGGCCATTGACTAGAAAATAAACCCTTTTGTACAGATCAAAATTGATGAGTTTATGTAAATACTTGCTTAAGTTTTTAAAATAAATTGTTGCAGGAATACAATAAGCCCGGATGCACTGAAAGCACCCATTCTACCGTGGAACGGGACGAAATGAAATACCCATTACATCAAGTAATGGTGGTGGTATTTAAATAACAACAAAGTGTAAGATATTAACCCAAATTTCTTACATAACTTCCCATCAAATTCAAGTTTCGTCCTCGAAACTGATTTAACAATTTTATAAACGAGTATTTGACCCAATGGAAGTGTCAAACCTCACAAAGACCTGTATATCGTTAACCATTGTAACGCTATGAAGATATCATCGAAGTCTGCACACTCAGTGACGAACCAAATTAACCCAGTTAAAGTTTTCCATTGTCATTTGAATTATGTATTTAGAGTTCAATGTATGATCCCAAATGCTTATTTTCTAGATTAACACGACGGGTACCACTAGTGGGGCAGGAACTGCTCACCCTTCCGGAGCACCTGAGTTCACCCCCGATTTTTAGTGAGGTTCGTGTTACTCGATCTTTGGTTTTATGTGTATGTTTTGTAGATCGTTATTTGTCCTTTTGTCCTTTTTCTTTGGCCACTGTGTTGTCTGTTCTTCTTCGATATACGGATTCTGATTACCCCTTTGGTATTTTCAAACTCTTCTTCTAAAAGCATACAGCATAGTCTAGGATAAAGTCCTGATTATAGCTTTTCTAACACCAAATTTATTCGGCATATCGACGCACGACAAACATAAAGCTTTGCCTTTAGATCTCAACCCTCAAACTCCTGTTTTTTCTTCTTCCGATGACCATATTTTTCATTGTTTATTTTGCAGCGTATTAGTTTTCAATGGGGTTCGTGTTGCTCGGTCTGTAGTTTTCAGTGGGGTTCATGTTACTCGGTCTGTAGTTTTCAGTGGGGTTCATGTTACTCGGTCTGTAGTTTTCTGTGTATTGTTTTGTAGATCCTTTTGTCCTTTTTCTTTTGGCTAAATATTGTATTGTGTGGGGTACTTTTTCTTTTGGCTAAATATTGTATTGTGTGGGGTACTTTTTCGATATACGGTTTCTGATTACCTCTTTGGTATCTTCAAACTTAACTTTTGAATCAAACCAGGAATATGCAAATGGTCTATTGGCTGTTCTCAACTGACACTTAACAAAAAAGGCCTACATTGAGGGTTATTCCAGAAACGCGTTGTGCGCACTAAGTTTGATATCTAAGTTTTTATTGACCTACCTTCTGATGATAATGATTGTATACTCTGTGAGAATTCCTTTCTGTGTTGGATCTTTTGTTGTAATGAACTGAAATTACAAACAAACCGGGTTTATCTATCTGTTGTTTAGCCGAAGATGGACAATGTTCATCATATAAAAACCGGCACCTATTTTCTTGGGTGTAGTAACGATACGTTGACAGAGACAGGTCTATGTCTAAAAAGCTATTTTTATACAGAGGTACATAAAAATGAAGAAAAAAAAGATGACAATATAGACTTTAAATTTCAGAATTCAGATAAAAAACCAACAAAATCAATGACAACAATATCTTGGCTAAGTTATAGTAAGTAATATTATCTGCCCATTAAGTTAGTATACATAAACGAACGAGAACTTCTGTGTACATCATCAACATGTCCTATATTTTATACAATAGTAGAGTTTGATCAACATTTCAATGATCTAATTCAAACAACTGTATATCAGATCAAAACGGATTGGTTTTAAAGTCAAATATTTTAGACATGGCACTACTAACTCAAATACATGTGTGTGGGGGGCAATTTTTTCTTTTGCTCAATTTATTTACCATTGTCTTCACTATTAGCAGAAACATGTCTCTACGTTTAGGGACCATGAATGTTATTTTTTCAGTTTCACACCTTTACTCAAAAACACCCACCCGACTGATTGTCATCTTTACTGCTGTACCCATCAAAAACACCCACCTGACTGATTGTCATCTTTACTGCTGGACCTATCAAAAACACCCACCCGACTGATTGTCATCTTTACTGCTGGATCCATCAATAACACCCACCCGACTGATTGTCATTTTTACTGCTGGAACCATCAAAAACACCCACCCGACTGATTGTCATCTTTACTGCTGGACCTATCAAAAACACCCACCCGACTGATTGTCATCTTTACTGCTGGACCCATCAAAAACACCCACCTGTCTGATTGTCATCTTTACTGCTGGACCCATCAAAAACACCCACCTGTCTGATTGTCATCTTTACTGCTGGACCTATCAAAAACACCCACCTGTCTGATTGTCATCTTTACTGCTGGACCCATCAAAAACACCCACCCGTCTGATTATCATCTTTACTGCTGGACCCATCAAAAACACCCACCCGTCTGATTGTCATCTTTACTGCTGGACCCATCAAAAACACCTACCCGACTGATTGTCATCTTTACTGCTGGACCCATCAAAAACACCCACCCGTCTGATTGTCATCTTTACTGCTGGACCCATCAAAAACACCCACCCGACTGATTGTCATCTTTACTGCTGGACCTATGAAAAACACCCACCCGACTGATTGTCATCTTTACTGCTGGACCCATCAAAAACACACACCCATCTGATTGTCATCTTTACTGCTGGACCCATCAAAAACACCCACCCGACTGATTGTCATCTTTACTGCTGGACCCATCAAAAACACCCACCTGTCTGATTGTCATCTTTACTGCTGGATCCATCAAAAACACCCACCCGACTGATTGTCATCTTTACTGCTGGACCCATCAAAAACACCAACCCGTCTGATTGTCATCTTTACTGCTGGACCTATCAAAAACACCTACCCGACTGATTGTCATCTTTACTGCTGGACCCATCAAAAACACCTACCCGACTGATTGTCATCTTTACTGTGGCTGGACCCATCAAAAACACCCACCCGTCTGATTGTCATCTTTACTGCTGGACCCATCAAAAACATTAGTTGATCATGACGGTTTTCTAAGAAAAATACTTACTTCATAGAAATTATTTGATTTTGGCCTTAATACTTTCCTGGCTGGTTTCTGAACAAGATCTTCAATGGGATTCATTCAATAATAACATATAAATGCATGAAAGTAATATTATTTTGTTTCAATTCTCCATTTTACATTAGGGGGTTGAATTTTTAGAATAATTTTATCGTCTAGAATGAAAATAATATTTAAAAAAAATATTCATTTTCAAAAATTAATTTTTTTAAATTACTTAATGAGACGAATTCACTATATAATTCTATCCATAAAACAGTATATATGTCAATGACTCTTGTAATAACACAAAATAGGGCTGATGATAAAATATGTTTGAAAATCTAACGATTGTCCATTTTTTTTTACTATAAGTATGGAAGCCACATGTACAGTAATTATTTCTTTTATGATAGTACAAATATTTTCGCTACACTTGGTTTATTACTATTTTAGTTTATTCGCTATCGGACCAGGAAGTTTCGTTTGAAAGCTTATAATTTGAGACCAGCCCCAAACTGACAACTTGACTTACCTTCTATGCGGCATTTTTGTTAAGTTCTTTCCCGTAGTAAATACCTAGTTGTGCTAAATTCACATATCACTTTAATGTTTACAACAGAGATTGATGATCCGATTTTAAATGCTCACTGGTTCTAGTATTTCTTTGTCAGAGAAAAGCCTCTAAAGAATTTTAAAGTGACCGAATTATAATTTGTAAGTCACTAACAAGTTATTACAATAAATTAATTAAAGAACTATGATTCAAAAGCTCTTTGAATCAAATGATTCAAGTCTTTGTTTGTTATATCCATTGCTAAATAATTCCTACATTTAAGTGAATTCTGTTCAGTAGGCGTATTAATAAGGGTATTTTCTTTTATCCCCTGTCTCATTGTCATTTGTTTATAAAACAAAATGTTGGCAATTTCTCAACAATGATATACAAATATGTTGTAGAACGAGTTATATTTTCAATTCTATCGCATCCTTTATGATTTTATAAGTATGGTAAAATCGTCAATGTTGTAAAATCTAAATACATCAATAAAATCAATACTGCATAAAACATAAATAAATTTGTTTGTGTAGTTGTAAAATAGTCATTTAAGTTTATTTGTGAAAGTTGTAGTATTTCCTTTCACAAGAAACACAATTCAGAGTTGTATACGTTTTTTTAATGTACTTTCTGTTCGAAATTATCATGCTAAATATTTTTTTAAAAATCCGTTTTGATGTTTCGGGAATTTTGACGTTTTTTTTTTAAAATACAAACAGGCATGGGAGCAAAAGAAATAAAATGTAGTGTGACCTGATTTTGTTTTACAACTAAAACACTTAGTAGAGATTGTTTCTTTTTAAATTGACACCATTTTATAAGCTCATAGCAATACATAGATTTCAATTCTGTTCTACTCATGTTTTGACTTGAACACAACCTTAGCAGTACTTCAATGTCGTATTTTGTATGTATGTGCTGACGGGTGGGTGTGTCAGGGAGGGGCGATAATTTAATGTTTGGTTAGAACCTGAAATCGCTTATATTTTTCATCTTTACATTCCAAGATTTTTTTTAAACATTTGTTAAACTTATTCCACCTGTGTCTACCCGCACATTGCTATATTTTTCCCAATGTGCTGGATCTCAGTTCAAATACTGGCCGTACAACTTTCGCGCAAAAACACATGTACGTTAAACCTGAATACTTGCGAGGCTGATGGTCCTAATTATTAAACAACTTGCTAGAAATAAAATAAATATTGTTGAGTTAGTGTAATCTATGATTACATTGATGAGTTAATGAAATCTATGATTACATTGATGAGTTAGTGGAATCTATGATTACAATGATCAGTTGGTGAGACCTATGATTACGTTGATCAGTTGGCGAGACTTATGATTGCATTGGTCAGTTGATGAGACCAAAGTTTATATTGATGATAAGTTAAACCTACAACAGATAATAGAATTATGTATTGTATATGTTAACCTACCTATCTTTATGTTGACGGTGTGGCATCTTCTTAACTTTTTCGTATTCCAGAATGTCTACTGATCTTCGTCTGTCATTCATTGTATCTAATTTAGCATATTCCTGCTCTTCTGATGATTGCTTTTTATTGGAATCTTTTGTAATTTCCTGTGTTTTAGGTACGGGAGGTAAACCGGGATCAATTCCATTAAATTTTAATTGTTTATCAAATTTGTCCCACTGTTCTCCAGAAACTTTGTACTGAGACAAGCTAGTTTTATCTAAATTCCCATTCACTGACGTGTCCTCTAGTCGTTCCTTCATTTTTTGATTCCACTGGTCCTCTGTCACATGATATTTTTCAACCCGTGTGTTGATATCCAACTTATGCTCTACTTCTCCATTTATTTCGTTATGTTCATTCGTTCCTGTGTCCCCATTGAAACCATTATTTATAAATTCCATGTTTCACGTAATGATAAATCTTGTTATAAAACATTCCCAAATTAAACACTACACGTCATTCTGTTAATGTAATGTTGAATTAAATAATTCAAAATCCAATAATAATAAATCACTTAACAATAGATTTTAACCGAATTGAAAGTCGTAGTCGGTGTACTAGTAGAAAATCAAAGTATGAAGCAAAGTCATCTGTTACTTGCTGTTTTGGACTAAAAATACAATATGATAATCAGTGCCTGTAAACCAGTGTTGTAAACAAACGATGCTTTTTACATTGAAGTGCAAGGTAGTTTATTGTGACATAATATTGATTAGAATTTAAATAATATCTATGTATATCGATTTAAATACACACGACATGATAACTGTAGCTTTTGATCTGATATATACAGAATGTGTGACGTAACACAAAATCAAATATGAAATCGACCATAGGGCGTTAATAAATACATAAAGTCTGTGAAGCATGACGACGGAATGCATTTAAATGTTTGACAATACATCTGATCTCGAGCAAGCAGACCAACATTATACCTAGTGTATAATCACTCTGATATCTGTCTATTTTGTGTATTTTCTGTTCGATATCGGACAGGCAAACTCTCCTGGTAGCTAACGAATATACCAAGGCAAACTCTCTCCTGATAGCTAACGGATATACCAAGGCAAACTCTCTCCTGATAGCTAACGGATATACCAAGGCAAACTCTCTCCTGATAGCTAACGGATATACCAAGGCAAACTCTCTCCTGATAGCTAACGGATATACCAAGGCAAACTCTCTCCTGATAGCTAACGGATATACCAAAATTCTATCTCGTGTATCATCAATTCTGATATCTAATATACGACCAAAACTCTATCATGTGTATTACCAGTCTGACTAAAAAAAACTATATCTAGTGTATGAATAATAAGTCTGATATCTATCAAACAGACCGATATTGTGGTGTATGATCAGTCTGATAGCTAACAGACAGACCAAAACTCTACCTGGTGTATGTTAAGTCTGATATCTAACCTATAGACAACGAATGAATTATAGTGCCTTAAGTGCACACCTCTTTATTAGAAACCTTGTTGAATCGCCAAATTGTATCTATGGAATAACTGAAACTGTATCCCATTTCTTGTTAAGATTGTCCGCGGCACACAACTCTAAGACAACAACTTAGAACTTTGACAATAAAGTATTTGTTTTGTAAATGTGTATTACCCATGTGATACGTGCAGCATTTATAAGTAAAGCACGTTAGGGTTTTCAAAAGATTTTTCCATTTTCAATATATTCTCTGCGAATTCCGGTAGACTAGAATGATGACTGAGGACGGATTTTACTTTGTCATTGATGCTTTCTATTCTATTGTTTGTTCGGTTACCGAGGTTAACTCCATCTCTAGTATGTACTATTGTTATAACTAATGCAATTTATTCAATAAATATTGTTTACACTAACTCCATCTTTTAGGCCGTTTACCCATTCTGATCTGATTGCATGTCAATTTCTGTTGAAATAAGAGACAACAGAATGTGGAAATTCATTACTCAATTTGTCATAAAATGTCTGGTATTCTTCTTCTGATCTTGAGTACGCTATATTTTGTAATATTTCTAGGCCAGGTGAACTGAAAAGGGGATGGTTTCATACCAATAACATTAGTTTGTCAAGGCTTTGTCCCATTACCGTTCTTTTGGTCCAAAAGCAGATACTGGATTATTTATGTAATTTATTTACAGTAACTTTTTAGGATATAAGGATGATAAGGTAATATTTATGTTAGTGGAAAATTGACCTGAAACACTTACCAGTAGACGATGTTTTGTGATCGTTGCCACCATGAACACAGCACAATTTTAAGACACCATAGACTAAATCGTTATTAAAGTTCTTATTAGGCGCTCTAGTCTTCATACATTTGATTGTCCTGGAATCACGTTTCCACAGTTGAATGTATACGTAGTTGTCTTTTTCAAATTGTGTCAACGATTGTTTTAATTCCTCATATGAGTTGAATTTCGTATTTACTTCAAGTTTTTTTGTCGCCTTCCATTTTTAAACTCAAATGATTTCTAACATTGATTATACTGAGAGCAACTCACCAAAATATACTTGTATTAAATTTATCCTGCAGGCAAAATACGACTATTGCATTGTTTTTACAATCATTATAATTAGCCTTCAGTCACCGGTAATTTGCATAGAAATTATTATTATTATCATAAATATAGAAAAATAATATTTAATATCAAAACTAATATGTTAACGACCGGCAAAATAGCAAATCCCTATTTTAATTGCTATTTTACCGGAGCCGGCAATAGCACCTAACAGGCCATTGCCTTAATCTAAATGAGGAAGAAAACAAAGCAGTATTTAAATCAGTCCAAACCTTCATCATAAAAAGTAAAAGATTTACTCCCTGACATGCTCACATAATATTTGTTCACCTTTTCAATCTTATTTAATCTCTTTGTATTAATATTTTCAAATATATTGTGTAGCTTTCAACTACATTTTTGACACAGTGCCACACCAACGACATGGGAAATTCAATATCCAGGAAAACAACACTACGACTTTTTGCAGACAACTCGCTACTATATCGATCCATCAAAACCATCCATGATAGAAAACAACTACAAGAAGACCTCACAACACTGACTAAGTGGGCAGAAACATGGCAAATGACATTCCATCCAGCCAAATGCTACGAGTCACAAGGAACAAAAGCTTACCAGGCTACCACGCCAGAGAGCTTCAAGGAGATAATTCAGAGACTGCAGACGTAAACAGTGAACCATCTCTTTTTATCCGCATTTCACTTGCACTTGTAAATACCGAGCACCCAGGTTGACGTTTGCACAGCAGTATCTACATAATAGAATTACCACTGCAGATCAACCGTATAGATGTAGATGCATTTTTGTTTTTTCCCTCATTGTATAAATAATTCTCACAAGTTTAAAATTTGAATCAGCATGCATATATGTTCTTCATAGGAAACAGATTTAAAAAAAGCACTTGCTTGTTTCTGAATGCTATTGTACAATTGCTGTTGTTCTGTTTATACCAACTTATAGACAAAAACTGTATCTGGTGTAAAATAAGGCTATATCTATGGGTGATCAGTGGAGAATATCCCAGCTGATCAGCCATGGGTTATCAAGGATGCTCTCCATGATTTTAAATTAACTTATTTACTTGGTTTCTTTAAAACTGCCACTGATCACAATAGCTGGGTGGTTGTTATATTTATATCTACTAATACAATCAGCACATATAGTCCAAGTCAATCTAATTTGACTGGTCTACTATCACCATTTCAGTGTATAAGCTTGACTCCCAGGTGTACTATGTGATAATGATTGACAGCTACTTGTGGAATGTCCGTGTCCTGCTCCACCAACAAAACTGACCATCACAAATCACTTCAATATGGTTAAATGTGCCTTGACACTTAATCTTGATCACTATCCTACAGGGGCCATCGTGGCCATGATCGTATGGTAGATGGATTTACAACTGCCTGTGCAATCAGTGCCTATCACCACTTAAGTTGTGAGGTTGAACCTCATTCATGGTGTGGTGTACTCAATACAACATTATGTGATAATATTTGTCAATGACTTGCGACAGGTCGGTAGTTTTCCCTGGTTTCCTCCACCAAAATAACTGACCGCCACGAAATAACTGAAATATCGTTGAAAGTGGCGTTAAACACCATAAACCAACCAAATCAATCCCACAAGGTCTGAGTTATGGAATTTTATAAAAATCACATTCTGTATTTTCATTATTACTGTAATGTTTTAATAAAAAGTCAATACCACATACATAAAAATGTTTTATTATAACAATTGACATTTGTATTAAAATACAATATAAAATATCCCCAACCCTTTTCATCAAACAAGATCATATCAAACACTGGTACTACATTACTTACCATATAGTTTAATCTCTGTACAATAATATGTTACAGTAAAGCATAAAAATGTCCTTAATCACCTGATATAAGTATTATATGTCTATATATAAATTTGACCGAGACATGAAAGACAGATGTCATCTGTGTCGCATGAAATAGTATTATAATTATCTTTAATCCGAATATTAGTCAACAAACTTATAATTTGCAAACTATTTTTATTTATCTATTTTTCAAGTGGGAGTGTGGGGTGTGGTCTAACTTTTTAGAATGTAACATTAATCATTAGAAATAATGCTACTTAAATACTTAAAACTAATCAGATTGTTAGATTATCAATAATTAGTCACTGTTATGCATGAGTCTAATGGATGACAAAGGTGATTTACATTTAATTAGGTATGGCTATATAACACAGTGACTTTAGGTATGCAAACACTAATTCACCAATCAGAGCTTGCAGAGTTTTTTAAACAAAAAAGTTCCTTTCACTTTGTTGTATTTTCAAAAATATTAAATGAAATGGCATAAAGAAAATTCGTAATAGAAGGTCAATAAATAAGGATTAACTTCAGTCAAATTTGATTGGATTTAGTTGCATTTTAATACCTTCATGGAAGGCTTGATGCATGACCTATAATATTGATTTTTTGGGAAAGACAGTTCTATTTCTAGAGTAGGGATTCTCCAAGAGCATGTTAATTCACTGCAAGATTTTAAACATCCAATGATATTCTGACTGAACGTAAAGGAATCATGTATGTTTCAGAAAATATATGGTGTTGGAAAGGTTCAACTTCAGACAAAATGACCATGTAACCTAAAAAATGAAAATTTGGTAAAAAATCTTAAAGATTTTTTTTTTCTTTCTCAAACTTATGGATGGATTCCAGCAGTGGTTTACAGTGCTTAGTGTCTTCTTTATTGATAATCAAGTATTAGTTCTTCTGTTTATATAATAAATTTGTAGAAACCAAAATATAAAAACAGTAATGATTATTTAAAAAAAAGCTTAAGGATGTAAATGAAAGTCAAACTGTTTTAAATTTATGAATAAAAATAACTGCAAATTATAATTAAGTTGAGCTTAGTAAAAAAAAATGTTGCAATAACAGCACCTTCAATAAATGCAACTTTTGTGCACCATTACAAAAGCATTATTTAAAACAATAAACACAGATGTATTAAATCTCTACTGAAATGCTGACGTAAACTTAACTCTTACTACTAGTTTACTTTACATCAGAATATATCTTGGATTCCTAAATTTGTTGTTACTTCCGTTCAACCTTAATCTTAAGGCAGCACAGAGTTACAAAAACAACAAACAAAATCTGTGCAGTAAGTAAATTTATGAAACATATAATACTAACAATGTGAGGTACCAATACCCATTTACGAGATTTGAATTTCTCATAGCTGCAAATCTATTAAAAATAAAGGCCAACCTTGCCCTGTATCACTCATCTAATTATAGTATGCTAATTTTGTCTATAGAAGTATTGACAAAACACAGCACTATTTTAAATTGTTGTGATAATTTAAAATCAGGATAATAACACAATCATAATACAGAATTATGTAAAGTTATCCTTCAATCAGATCAGTAGTTTCTGAGAAGATTTTGATTAAACATTTCCCCTGAACGTCCAATGTCTTTTCCTGGAGATGGCAGCAATCTTGGATATGCTATGGACACAAACACTTTGTAGTAAACCATCCAAGGAACATTCCCTCTATGCTTTTGGTCACTCTTAATATCTGATCAATGCATCCAAAATACATTCCTGAGAAGTTTGCTTTAAACGACAAGAAAGTTTACAAAATTAATGGCTGAAGACGATGATGGATACAAACTGGTGACAAAAGCTCATAAAAAAATAATGTGTACCCTGGCAGTAATATTCACTATGAATGCAGGAATAACCAAAGAAGTTATCCCAAAATCAGGAAAATTTATATACATATAAGGACTGTCCCTATAATTAAATTTTGGCTTCTCTTGAGGATTTTTTTTTATTTATTAAAAATATAGAGTTTTCTTGTTTTAAATCATTTTAAATCATCAGTGTTACTGGTTAAATTATTTTAAATATTACAAAGTGTCATAAATTAATATGAAAATATCAATTACTACAAAAGTACCAGTACATGTAACAATATGATGACATATTTACAATGTTAATATAGGAGATTCAAGATTAAAACAAACATTTCACTGAATCTAAATTGTGGTAAGTTCACACAAATTTAAATTATTTTTCTTTGGACTTGCTCGCTCCAAAGAATTTACTGAAAATTATTTAAACAAAAATCATTGCCACAATACCACACATCTATCATTGCCACAATACCACACATCTTTCGTTGCCACAATACCACACATCTATCATTGCCACAATACCACACATCTTTCATTGCCACAATACCACACATCTTTCGTTGCACATTAATATGAATAAAGCAAAACAAAAAACAAAATGTTACCACAAATATTAAGACCAAAAAAAAATATGTAAAAAAAAGAATTAAATTGGTGTGTCTAATTTGACCATTCCTTTTTTTTCGAAGACTTGTTGACATCAATTATCCACCTAATTCTGAGAAAAATCCTTAAAATTAAGAAAATTAGAACATTGTATCACAAAAAGTTGTAACTGTACTTATCATTATTAAAACTCTATATCTTATACATGTGAAATTTCAATAGCATATTACATAGTCTATATTTTTCATCCACAATAGAACACATATCATATATATATATATAGATTATTACATGTCATTTTTCATATCATACCCTTTATCAGCCTTAGGTCATGATATCAGCCAGAGAGCCGGTAGGCTCAAGGGATGATATAAGAACGAGGGCTGATAAAGGGTATGACATGAACAATGACATGTTATGGTCTGTTTATCATATACTTCAACAGAGGAAATAACTGATTTGTACCAAAATATTTAGTCATTTCTGGCTAGAATTTAATACATGTACATAATTATAGAACAAAAAAATATTGTTTTAATATGCAAATCCAATAAATGCACTTTCAATATCATAAGAGAGAAAATTGGGAGTTAATAATTTTCTGTGCAAATATTCAATAAAACAGTTTAGTCCGCAATGATTGTAAACACAGTTTTCCGGAAATTCACGAAGTGAACTTACGAACATTGATGGAAAGGCATGTAATAACATTCCGGAAGCAGTTAATAAACTTGCTTTATCAGCCGCTTGAACCATTTTTGTGAGACTGTGTGAAATAAACATGATTCCTGTTATTATTCTAAACAAAACTCAAAGTTTTATCACAGGGTAAAATTTTAGCTATATTATGTACAAGTATATGATCAATGTGTATATCAGCAACCTTGGTTTTGCTTAATTTCTATTTTGCTACATTCTATGTGATATAGTAACCAAAAAAATAAATTCATATATTTTAATCAAGACTACAAACGGCTACTTAAAATTATATTAAAAAATATTTTTCTAATTTTTGTCTACCTGTAAACATTGTAAGCAATAGATATAATATTTAAGATTACAGCATGGTGAAAAGACTACAAAGTGTAAGAGTATTTAATCTTTACTCTAAAAATACAACCATTTTTATCTGGCCTTGTGGTCATAAAATAACTATACTGACAAGTTTCATGCTCATATTAAAAATACAGCCAATCAGAAGATTATATCCAGTACATACACTGTTCTGATTGGACGATTTCATAGTACGAGTATGCAACTTGTACTTGACAGTTTTTTTACCATAAGATCTGATGACTAGAGTGTAAATATACAACATATGTTATTCTGTTTCATCCTCTTTCCTCTTTATATCACAAAAAAAAATCACAGTTTTAGTAATATCATAAGCTGGTAGAATAGATCATACTATAGTACACAAGTATAATTCTATCTTTTATATACATTTTGATAAGATAGTGTCTTGTACGTCACAAGAAAAACAGGCAATAAAGGAAAAGACATTGTGATGCCCAAGAAATAAATGTGTAGTGCTTATATCTGAACATCATTAATCTACAAGCACAGAAACACCTAAATAATTCAGAAACCTAAGTATTCTAGAACGTCTGTACAATATATTTACGTCACTTAATGCACTAAAAATAACGGAACACAGGCAATTTGTCAATTCAAATGTCAAATTAGGAAAGTAAAAATTGCCGCACAGCAAAACTGAAAAGGAGAATTTATTCCTAAGACTACAAATTGTGCTCCTGTGTACATTTCTAGAAATAAGTGTGCTCTGATGTGCAGGAAAATATATCAAAAATAATCTTGGGGGAAAGTTTCGTTGGGAAAGTAAACAAATTAACAATAAAGAGCCAGTATTACTGCAATCAGGTTTCACTTGAAACACTAATCTACCCGAAGCCCTTGTAACAATTAATTCAAAGATCAAAATTTAGATGAAAAATACAAATTGTGAAAATCTTTAAAAAAAAATAATAGGGTCTTTATAAATAACTCATTGCAAAAAAAAAATGCTTTAAAATTGGATGAAAAACAAAATTTAGCCCTTTTTGGCCACATTCAGTTGAGTTTATCTCAGAAACCATGAAAGGCAAATGAAATTTGTTGACATAGTATCACAATGTCTCAACATAATCAATTCAAGGAGAAAACTACATCAAAAATAAATGCAGAATAAAGATTCTGTATACCTTCCAAATATGTGAACTTTTGTCCAGAATTTGGGCCTCTTTTACCAAATAAAATTAAGAAATAATTTATGGAAGGGGTAAGTTTGTTGGAGATTTTAATATGGGTAACATAATCTGAGTAAAAATTTGATCCCGAGCGAAAGTGAGGGGTAAAATTTGCACAGATAATGTTACCCATATTAAAATCTCCAACAAACTTAACCCTTTAATAAATTATTTTTATTCTAATAGGACATATACGATAAATTTTTAATCCACATTCCTTTATAGTGTACCCATATTAAAATCTCCAACAAACTTACCCCTTCCATAAATTATTTCTATGACATGCTGTTTTGGCTTTGTAAACAAAAGGGTATAATAGAACAGCCAAATACGTCATGATCATCAGCACGTGTAAGTCATAATAAATCGGGGATTTTTATACCCTTTTGTTTACAAAGCCAAAACAACACGTCATATTAGAATATGTAATTTGATTTATAATATGAGAATTTTACCAAAAGACTGCAGTCAAATTGAAACAAAAAAATAAAAATGCTCAAATTTTGGAAATTGGTATTTTTTGGTTTGACAGTAGAAATACTACAGGAAACTCTCAACACAATCAATTCAAAGAAAAAAATCTCATCAAAATTGGATGAAAAATTCTATATACCTTCCAAATATGCAAAATGTTCAAATTTGGGTACTTTTAAGACATATTTTCGAAATAAAATAGCTAGATGTTTGAATGCCCCATCAATAACTCATAAAGATGAGCATGTTGCAAATATAACTTTTGTCATTTCATGTACAACAGAAGATTTAAGGCAGTACTCCCATATATATGTACAACAAAATGTTCAAGGCAGTACTCCCTTCCGATGTAAAACAGAAGGTTCAAGGCAGAATTCCCTATATAATTACATGTTATACAATTGGTCTATCATTGTTTCAACATAAACATGTACAATGATGGCACAGTGTTCAGTGACAATCGTTATGTTTAGCTGTCTGAAAAGACTGATATTGGACAGATGTCACACAACATGTGCAATTCATCCACAGTTATTAACCAATGAAATCCCTTCAAGTCATTCAAGATAAAAAAGGACAATGTTTTGTATCATAAATCCACTTTGAAGATTGTCAATTAGTTGTTCATTTTAAATAAATTTACTCGGCCAAAAATCATTGGACCGAAACGAAATGTAAACCTGATCTGTAACTCATCATTATACATTCATATGCCAAAAATCAAGTTAATGTCTCCAAGCATAGCGAAAAAAAGTGGTGACAACTAAATATTTGGCCAAATTTCAAAGTTCAAGGGCCAAAACTCAGCCAAAAATCATTGGAGCAGAACGAAACGTAAATTTGATTTGTAACTTATCCTTATACACCCACATACCAAATATCAAATCAATATCTCAAAGCATAGCGAAAAAAAGTGGTGACAACTAAATATTTGGCCAAATTTCAAAGTTCAAGGGCCAAAACTCGGCCAAAAATCATTGGAGCAGAACGAAACGTAAATTTGATTTGTAACTTATCCTTATACACCCACATACCAAATATCAAGTCAATATCTCAAAGCATAGCAAAACAAAGTGGTGACAACTGTTTTATTTCGGAATTACGGAATGACGAACATGAGTAATACTATATGCCCCGGACACTTAGTGGCGGGGACATAAAAATAACGGAAAATATAATAGAAAAGTCACACCAGAAAGAATGTAGAATTTGTTATTTTACATCAAGTATGGAAAGAGGAGTTGTGGATAAGAATAGTGTGATCACATGGTGTGGATAAGAGGATGGATAGTGATCCCTATGTGTCAGCTCTGGTATGTAGATGACAAAAAATATGACCTTTGATATTTGTGACATATAATTACAATATGAATAAATAGATTGCACATGACATAAGTGAGGATCACATGTTTCACCTAGAAGAATTCACGTGAGAGTTTGGTATAGATTGTGTCCTTCGTGAGTTAATCTGTCGTTGACGAGCTAAGAAGGACATGCCATTTGTACTATTGTTGAGCCTTTCTTCTGTAGCCTGTCTATGTAACTGATATCCCTGCAAAGGTCAACAAATAAAAATAACATCACAGCAAAAGTAAGCTCAATATAGGCTCATCTGAGCCTAAAAATTATTGTTTCATTTTCAGTAATTTAACAACTCGTCATGCAAGTAAATTAAATACCTTACTGTAATGCTAACTTACCTGTTTAACTGCTATATAGGGATGATATATGCATGAATATATGTACATATTTATATGAAATACACAATTTTCATCAAAATATATGATGTACAGATAATTAATAACTAATTTCAAATGCCAACTAGTATTACTGTGAACACAGCTCACTAAGATATACCCCCCCACTCCCCGCATCTGTCTAACCTATTTCCATAACCAAAACATTACTGATTGTTCCGACCAAAAATGAAAGCAACCCTCTTTTCTTCACCGGTAAGATGCTGATAAAATTTCAAAACATTCTGAGAAACAATACTCAAGTTATCATACGACAGGGTAAAAATCCTATTTTCCGTCATATCAAGTCAAATAACTCTGGAATGGCAAAAGTGAAAATCATCAAAAATGAAAGGGATCCTCCTCTCTTCACCGGTAAGCTGCTGATAAAATTTCAAAACATTCTGAGAAACACTATTCAAGTTATCATACAACATATGGTAAAAATCCTATTTTCCGTCATATCAAGTCCAATAACTCTGGAACGGCAAAAGTGAAAATCGTCAAAAATGAAAGAGATCCTCCTCTCTTCACCGGTAAGCTGCTGATAAAATTTCAAAACATTCTGAGAAACACTAATCAAGTTATCATACGACATAGGGTAAAAATCCTATTTTCCGTCATATCAAGTCCAATAACTCTGGAATGGCAAAAGTGAAAATCGTCAAAAATGAAAGGGATCCTCCTCTCTTCACCGGTAAGCTGCTGATAAAATTTCAAAACATTCTGAGACACACTACTCAAGTTATCATACGACATAGGGTAAAAATCCTATTTTCCGTCATATCAAGTCCAATAACTCTGGAACGGCAAAAGTGGAAATCGTCAAAAAAGAAAGGGATCCTCCTCTCTCCACCAGTAAACAGCTGATAACATTTTAAAAGATTCTAAGAAACACAACTCAAGTTATCGTACGACATAGGATTTGTCTACAGATGGACGGACATGGTGAAACCAGTATACCCCCCTACAACTTTGTTGTGGGGGGTATAATTATCTTAAGAATTGAAAAATTGTTGATCTTGTAATAAATTGTTAATCAATAATGGAGGAACTATTTCATTGTGTATTATTATCAAAAGAGTGACAGTTTGCCTCTAAGAAACCAATTGAAGATATTAACTAAGTTGGTAGTGTTGATGGATTCCTACAGACTCATGAAAAATGCTTGATTTGTTGGCTGGAAAAAGTTAGAAAGAGTGATTGTTGTTTAACTCAAATATCAAGATACTTACTAAATCATACCATGAAGCAACCAAAAACTTATCTTCTTCTTCTCGTATAACTCTTGCCTTTTTACTGTCTTCCTGCAATAAATAATTTTGATATTTAATGAAATTCAGAAGAAGTTTATACAGTGCTAAAAATGTAAGAAACCACATCGTAGAGATGAAGCCACTGGCATTATGATTATCGGTATGTAGAGCAGGACACTAACATTCCTTAACACTATATTTGTAGAAAACAAGTTAAGTCTGTAAGTCTTGAGAACAACAAGAAAATACTTCCAGTTTCCTTATGGACTGATATTAATCACAAAAAATACTGTAGTAATTAAAAGCCAAATAATGTTTGTTCTCTTATCTAATGATTTTCAGATATGAAACGTTGAGACAAAAAGCCAAACATGAAAATACAGTGAAACTGTCTAAACTGAACCCTGAATAAACCACAATCCTGTATAAACCTGTCTAAACCAGAATCCTGTCTAAACTGAACCCTGAATAAACCACAATCCTGTATAAACCTGTCTAAACCAGAACCCTGAATAAACCACAATCCTGTATAAACCTGTCTAAACTGAACCCTGAATAAACCACAATCCTGTATAAACCTGTCTAAACCAGAATCCTGTCTAAACTGAACCCTGAATAAACCAAAATCCTGTATAAACCTGTCTAAACCAGAATCCTGTCTAAACTGAACCCTGAATAAACCACAATCCTGTATAAACCTGTCTAAACTGAACCCTGAATAAACCACAATCCTGTATAAACCTGTCTAAACCAGAATCCTGTCTAAACTGAAGCCTGAATAAACCACAATCCTGTATAAACCTGTCTAAACCAGAATCCTGTCTAAACTGAACCCTGAATAAACTAAAATCCTGTATAAACCTGTCTAAACCAGAATCCTGTCTAAACTGAACCCTGAATAAACCACAATCCTGTATAAACCTGTCTAAACCAGAATCCTGTCTAAACTGAACCCTGAATAAACCAAAATCCTGTATAAACCTGTCTAAACCAGAATCCTGTCTAAACTGAACCCTGAATAAACCACAATCCTGTATAAACCTGTCTAAACCAGAATCCTGTCTAAACTGAACCCTGAATAAACCAAAATCCTGTATAAACCTGTCTAAACCAGAATCCTGTCTAAACTGAACCCTGAATAAACCACAATCCTATATAAACCTGTCTAAACCAGAATCCTGTCTAAACTGAACCCTGAATAAACCAAAATCCTGTATAAACCTGTCTAAACCAGAATCCTGTCTAAACTGAACCCTGAATAAACCACAATCCTGTATAAACCTGTCTAAACTGAACCCTGAATAAACCAAAATCCTGTATAAACCTGTCTAAACCAGAATCCTGTCTAAACTGAACCCTGAATAAACCACAATCCTGTATAAACCTGTCTAAACCAGAATCCTGTCTAAACTGAACCCTGAATAAACCAAAATCCTGTATAAACCTGTCTAAACCAGAATCCTGTCTAAACTGAACCCTGAATAAACCACAATCCTGTATAAACCTGTCTAAACTGAACCCTGAATAAACCACAATCCTGTATAAACCTGTCTAAACCAGAATCCTGTCTAAACTGAACCCTGAATAAACCAAAATCCTGTATAAACCTGTCTAAACCAGAATCCTGTCTAAACTGAACCCTGAATAAACCACAATCCTGTATAAACCTGTCTAAACCAGAATCCTGTCTAAACTGAACCCTGAATAAACCACAATCCTGTATAAACCTGTCTAAACCAGAATCCTGTCTAAACTGAACCCTGAATAAACCACAATCCTGTATAAACCTGTCTAAACCAGAATCCTGTCTAAACTGAACCCTGAATAAACCACAATCCTGTATAAACCTGTCTAAACCAGAATCCTGTCTAAACTGAACCCTGAATAAACCAAAATCCTGTATAAACCTGTCTAAACCAGAATCCTGTCTAAACTGAACCCTGAATAAACCACAATCCTGTATAAACCTGTCTAAACCAGAATCCTGTCTAAACTGAACCCTGAATAAACCAAAATCCTGTATAAACCTGTCTAAACCAGAATCCTGTCTAAACTGAACCCTGAATAAACCACAATCCTGTATAAACCTGTCTAAACCAGAATCCTGTCTAAACTGAACCCTGAATAAACCAAAATCCTGTATAAACCTGTCTAAACCAGAATCCTGTCTAAACTGAACCCTGAATAAACCAAAATCCTGTATAAACCAAACTTTGAATAAAAGTTCCAATACAGGAAATCGTTGTTAATTTAATAACCTGTATAAACTAAACTTCTGCCTATAATGTTCAGTGTATGCAGGTTTTCACTGTAGCAATGATGATAAAACAGTACTATACTGACCTCTATCTGATCTATATATCTTTGTTTTTCAGACAACTGATTCTTCAATGCCTGGACTTCTGAAGCTGTTCCTACATTCTGTTTTGAGTCATAAGCTTTTATTACCTACAATCAAAATGTTCCATAAAGTTTGTATTAACTTTTGATTAAAGGTAAATGTATGTATTGCATCAACTTTTATTTGATCTATAAATTCTTTTACTATTGACTTCTAAATATAGAAAGTCTAAATAATATGGAAATCAATTTTCTGTGAAATTTCTTGTAATTTAGAATCTTCTTGAACAAATTGCTGCAAAAATATTCGTTCATTAGATACATGAATTCCAACAAGAGGTTCACCTGAGCCTGTATCCATCACCTGGTTATTCATGCATAGTTTATATTTAATCAAGTCTAGATTTTGAGAAAAACAAGTTTGCTTGAGAAGAAGAAGAAGAACAGGTGGGAGGGAGACATAATTATTTTAATTCATTTTCAAATAGGGTCATCCTACATTAAACTCTATCCTGTTAAAATGGGAGTTTGTGAATTCAAATTAAATTAAGCTGATAACACCCATATATATAGTATGAATCTTAAAATCTGAGAAAATAATACTTCATTTTATTTTAAAATTTCTATTGTATGAAGAAGGTACTCACCTGTCTAGCTTTGTCCAGGTATTTTTTATATTGAGCTTCCATTGATTTTATTTCGTCATCTTTTTTATTTAACAGATCTTGTAAATCTTGAATTGTATCAGATTTTTCACTTAATTTTAATTCCTGTTCCTCTAATAAAGTTTTATGTTTTGTTAATCGATTGTCTTTTTCTTGTGTCCGTTGAATTTGTTCATTTAGTTTTTTCTTAATTTCTATTATTTCTTCATTTGAAACTGTCTTTTGATTTTCCTGTAAATCTTCTACTTGACTTTCTAATTCCATGATCCTCTGGTTTCCAATTCTACAAAAATAGATTTCAAATATATTATTTTTTATGAAAGCAGGAAGTAATAATTTATTAAATTTATAACAGTAGTACAATACAAATCAACCACAATTAATTCTTTGTTTGTCTTATAAATTTCAATGTCTAGGCTGCTTAAGACAAAGGCGTTTTTATGGAAAATATCATGATATACATAAAATACTATTTTTTAATAATCCATAAAGATGAACATTTCACCCTCCCCCCCCCCCCCCCCCCAAAAAAAAACCCCACATTGAAATTGGATATTTTTACCCCTCTTACATAAAACTAGAGGCTCCCAGGAGCCTGTAATCGCTCACCTGGTTTTCAATTTGACATCTAAAGTTGATAGAAAATGGGGGTGTTACACGTAATTTGGAAAGTGGGCCACCCAAAGATCATTTCAACTCAAATTTCAGAGCAAAAGATTTAGATGTGATTTTTATCTCATAATATTCCTAAACGGAATAAACTGGCTGAAAAAATCTCACAGAAAAACCCAGACAATTTGTTAAACTACTGATTGCCATGTAGCTGCAGCTAAAATTTGAGCTCATTTTGACTTATACTTAAGCAGAAATGGACAATTGAAGAAATTTCTATTTTTAGTAACAGCAACCATTTTGAATGGAGGGCGGGGCTGTCGGACACAATTTTGAAAGGGACCCACCCAAGGACCATTCCTGCCAGGTTTGGTTTAATTTGGTTCAGCGGTTTCAGAGGAGATTTAAATGTGATCTTTTATCAAAATTTGCCTAATTTGCATAATCGGCATAAATCGGCTGAAAGAAAAATTTCACAGAAAAACCCGGAATATATGTTAAACTGCTCCTTGCCATGTAGCTGCAGTTAAAATTTGAGCTCATTTTGACTTATACTAAAGCAGCAATGGACAATTAAAATTTCATCCCCCTTTTTTTCTATTTTTAGCTTGGCGGCCATCTTGGTTGGAAGTCGGGATCATGGGACACAATTTTGGAAGGGGGTCATCCAAGGACCATTCCACCAAAATTTGGTTTAAATTGGCCCAGTGGCTTCAAAGGAGTTGATTAAAATGTGAAAAGTTAACGGACGGACGGACGACGGACGCTCAGTGGTGACAATAGCTCACCTGACCCTTTTGGGTCAGGTGAGCTAAAAAACGGTAATAATTATAACAGATAAACAATAAACGCTCCAAATACATAAAACAGCCTTTTTTGGTACCTTGGGACCTTTTGTTTGAAAAAAGATAAGGCTACAATCATCCAAATCAATGCTGATCTTGTGTTATGAAGGATCGGTCAACTATTGAACAGAAACTATTGTGTCTACAGACAGATCATTCCAATGAAGGCAGTTTTGTAGAAGTAGGGCAATACAATACATCAGTCATATATTACTGTAAGAGAACAGATGTAGTGTTTAATGACATAAGAGTATCACTCAATTGCTGGCTAAGGGTCGTTTCACACTCATTTTAAGGTAAAAGTTGAGTGTTGAAGACCCTACTGTGACTGAGAAATATATAACAGCAATAAAAGTACTGTTCCTTTACTTAAATTTGTGTCTCTAGGTGTAATATTGGGTAGTCTCTCATGTTCATGTACATCTATGTCATTTCTTATTACAAGCTGTTCCTTTACTTTAATTTGTGTCTCTAGGTGTAATATTGGGTAGTCTCTCATGTTCATGTACATCTATATCATTTCTTATTACAAGCTGTTCTTTTACTTTAATTTGTGTCTCTAGGTGTAATATTGGGTAGTCTCTCATGTTCATGTACATCCATATCATTTCTTATTACAAGCTGTTCTTTTACTTTAATTTGTGTCTCTAGGTGTAATATTGGGTAGTCTCTCATGTTCATTTACATCTATATCATTTCTTATTACAAGCTGTTCCTTTACTTTAATTTGTGTCTCTAAGTGTAATATTGGGTAGTCTCTCATGTTCATTTACATCCATATCCATTCTTATTAATAGTACATGATATATGTAAATGAAATACATGTATATGAACCATATATACATGTATCTGTTTATGTTTTACAGAAGCTACAATTGTAATATAACAACTGTTATATATGGTAACTGTTAAAATGATATAATTCAAGATACCACACAAAATGAAATATTTTGGGAAGTTTTTAAAGGGTATAAACCTAGAAAGTCAAAATATATCATGGTAAAATCAAACTTGTATAAATTTATAATAAATAATCATACCATATCAGAATGGTCTATGTCAAATAATCATACCATATCAGAATGGTCTATGTCAAATAATCATACCATATCAGAATGGTCTATGTCAAGTGTAATTCAAGAAAAGTTTGAAGCTTCCAAAGGAAAGTTGTAACTTGAAGAAGGACAGACCATATAATGACCTTACAAAAAGAAAAAGTACAACAACAACAAAAACTACACAGAAAACTAAAGATTGAGCAACATGAAACCCACTAAAAACCAGGGAGGAGAGGGGGAGGGGGATTCCATTTGCTCTGGAAGAATAAAAAGTTCCTGCTCCACTAGTGGCACCTGTCATGATACTGTTACACTACACGAATATCATCTAATAATGAAATAGTGTTTAGACACCACCAGTATACGTCAATAAATATAAATAAAACCTAAACCCCCTACAAAAACAAATGTAAGTAAAACCTAAACCTCCTACAAAAACAAATATAAATAAAACCTAAACCTCCTACAAAAACAAATATAAATAAAACCTAAACCCCCTACAAAAACAAATATAAATAAAACCTAAACCTCCTACAAAAACAAATGTAAGTAAAACCTAAACCTCCTACAAAAACAAATATAAATAAAACCTAAACCTCCTACAAAAACAAATGTAAGTAAAACCTAAACCTCCTACAAAAACAAATATAAGTAAAACCTAAACCTCCTACAAAAACAAATGTAAATAAAACCTAAACCTCCTACAAAAACAAATATAAATAAAACCTAAACCTCCTACAAAAACAAATATAAATAAAACCTAAACCTCCTACAAAAACAAATATAAATAAAACCTAAACCTCCTACAAAAACAAATATAAATAAAACCTAAACCTCCTACAAAAACAAATATAAATAAAACCTAAACCTCCTACAAAAACAAATATAAATAAAACCTAAACCTCCTACAAAAACAAATATAAATAAAACCTAAACCTCCTACAAAAACAAATATAAATAAAACCTAAACCTCCTACAAAAACAAATATAAATAAAACCTAAACCTCCTACAAAAACAAATATAAATAAAACCTAAACCTCCTACAAAAACAAATATAAATAAAACCTAAACCTCCTACAAAAACAAATATAAATAAAACCTAAACCTCCTACAAAAACAAATGTAAGTAAAACCTAAACCTCCTACAAAAACAAATGTAAATAAAACCTAAACCTCCTACAAAAACAAATATAAGTAAAACCTAAACCTCCTACAAAAACAAATATAAATAAAACCTAAACCTCCTACAAAAACAAATATAAATAAAACCTAAACCTCCTACAAAAACAAATATAAATAAAACCTAAACCTCCTACAAAAACAAATATAAATAAAACCTAAACCTCCTACAAAAACAAATGTAAGTAAAACCTAAACCTCCTACAAAAACAAATGTAAATAAAACCTAAACCTCCTACAAAAACAAATATAAGTAAAACCTAAACCTCCTACAAAAACAAATGTAAGTAAAACCTAAACCTCCTACAAAAACAAATATAAATAAAACCTAAACCTCCTACAAAAACAAATGTAAGTAAAACCTAAACCTCCTACAAAAACAAATATAAATAAAACCTAAACCTCCTACAAAAACAAATATAAATAAAACCTAAACCTCCTACAAAAACAAATGTAAATAAAACCTAAACCTCCTACAAAAACAAATGTAAGTAAAACCTAAACCTCCTACAAAAACAAATATAAATAAAACCTAAACCTCCTACAAAAACAAATATAAATAAAACCTAAACCTCCTACAAAAACAAATATAAATAAAACCTAAACCTCCTACAAAAACAAATGTAAATAAAACCTAAACCTCCTACAAAAACAAATATAAATAAAACCTAAACCTCCTACAAAAACAAATGTAAGTAAAACCTAAACCTCCTACAAAAACAAATATAAATAAAACCTAAACCTCCTACAAAAACAAATATAAGTAAAACCTAAACCTCCTACAAAAACAAATATAAATAAAACCTAAACCTCCTACAAAAACAAATATAAGTAAAACCTAAACCTCCTACAAAAACAAATATAAATAAAACCTAAACCTCCTACAAAAACAAATATAAATAAAACCTAAACCTCCTACAAAAACAAATGTAAATAAAACCTAAACCTCCTACAAAAACAAATGTAAGTAAAACCTAAACCTCCTACAAAAACAAATGTAAGTAAAACCTAAACCTCCTACAAAAACAAATATAAATAAAACCTAAACCTCCTACAAAAACAAATGTAAATAAAACCTAAACCTCCTACAAAAACAAATATAAGTAAAACCTAAACCTCCTACAAAAACAAATATAAATAAAACCTAAACCTCCTACAAAAACAAATATAAATAAAACCTAAACCTCCTACAAAAACAAATATAAATAAAACCTAAACCTCCTACAAAAACAAATATAAATAAAACCTAAACCCCCTACAAAAACAAATATAAATAAAACCTAAACCTCCTACAAAAACAAATGTAAATAAAACCTAAACCTCCTACAAAAACAAATATAAATAAAACCTAAACCTCCTACAAAAACAAATGTAAATAAAACCTAAACCTCCTACAAAAACAAATGTAAGTAAAACCTAAACCTCCTACAAAAACAAATATAAATAAAACCTAAACCTCCTACAAAAACAAATGTAAATAAAACCTAAACCTCCTACAAAAACAAATATAAATAAAACCTAAACCTCCTACAAAAACAAATGTAAATAAAACCTAAACCTCCTACAAAAACAAATGTAAGTAAAACCTAAACCTCCTACAAAAACAAATATAAATAAAACCTAAACCTCCTACAAAAACAAATGTAAATAAAACCTAAACCTCCTACAAAAACAAATGTAAGTAAAACCTAAACCTCCTACAAAAACAAATGTAAGTAAAACCTAAACCTCCTACAAAAACAAATGTAAGTAAAACCTAAACCTCCTACAAAAACAAATGTAAGTAAAACCTAAACCTCCTACAAAAACAAATATAAATAAAACCTAAACCTCCTACAAAAACAAATATAAATAAAACCTAAACCTCCTACAAAAACAAATATAAATAAAACCTAAACCTCCTACAAAAACAAATGTAAGTAAAACCTAAACCTCCTACAAAAACAAATATAAATAAAACCTAAACCTCCTACAAAAACAAATGTAAGTAAAACCTAAACCTCCTACAAAAACAAATGTAAATAAAACCTAAACCTCCTACAAAAACAAATGTAAATAAAACCTAAACCTCCTACAAAAACAAATGTAAATAAAACCTAAACCTCCTACAAAAACAAATATAAGTAAAACCTAAACCTCCTACAAAAACAAATGTAAGTAAAACCTAAACCTCCTACAAAAACAAATATAAATAAAACCTAAACCTCCTACAAAAACAAATGTAAATAAAACCTAAACCTCCTACAAAAACAAATATAAATAAAACCTAAACCTCCTACAAAAACAAATATAAATAAAACCTAAACCTCCTACAAAAACAAATATAAATAAAACCTAAACCTCCTACAAAAACAAATATAAATAAAACCTAAACCTCCTACAAAAACAAATATAAATAAAACCTAAACCTCCTACAAAAACAAATGTAAGTAAAACCTAAACCTCCTACAAAAACAAATATAAGTAAAACCTAAACCTCCTACAAAAACAAATGTAAGTAAAACCTAAACCTCCTACAAAAACAAATATAAATAAAACCTAAACCTCCTACAAAAACAAATATAAATAAAACCTAAACCTCCTACAAAAACAAATATAAGTAAAACCTAAACCTCCTACAAAAACAAATATAAATAAAACCTAAACCTCCTACAAAAACAAATGTAAATAAAACCTAAACCTCCTACAAAAACAAATGTAAATAAAACCTAAACCTCCTACAAAAACAAATGTAAATAAAACCTAAACCTCCTACAAAAACAAATATAAATAAAACCTAAACCTCCTACAAAAACAAATATAAATAAAACCTAAACCTCCTACAAAAACAAATGTAAATAAAACCTAAACCTCCTACAAAAACAAATATAAATAAAACCTAAACCTCCTACAAAAACAAATGTAAGTAAAACCTAAACCTCCTACAAAAACAAATATAAATAAAACCTAAACCTCCTACAAAAACAAATATAAATAAAACCTAAACCCCCTACAAAAACAAATATAAGTAAAACCTAAACCTCCTACAAAAACAAATATAAATAAAACCTAAACCTCCTACAAAAACAAATATAAATAAAACCTAAACCTCCTACAAAAACAAATGTAAGTAAAACCTAAACCTCCTACAAAAACAAATATAAATAAAACCTAAACCTCCTACAAAAACAAATATAAATAAAACCTAAACCTCCTACAAAAACAAATATAAATAAAACCTAAACCTCCTACAAAAACAAATATAAATAAAACCTAAACCTCCTACAAAAACAAATATAAATAAAACCTAAACCCCCTACAAAAACAAATATAAATAAAACCTAAACCTCCTACAAAAACAAATATAAATAAAACCTAAACCTCCTACAAAAACAAATGTAAGTAAAACCTAAACCTCCTACAAAAACAAATATAAATAAAACCTAAACCTCCTACAAAAACAAATGTAAGTAAAACCTAAACCTCCTACAAAAACAAATATAAATAAAACCTAAACCTCCTACAAAAACAAATGTAAGTAAAACCTAAACCCCCTACAAAAACAAATATAAATAAAACCTAAACCTCCTACAAAAACAAATATAAGTAAAACCTAAACCTCCTACAAAAACAAATATAAATAAAACCTAAACCTCCTACAAAAACAAATATAAATAAAACCTAAACCTCCTACAAAAACAAATATAAATAAAACCTAAACCTCCTACAAAAACAAATGTAAGTAAAACCTAAACCTCCTACAAAAACAAATATAAATAAAACCTAAACCTCCTACAAAAACAAATGTAAGTAAAACCTAAACCTCCTACAAAAACAAATATAAATAAAACCTAAACCTCCTACAAAAACAAATATAAATAAAACCTAAACCTCCTACAAAAACAAATGTAAGTAAAACCTAAACCTCCTACAAAAACAAATGTAAGTAAAACCTAAACCTCCTACAAAAACAAATGTAAGTAAAACCTAAACCTCCTACAAAAACAAATGTAAGTAAAACCTAAACCTCCTACAAAAACAAATGTAAGTAAAACCTAAACCTCCTACAAAAACAAATGTAAGTAAAACCTAAACCTCCTACAAAAACAAATGTAAGTAAAACCTAAACCTCCTACAAAAACAAATATAAGTAAAACCTAAACCTCCTACAAAAACAAATATAAATAAAACCTAAACCTCCTACAAAAACAAATGTAAGTAAAACCTAAACCTCCTACAAAAACAAATATAAATAAAACCTAAACCTCCTACAAAAACAAATGTAAGTAAAACCTAAACCCCCTACAAAAACAAATATAAATAAAACCTAAACCTCCTACAAAAACAAATATAAGTAAAACCTAAACCTCCTACAAAAACAAATATAAATAAAACCTAAACCTCCTACAAAAACAAATATAAATAAAACCTAAACCTCCTACAAAAACAAATATAAATAAAACCTAAACCTCCTACAAAAACAAATATAAATAAAACCTAAACCTCCTACAAAAACAAATGTAAGTAAAACCTAAACCTCCTACAAAAACAAATATAAATAAAACCTAAACCTCCTACAAAAACAAATATAAATAAAACCTAAACCTCCTACAAAAACAAATATAAGTAAAACCTAAACCTCCTACAAAAACAAATATAAGTAAAACCTAAACCTCCTACAAAAACAAATATAAATAAAACCTAAACCTCCTACAAAAACAAATGTAAATAAAACCTAAACCTCCTACAAAAACAAATATAAGTAAAACCTAAACCTCCTACAAAAACAAATATAAATAAAACCTAAACCTCCTACAAAAACAAATATAAATAAAACCTAAACCTCCTACAAAAACAAATATAAATAAAACCTAAACCTCCTACAAAAACAAATGTAAGTAAAACCTAAACCTCCTACAAAAACAAATGTAAGTAAAACCTAAACCTCCTACAAAAACAAATGTAAATAAAACCTAAACCTCCTACAAAAACAAATATAAATAAAACCTAAACCTCCTACAAAAACAAATGTAAATAAAACCTAAACCTCCTACAAAAACAAATATAAATAAAACCTAAACCTCCTACAAAAACAAATATAAATAAAACCTAAACCTCCTACAAAAACAAATATAAATAAAACCTAAACCTCCTACAAAAACAAATATAAATAAAACCTAAACCTCCTACAAAAACAAATATAAATAAAACCTAAACCTCCTACAAAAACAAATATAAATAAAACCTAAACCTCCTACAAAAACAAATATAAATAAAACCTAAACCTCCTACAAAAACAAATGTAAGTAAAACCTAAACCTCCTACAAAAACAAATATAAATAAAACCTAAACCTCCTACAAAAACAAATGTAAGTAAAACCTAAACCTCCTACAAAAACAAATGTAAGTAAAACCTAAACCTCCTACAAAAACAAATGTAAGTAAAACCTAAACCTCCTACAAAAACAAATGTAAGTAAAACCTAAACCTCCTACAAAAACAAATGTAAGTAAAACCTAAACCTCCTACAAAAACAAATGTAAGTAAAACCTAAACCTCCTACAAAAACAAATGTAAATAAAACCTAAACCTCCTACAAAAACAAATATAAATAAAACCTAAACCTCCTACAAAAACAAATGTAAATAAAACCTAAACCTCCTACAAAAACAAATATAAATAAAACCTAAACCTCCTACAAAAACAAATATAAATAAAACCTAAACCTCCTACAAAAACAAATATAAATAAAACCTAAACCTCCTACAAAAACAAATATAAATAAAACCTAAACCTCCTACAAAAACAAATATAAATAAAACCTAAACCTCCTACAAAAACAAATATAAATAAAACCTAAACCTCCTACAAAAACAAATATAAATAAAACCTAAACCTCCTACAAAAACAAATGTAAGTAAAACCTAAACCTCCTACAAAAACAAATATAAATAAAACCTAAACCTCCTACAAAAACAAATGTAAGTAAAACCTAAACCTCCTACAAAAACAAATGTAAGTAAAACCTAAACCTCCTACAAAAACAAATGTAAGTAAAACCTAAACCTCCTACAAAAACAAATGTAAGTAAAACCTAAACCTCCTACAAAAACAAATGTAAGTAAAACCTAAACCTCCTACAAAAACAAATGTAAGTAAAACCTAAACCTCCTACAAAAACAAATGTAAATAAAACCTAAACCTCCTACAAAAACAAATATAAATAAAACCTAAACCTCCTACAAAAACAAATATAAATAAAACCTAAACCTCCTACAAAAACAAATATAAATAAAACCTAAACCTCCTACAAAAACAAATATAAATAAAACCTAAACCTCCTACAAAAACAAATGTAAGTAAAACCTAAACCTCCTACAAAAACAAATGTAAGTAAAAACCAACCGGTTTCTGTTCTTGATAATTGTACAGGACATCAAAATACTGAACTAAAACTGTGAAGACATATAACTGGACAAAATGAACAACACAAACCCAACATAAAAATAGGTAAGCAGTACCTCTTAAACACAGGTAAGTAGTACCTGCTCCACTAGTGTCATCTATCATGTTACTCTGGCTACAAATCTGACGAAAAGTCAAAAAGAGGACAGAAGCATGGGATATCATAGATTTGGAGGGGGGGGGGGGGGACAGACAGGTAGAAGGGATACAACTGCGCAGAATTGAAGGGATTGGAGGAAATGAGTCTAATGACAACTATAAAGTTCCATGAAATTTCTATTAACAGCCTGTAAATAGCAGGGGTTAAATAATTCCAATTAATATTGCTTGTAGAGCTTACTGTAATGATAGTTGGCTTAGGAAAACTACAGTTAATACTATTATTGGAAATTTACAAGACAATTTAACATTTATATAAAAAAAAATTAAGATAATCCAACTTAAAACAATAAAAGCATACTCCTATTGCCCATTTTGAAAAAAAAATATCATAATATGAAAAGAAAAAACTAAAATCTTCATAACTGAAAGGAATAAATTGTATTATTTCTTATGAAGCAAGATTTCTTGCAATCTGATTGGTTAGTTACCTGGGTGTAAATAGCACCCCACCCCAGCTACACCATTTACACCCGGGATAAAATAAAAAAAGTAATTTTGAACTACGCACAGCAATAGTATGATATGAAATGATACATTTACATAAAATTTGATGATTATAAACAATGATATGTGTAATATATGTAAAATCAAAAACAAAATAGCATTTTTCTCAATGCACTGTTTTTGGGTTTTTGTTGTTGTTTTTTTTTGCACAGACAGTAAAAGGGAAGTAACTTTATTTATTTACGTCTGCTAACCAAAGGGTAGTAACTTTATTTATTTACGTCTGCTAACCACGCAAAGGGAAAATGGCAACGAAAAGATTTGCTTTCCATACAGAAGCAGAAATTTTAGAAAAAAGGGCAAATGTTGTACCAAAAAAACACTACTAAATCTAACAAAAAGAGTGCAAACATGCTTAGGGCATAAGAAGTAAAGGAAAGCTTCATAAGAAACAAGACGAACTGTGAGCTAATGCTCACCTATGATACCCCCGCTCTTCGGCAAACAGGAAGTAGGAATCTGACGGGTCCAAAAACGCTTCCCACAATATGGGGTACCTATATGAAGCTTGTGACCAAACATCAGATTTCTGCCATCAATAGTTGCTGAGAAAAATGCAACGAAAAATGAGCATATATGTTCAATGTGTATAAAAATCAACAAAGTCGGCAAACAGGAAGTAGGAATCCGATGGGTTCAAAAACGTTTCCCACGATATGGGGTACCTATATGAAGCTTGTGACCAAATATCAGATTTCTGCTATCAATAGTTGCTGAGAAAACAATAGTTGCTGAGAAAAATGTGACGAAAAATGTGCATATACGTTCAATGTGTATAAAAACCAACTAAGTCGGCAAACAGGAAGTAGGAATCTGATGGGTCCAAAAACGCTTCCCACGATATGGGGTACCTATATGAAGCTTGTGACCAAATATCAGATCTCTGTCATCAATAGATGCTGAGAAAAATGTGACGAAAAATGTGCATATATGTTCAATGTATATAAAAACCAACTAAGTCGGCAAACAGGAAGTAGGAATCTGATGGGTCCAAAAACGCTACCCACAATATGGTATACCTATTTGATGCTTGTGACCAAATATCAGATTTCTGCTATTAACAGTTACTGAGAAAAATCAAGGGTGTACAGAATTTTACACCGGTGTTGAAAATTTCGGCTGTGCCTCAGGGTGTATGAATTTTCAACACCTCTGTACACCCCTGATTACACCAAGATAACTAATATTATTCCACTCTATAATATTTATTCTGCTTATATAGAAATTAGATTGGTCGAAACAATCTCACGTGACATTTATCAAAACATCGTATTTCCCTTATTTGAAATTCTCAAGATTAAACGCTTTGGTCATATAACTCCAGAGATGTTCCGAAATAATAATTTTGTAAACAAAGATGGCCAAAAGATTTCATTTGGCAGAATTCACCAAAGCGTTGGCCTGGTGGAATAAAACATTTATTTCCCTTGCATAAAGGAGATATGTTGATTTGTTCACCCTCGAAATAGTCATATTTCCCGAGGGAAATATGACTTTTCTCGGGTGAACAAATCTTCATATCTCCCTTATGCAAGGGAAATAAATGTATAAATATCCTACAGTATTTTTCAAATATTCTGCAATAACTCCTCATATGCAAGGGAAATAAATGTATAAATATCCTACAGTATTTTTCAAATATTCTGCAATAACTCCTCATATGCAATTCAAAATTGAGATAGGATACATTTGATATATTCCAGTACATTAATGACTATTGTATGTTTGTCTATAGCTGCAATAATGTAGCTCCTATGACAAACTTGTGTCTCGGCAGAGCTACAACGCGGTCCCATTCGTCACAATGGAGCAAAAAAAACGGAAACTACGGAAGGCGGAGCTTTTCTAAATATGGTATTTCTTACTACACGCTGATGTAAACATTCACGCCTCAAATTGCCAAATATGGTATCGACATCCAAATAGTGAGGCCGGAAATGACGAAATTCAAAATGTTCAGAGAGAAAAATTTTATTTTGTGGGAATTACATTCTAAAATACTGGTAGGTGATAAAAACTTGTTATAATAATGGACAAAAGGAAAGGTTATGTCTTATTATTGATAAATGCAGGCGTCAGAAACAAAAGTGAGCGCAAAACATCTCGGCGGCTGCTCCATTATGTGTAATGGCATCCCGTTATAACCCTTGCGAGTAAGCGAGCATTTAGGGTTTTATTATTAGAACTAGTTTGTCTACATCAGCTATTGTTTCCAGTAGTTAAATTTTGATTAAATGTTTGACAATCATGTTGTTTGTGAAAATTTGTGTCAGAATGTGCATAATATCAAAGAAAAAAAATTCAAAGTAAAAAAAAAATATATCTACCATGTAAATAAAATTAAGCTAATGCGCAACAAAAATCTTAAGCATATTAAAATACAATATAATTAAAATTAGATGTTTGTTGTATCTTTTTTCTTTTCTTTTTCTTGACGATACTTTAACATCTAACAACATCCCATATGGGGTCACATCAAGGTTTATATTTTCAACCGACCAATCAGCAATGAGCCTACTAAATCTTTAGATATCAAAACCAAATACGTGCCAAGAGCTGTTGTCCTATTGGTACATATATTTAACCGTCATTGCATATGATTGGATGCCCAAAGATGAATGACAGGTTACATAGATATGACCACAAACAGGATGTTGTTATATGTAAGTGTATTGCCAAAGGAAAAAAATTTAAAAAGATACAACAAATTTCTAATTTCAATTAAGATTGATTAGAATACTGAAGACATACCCAACAAAAGGGTGTTGAAATGCAACCATTCCTTGTAAAAACCTAGCAAGTGAGATTTGTAGATTATATTTCTTTTCAGTATTAAAACATACAAAACATTTGATTAAAGGATATACATGTATATATATAAATAATTCTTATCAAGTTTACCAATTAACAAGAGACTTATTCTATTAGACTTAGACAGCACCTCTTTTCAAATACTGACTGTCGATCACTGTTCTATTCACAATTCAGTCTGACAGAAAACAGGACCAAGCCATTCCCTGCCATCCCTTCCTGACAGACAACAGGACCAAGAGATTGCCTGCCATCTCTTACTGACAGAAAATAGGTACAAGAGATTTCCTGCCTTCCCTTTTGTGACAGAACACAGGACCAATCGATTGCTTCAATCCCTTTTTGACAGAAAACAGGACCAAGAGATTGCCCGACATCCCATTTTGGCAGAACACAGGATCAAGCGATTGCCTGCCATCCGACTTTGACAGAACATAGGACCAATTGATTGTTTGCCATCCCTTTTTGACCGACACAGGACCCAGCCATTGCCTGTCATCCTTTTTGTTTGTCCAAATCCTAATTAACAGCTGTAACTTAATTGAAGCATACAAGTTTATTCATTTTTATTAAGCTTAAAAAATGTATTAAAAAAAGAAAAGAAAAGAGAATCAAACTAAATATCAGTACTATGACCAGAGAAAACACACATTATCAGGTACTACTGAAGAGTATAACTTACAACATTTAAGTGAAAGACATTGTTAAAATCTGCATGGAAGAAAATGTACCAATATGTAGTTGATTTTATGTTTAAATTTGAAGGTATTTTTTTCAAAATGTACACTGGTGTGTCACTTAGTAACACTAGATTTATATGAGAAATTAATTACAAAGAATACAATGGAACAAACAACAAAATAAAATGAAAAACAGAAAATACCACACTGTCTGAACAATTCTAAAATCTATAGAAAAATACCACACTGTCTGAACAATTCTAAAATCTATAGAAAAATACCACACTGTCTGAACAATTCTAAAATCTATAGAAAAATACCACACTGTCTGAACAATTCTAAAATCTATAGAAAAATACCACACTGTCTGAACAATTCTAAAATCTATAGAAAAATACCACACTGTCTGAACAATTCTAAAATCTATAGAAAAATACCACACTGTCTGAACAATTCTAAAATCTATAGAAAAATACCACACTGTCTGAACAATTCTAAAATCTATAGAAAAATACCACACTGTCAGAACAATTCTAAAATCTATAGAAAAATACCACACTGTCTGAACAATTCTAAAATCTATAGAAAAATACCACACTGTCTGAACAATTCTAAAATCTATAGAAAAATACCACACTGTCTGAACAATTCTAAAATCTATAGAAAAATACCACACTGTCTGAACAATTCTAAAATCTATAGAAAAATACCACACTGTCTGAACAATTCTAAAATCTATAGAAAAATACCACACTGTCTGAACAATTCTAAAATCTATAGAAAAATACCACACTGTCTGAACAATTCTAAAATCTATAGAAAAATACCACACTGTCTGAACAATTCTAAAATCTATAGAAAAATACCACACTGTCTGAACAATTCTAACATCTATAGAAAAATACCACACTGTCTGAACAATTCTAAAATCTATAGAAAAATACCACACTGTCAGAACAATTCTAAAATCTATAGAAAAATACCACACTGTCAGAACAATTCTAAAATCTATAGAAAAATACCACACTGTCTGAACAATTCTAAAATCTATAGAAAAATACCACACTGTCAGAACAATTCTAAAATCTATAGAAAAATACCACACTGTCTGAACAATTCTAAAATCTATAGAAAAATACCACACTGTCTGAACAATTCTAAAATCTATAGAAAAATACCACACTGTCTGAACAGTTCTAAAATCTATAGAAAAATACCACACTGTCTGAACAGTTCTAAAATCTATAGAAAAATACCACACTGTCTGAACAGTTCTAAAATCTATAGAAAAATACCACACTGTCTGAACAATTCTAAAATCTATAGAAAAATACCACACTGTCTGAACAGTTCTAAAATCTATAGAAAAATACCACAGTCTGAACAATTCTAAAATCTATAGAAAAATACCACACTGTCTGAACAATTCTAAAATCTATAGAAAAATACCACACTGTCTGAACAGTTCTAAAATCTATAGAAAAATACCACACTGTCTGAACAATTCTAAAATCTATAGAAAAATACCACACTGTCTGAACAGTTCTAAAATCTATAGAAAAATACCACACTGTCTGAACAGTTCTAAAATCTATAGAAAAATACCACAGTCTGAACAATTCTAAAATCTATAGAAAAATACCACACTGTCTGAACAGTTTTAAAATCTATAGAAAAATACCACACTGTCTGAACAGTTCTAAAATCTATAGAAAAATACCACACTGTCTGAACAGTTCTAAAATCTATAGAAAAATACCACACTGTCTGAACAATTCTAAAATCTATAGAAAAATACCACTGTCTGAACAGTTCTAAAATCAAATATCAAAATCGTAGAAAGAGGTTAAAATCAATACCCTTGAAATAACCACTCATTTTCCTGGCTTTGTACAGGCACTTCATTAAAATTTGGTGGGGTTAAACTAGTTTTATGGACCCAAACCTCCCCTCTTAGTGAAATGATGCAGTCATACAAGTGCTTTCACATGGGAGTATAAAAAGGGAGATAATTCATATTTATTGAATGAAATATACTATGTTTGATGGCTGATAGCCCTTTTATGATTCATCAGAATTGTTGTGGTACCTTTGAAATATTTAAATTACAGTTCTGTGTCTATCAATACATGGAATCTCCAATATTTTGGAGGATTAGCACTTGCTTATGAAAATAGGTAATTACTATAGATATTAAAAGATGGATGGGAGATAAAAAATATATATCTTCAAATCGCAAACACATAGAACAAAACAAAATCAATAAAAAAAAATTAGTATGACTAACCATCTGTACAATTATTAAAAAAATGCATGAGATTAGTGCTACAATATTGCTAAAACAGATCTAATAGATTCATAAACTACTACACTGTGGGCAATACAATGTGTGTTTTGTTTCAGTTAAGCAAATCTCTGACATGCATATTAGGTTCTTTTAATGAAATTCATGAATCTGAAATGTTTCTGAATATCTGGGAAATTACTACCAGATAATTTGTTAGTCAAATGTAACTGATAACTACATATAATCTAAAGGTAGGAAATTTAAAATGCATGATTGACATTATTATTACCAACCTAAGTTCTGTTTCTAGTTCATTTTTACGTGAATTAGTATCATCTAACATAGACTGTAGAACTTGACTGTCATCACCTTCTGTACTGCTGGATTTCAACTTTAACATTTTGTTTTCATGTTCAAGACGTAACATTTTCTCTCTGTAATAAAACAAAATTTAGTATCATATTTTTATCAAATAATTCTAGAAACAGACTTTCAAACTGATAAAAATGGACTGTCGTGGTCGTGATCGTATGGTAGTTGGATTTACAACTACCTGTGCAATCAGTGCCTATCACCACTAATGTTGTGTGTTTGAATCCTGCCCAGGTGAGGTGTACTTGATACAACATTATATGATAAAGTTTGTCAGTGACTGGCGACAGGTCAGTGGTTTTCTCCGGTTTCCTCCACCAATAAAACTGACTGCCACAATATAACTGAAATATTGTTGAAAGTGGCATTAACCACCATAACCCTAACCCTCAAACTGATAAATAATGAAAGAAATTCATTGTGGAATTGTTTGATGATTGACAGAGATATATTCATAGAATTCCTTTCTTGCTTCTACATGATGGATGTTGATTGATTTTTTTAATCATTTTAACGACTGTAATTGAAAACAAAAAAAACCCATGATATATGGCATTAGAAATCCATGTCCTGGCTTGGGACAGGCACTAAAATGTGGCAGAATTAAACGTGTTAATGGGTTTATAAGAAACCTACTTAATATCAGGTGGTAGAGATAACATTTCTACTCGTGGTGTAGCTGTCAGATCATTTGGTTAAATTAAAGCAGTTAATGGGTTTATAAGAAACCTACTTAATATCAGGTGGTAGAGATAACATTTCTACTCATGGTGTAGCTGTCAGATCATTTGGTTAAATTAAACCAGTTAATGGGTTTATAAGAAACCTACTTAATATCAGGTGGTAGAGATAACATTTCTACTCGTGGTGTAGCTGTCAGATCATTTGGTTAAATTAAAGCAGTTAATGGGTTTATAAGAAACCTTCTTAATATCAGGTGGTAGAGATAACATTTCTACTCGTGGTGTAGCTGTCAGATCATTTGGTTAAATTAAAGCAGTTAATGGGTTTATAAGAAACCTACTTAATATCAGTTGGTAGAGATAACATTTCTACTCATGGTGTAGCTGTCAGATCATTTGGTTAAATTAAAGCAGTTAATGGGTTTATAACAAACCTACTTAATATCAGGTGGTAGAGATAACATTTCTACTCGTGGTGTAGCTGTCAGATCATTTGGTTAAATTAAACCAGTTAATGGGTTTATAAGAAACCTACTTAATATCAGGTGGTAGAGATAACATTTCTACTCGTGGTGTAGCTGTCAGATCATTTGGTTAAATTAAAGCAGTTAATGGGTTTATAAGAAACCTACTTAATATCAGGTGGTAGAGATAACATTTCTACTCATGGTGTAGCTGTCAGATCATTTGGTTAAATTAAACCAGTTAATGGGTTTATAAGAAACCTACTTAATATCAGGTGGTAGAGATAACATTTCTACTCGTGGTGTAGCTGTCAGATCATTTGGTTAAATTAAACCAGTTAATGGGTTTATAAGAAACCTACTTAATATCAGGTGGTAGAGATAACATTTCTACTCATGGTGTAGCTGTCAGATCATTTGGTTAAATTAAACCAGTTAATGGGTTTATAAGAAACCTACTTAATATCAGGTGGTAGAGATAACATTTCTACTCGTGGTGTAGCTGTCAGATCATTTGGTTAAATTAAAGCAGTTAATGGGTTTATAAGAAACCTACTTAATATCAGGTGGTAGAGATAACATTTCTACTCGTGGTGTAGCTGTCAGATCATTTGGTTAAATTAAACCAGTTAATGGGTTTATAACAAACCTACTTAATATCAGGTGGTAGAGATAACATTTCTACTCGTGGTGTAGCTGTCAGATCATTTGGTTAAATTAAACCAGTTAATGGGTTTATAAGAAACCTACTTAATATCAGGTGGTAGAGATAACATTTCTACTCGTGGTGTAGCTGTCAGATCATTTGGTTAAATTAAAGCAGTTAATGGGTTTATAAGAAACCTACTTAATATCAGTTGGTAGAGATAACATTTCTACTCATGGTGTAGCTGTCAGATCATTTGGTTAAATTAAACCAGTTAATGGGTTTATAACAAACCTACTTAATATCAGGTGGTAGAGATTACATTTCTACTCGTGGTGTAGCTGTCAGATCATTTGGTTAAATTAAACCAGTTAATGGGTTTATAAGAAACCTACTTAATATCAGGTGGTAGAGATAACATTTCTACTCGTGGTGTAGCTGCCAGATCATTTGGTTAAATTAAACCAGTTAATGGGTTTATAAGAAACCTACTTAATATCAGGTGGTAGAGATAACATTTCTACTCGTGGTGTAGCTGTCAGATCATTTGGTTAAATTAAACCAGTTAATGGGTTTATAAGAAACCTACTTAATATCAGGTGGTAGAGATAACATTTCTACTCGTGGTGTAGCTGTCAGATCATTTGGTTAAATTAAAGCAGTTAATGGGATTATAACAAACCTACTTAATATCAGGTGGTAGAGATAACATTTCTACTCGTGGTGTAGCTGTCAGATCATTTGGTTAAATTAGACCAGTTAATGGGTTTATAATAAAACCTACTTAATATCAGGTGGTAGAGATAACATTTCTACTCGTGGTGTAGCTGTCAGATCATTTGGTTAAATTAAAGCAGTTAATGGGTTTATAAGAAACCTACTTAATATCAGGTGGTAGAGATAACATTTCTACTCATGGTGTAGCTGTCAGATCATTTGGTTAAATTAAACCAGTTAATGGGTTTATAAGAAACCTACTTAATATCAGGTGGTAGAGATAACATTTCTACTCGTGGTGTAGCTGTCAGATCATTTGGTTAAATTAAAGCAGTTAATGGGTTTATAAGAAACCTACTTAATATCAGGTGGTAGAGATAACATTTCTACTCGTGGTGTAGCTGTCAGATCATTTGGTTAAATTAAAGCAGTTAATGGGTTTATAAGAAACCTACTTAATATCAGGTGGTAGAGATAACATTTCTACTCGTGGTGTAGCTGTCAGATCATTTGGTTAAATTAAAGCAGTTAATGGGTTTATAAGAAACCTACTTAATATCAGGTGGTAGAGATAACATTTCTACTCGTGGTGTAGCTGTCAGATCATTTGGTTAAATTAAACCAGTTAATGGGTTTATAAGAAACCTACTTAATATCAGGTGGTAGAGATAACATTTCTACTCGTGGTGTAGCTGTCAGATCATTTGGTTAAATTAAACCAGTTAATGGGTTTATAAGAAACCTACTTAATATCAGGTGGTAGAGATAACATTTCTACTCGTGGTGTAGCTGTCAGATCATTTGGTTAAATTAAACCAGTTAATGGGTTTATAAGAAACCTACTTAATATCAGGTGGTAGAGATAACATTTCTACTCGTGGTGTAGCTGTCAGATCATTTGGTTAAATCAAACCAGTTAATGGGTTTACAATAAAACCTACTTAATATCAGGTGGTAGAGATAAAATTTCTACTCATGGTGTAGCTGTCAGATCATTTGGTTAAATTAAACCAGTTAATGGGTTTACAATAAAACCTACTTAATTTCAGGTGGTAGAGATAACATTTCTACTCGTGGTGTAGCTGTCAGATCATTTGGTTAAATTAAAGCAGTTAATGGGTTTATAAGAAACCTACTTAATATCAGGTGGTAGAGATAACATTTCTACTCGTGGTGTAGCTGTCAGATCATTTGGTTAAATTAAACCAGTTAATGGGTTTATAAGAAACCTACTTAATATCAGGTGGTAGAGATAACATTTCTACTCGTGGTGTAGCTGTCAGATCATTTGGTTAAATTAAACCAGTTAATGGGTTTATAAGAAACCTACTTAATATCAGGTGGTAGAGATAACATTTCTACTCGTGGTGTAGCTGTCAGATCATTTGGTTAAATTAAACCAGTTAATGGGTTTACAATAAAACCTACTTAATATCAGGTGGTAGAGATAAAATTTCTACTCATGGTGTAGCTGTCAGATCATTTGGTTAAATTAAACCAGTTAATGGGTTTACAATAAAACCTACTTAATTTCAGGTGGTAGAGATAACATTTCTACTCGTGGTGTAGCTGTCAGATCATTTGGTTAAATTAAAGCAGTTAATGGGTTTATAAGAAACCTACTTAATATCAGGTGGTAAAGATAACATTTCTACTCGTGGTGTAGCTGTCAGATCATTTGGTTAAATTAAACCAGTTAATGGGTTTATAAGAAACCTACTTAATATCAGGTGGTAGAGATAACATTTCTACTCGTGGTGTAGCTGTCAGATCATTTGGTTAAATTAAACCAGTTAATGGGTTTATAAGAAACCTACTTAATATCAGGTGGTAGAGATAACATTTCTACTCGTGGTGTAGCTGTCAGATCATTTGGTTAAATTAAACCAGTTAATGGGTTTATAAGAAACCTACTTAATATCAGGTGGTAGAGATAACATTTCTACTCGTGGTGTAGCTGTCAGATCATTTGGTTAAATTAAACCAGTTAATGGGTTTATAAGAAACCTACTTAATATCAGGTGGTAGAGATAACATTTCTACTCGTGGTGTAGCTGTCAGATCATTTGGTTAAATTAAAGCAGTTAATGGGTTTATAAGAAACCTACTTAATATCAGGTGGTAGAGATAACATTTCTACTCGTGGTGTAGCTGTCAGATCATTTGGTTAAATTAAACCAGTTAATGGGTTTATAAGAAACCTACTTAATATCAGGTGGTAGAGATAACATTTCTACTCGTGGTGTAGCTGTCAGATCATTTGGTTAAATTAAACCAGTTAATGGGTTTATAAGAAACCTACTTAATATCAGGTGGTAGAGATAACATTTCTACTCGTGGTGTAGCTGTCAGATCATTTGGTTAAATTAAACCAGTTAATGGGTTTATAAGAAACCTACTTAATATCAGGTGGTAGAGATAACATTTCTACTCGTGGTGTAGCTGTCAGATCATTTGGTTAAATTAAAGCAGTTAATGGGTTTATAAGAAACCTACTTAATATCAGGTGGTAGAGATAACATTTCTACTCGTGGTGTAGCTGTCAGATCATTTGGTTAAATTAAAGCAGTTAATGGGTTTATAAGAAACCTACTTAATATCAGGTGGTAGAGATAACATTTCTACTCGTGGTGTAGCTGTCAGATCATTTGGTTAAATTAAAGCAGTTAATGGGTTTATAAGAAACCTACTTAATATCAGGTGGTAGAGATAACATTTCTACTCATGGTGTAGCTGTCAGATCATTTGGTTAAATTAAACCAGTTAATGGGTTTATAAGAAACCTACTTAATATCAGGTGGTAGAGATAACATTTCTACTCGTGGTGTAGCTGTCAGATCATTTGGTTAAATTAAAGCAGTTAATGGGTTTATAAGAAACCTTCTTAATATCAGGTGGTAGAGATAACATTTCTACTCGTGGTGTAGCTGTCAGATCATTTGGTTAAATTAAAGCAGTTAATGGGTTTATAAGAAACCTACTTAATATCAGTTGGTAGAGATAACATTTCTACTCATGGTGTAGCTGTCAGATCATTTGGTTAAATTAAAGCAGTTAATGGGTTTATAACAAACCTACTTAATATCAGGTGGTAGAGATAACATTTCTACTCGTGGTGTAGCTGTCAGATCATTTGGTTAAATTAAACCAGTTAATGGGTTTATAAGAAACCTACTTAATATCAGGTGGTAGAGATAACATTTCTACTCGTGGTGTAGCTGTCAGATCATTTGGTTAAATTAAACCAGTTAATGGGTTTATAAGAAACCTACTTAATATCAGGTGGTAGAGATAACATTTCTACTCATGGTGTAGCTGTCAGATCATTTGGTTAAATTAAACCAGTTAATGGGTTTATAAGAAACCTACTTAATATCAGGTGGTAGAGATAACATTTCTACTCGTGGTGTAGCTGTCAGATCATTTGGTTAAATTAAACCAGTTAATGGGTTTATAAGAAACCTACTTAATATCAGGTGGTAGAGATAACATTTCTACTCGTGGTGTAGCTGTCAGATCATTTGGTTAAATTAAACCAGTTAATGGGTTTATAAGAAACCTACTTAATATCAGGTGGTAGAGATAACATTTCTACTCGTGGTGTAGCTGTCAGATCATTTGGTTAAATTAAAGCAGTTAATGGGTTTATAAGAAACCTACTTAATATCAGGTGGTAGAGATAACATTTCTACTCGTGGTGTAGCTGTCAGATCATTTGGTTAAATTAAACCAGTTAATGGGTTTATAACAAACCTACTTAATATCAGGTGGTAGAGATAACATTTCTACTCGTGGTGTAGCTGTCAGATCATTTGGTTAAATTAAACCAGTTAATGGGTTTATAAGAAACCTACTTAATATCAGGTGGTAGAGATAACATTTCTACTCGTGGTGTAGCTGTCAGATCATTTGGTTAAATTAAAGCAGTTAATGGGTTTATAAGAAACCTACTTAATATCAGTTGGTAGAGATAACATTTCTACTCATGGTGTAGCTGTCAGATCATTTGGTTAAATTAAACCAGTTAATGGGTTTATAACAAACCTACTTAATATCAGGTGGTAGAGATTACATTTCTACTCGTGGTGTAGCTGTCAGATCATTTGGTTAAATTAAAGCAGTTAATGGGTTTATAAGAAACCTACTTAATATCAGGTGGTAGAGATAACATTTCTACTCGTGGTGTAGCTGCCAGATCATTTGGTTAAATTAAAGCAGTTAATGGGTTTATAAGAAACATACTTAATATCAGGTGGTAGAGATAACATTTCTACTCGTGGTGTAGCTGTCAGATCATTTGGTTAAATTAAACCAGTTAATGGGTTTATAAGAAACCTACTTAATATCAGGTGGTAGAGATAACATTTCTACTCGTGGTGTAGCTGTCAGATCATTTGGTTAAATTAAAGCAGTTAATGGGATTATAACAAACCTACTTAATATCAGGTGGTAGAGATAACATTTCTACTCGTGGTGTAGCTGTCAGATCATTTGGTTAAATTAGACCAGTTAATGGGTTTATAATAAAACCTACTTAATATCAGGTGGTAGAGATAACATTTCTACTCGTGGTGTAGCTGTCAGATCATTTGGTTAAATTAAAGCAGTTAATGGGTTTATAAGAAACCTACTTAATATCAGGTGGTAGAGATAACATTTCTACTCATGGTGTAGCTGTCAGATCATTTGGTTAAATTAAACCAGTTAATGGGTTTATAAGAAACCTACTTAATATCAGGTGGTAGAGATAACATTTCTACTCGTGGTGTAGCTGTCAGATCATTTGGTTAAATTAAAGCAGTTAATGGGTTTATAAGAAACCTACTTAATATCAGGTGGTAGAGATAACATTTCTACTCGTGGTGTAGCTGTCAGATCATTTGGTTAAATTAAAGCAGTTAATGGGTTTATAAGAAACCTACTTAATATCAGGTGGTAGAGATAACATTTCTACTCGTGGTGTAGCTGTCAGATCATTTGGTTAAATTAAAGCAGTTAATGGGTTTATAAGAAACCTACTTAATATCAGGTGGTAGAGATAACATTTCTACTCGTGGTGTAGCTGTCAGATCATTTGGTTAAATTAAACCAGTTAATGGGTTTATAAGAAACCTACTTAATATCAGGTGGTAGAGATAACATTTCTACTCGTGGTGTAGCTGTCAGATCATTTGGTTAAATTAAACCAGTTAATGGGTTTATAAGAAACCTACTTAATATCAGGTGGTAGAGATAACATTTCTACTCGTGGTGTAGCTGTCAGATCATTTGGTTAAATTAAACCAGTTAATGGGTTTATAAGAAACCTACTTAATATCAGGTGGTAGAGATAACATTTCTACTCGTGGTGTAGCTGTCAGATCATTTGGTTAAATCAAACCAGTTAATGGGTTTACAATAAAACCTACTTAATATCAGGTGGTAGAGATAAAATTTCTACTCATGGTGTAGCTGTCAGATCATTTGGTTAAATTAAACCAGTTAATGGGTTTACAATAAAACCTACTTAATTTCAGGTGGTAGAGATAACATTTCTACTCGTGGTGTAGCTGTCAGATCATTTGGTTAAATTAAAGCAGTTAATGGGTTTATAAGAAACCTACTTAATATCAGGTGGTAGAGATAACATTTCTACTCGTGGTGTAGCTGTCAGATCATTTGGTTAAATTAAACCAGTTAATGGGTTTATAAGAAACCTACTTAATATCAGGTGGTAGAGATAACATTTCTACTCGTGGTGTAGCTGTCAGATCATTTGGTTAAATTAAACCAGTTAATGGGTTTATAAGAAACCTACTTAATATCAGGTGGTAGAGATAACATTTCTACTCGTGGTGTAGCTGTCAGATCATTTGGTTAAATTAAACCAGTTAATGGGTTTACAATAAAACCTACTTAATATCAGGTGGTAGAGATAAAATTTCTACTCATGGTGTAGCTGTCAGATCATTTGGTTAAATTAAACCAGTTAATGGGTTTACAATAAAACCTACTTAATTTCAGGTGGTAGAGATAACATTTCTACTCGTGGTGTAGCTGTCAGATCATTTGGTTAAATTAAAGCAGTTAATGGGTTTATAAGAAACCTACTTAATATCAGGTGGTAAAGATAACATTTCTACTCGTGGTGTAGCTGTCAGATCATTTGGTTAAATTAAACCAGTTAATGGGTTTATAAGAAACCTACTTAATATCAGGTGGTAGAGATAACATTTCTACTCGTGGTGTAGCTGTCAGATCATTTGGTTAAATTAAACCAGTTAATGGGTTTATAAGAAACATACTTAATATCAGGTGGTAGAGATAACATTTCTACTCGTGGTGTAGCTGTCAGATCATTTGGTTAAATTAAACCAGTTAATGGGTTTATAAGAAACCTACTTAATATCAGGTGGTAGAGATAACATTTCTACTCGTGGTGTAGCTGTCAGATCATTTGGTTAAATTAAAGCAGTTAATGGGTTTATAAGAAACCTACTTAATATCAGGTGGTAGAGATAACATTTCTACTCGTGGTGTAGCTGTCAGATCATTTGGTTAAATTAAAGCAGTTAATGGGTTTATAAGAAACCTACTTAATATCAGGTGGTAGAGATAACATTTCTACTCGTGGTGTAGCTGTCAGATCATTTGGTTAAATTAAAGCAGTTAATGGGTTTATAAGAAACCTACTTAATATCAGGTGGTAGAGATAACATTTCTACTCGTGGTGTAGCTGTCAGATCATTTGGTTAAATTAAACCAGTTAATGGGTTTATAAGAAACCTACTTAATATCAGGTGGTAGAGATAACATTTCTACTCGTGGTGTAGCTGTCAGATCATTTGGTTAAATTAAACCAGTTAATGGGTTTATAAGAAACCTACTTAATATCAGGTGGTAGAGATAACATTTCTACTCGTGGTGTAGCTGTCAGATCATTTGGTTAAATTAAAGCAGTTAATGGGTTTATAAGAAACCTACTTAATATCAGGTGGTAGAGATAACATTTCTACTCGTGGTGTAGCTGTCAGATCATTTGGTTAAATTAAAGCAGTTAATGGGTTTATAAGAAACCTACTTAATATCAGGTGGTAGAGATAACATTTCTACTCGTGGTGTAGCTGTCAGATCATTTGGTTAAATTAAAGCAGTTAATGGGTTTATAAGAAACCTACTTAATATCAGGTGGTAGAGATAACATTTCTACTCGTGGTGTAGCTGTCAAATCATTTGGTTCATTTCCTTCTAATGTTTGTAATTGTGTACATTTCATCTCGTCATTCATTTCTTTCAAGGAGTCTCTCTCTGTTGCTATTCTCTGTAAAATGCACAAAAAAAATATGTTAATAACTGAATGAAAAATTTGAGACCATTAAAAAAACAATTCCATTATACCACTTAAATTCATCTTTAGATTACCATGCCTGTCTGCTTCAGAAATTGTGTGTATTACATTTTCATTTTCTCATTTTGTAATAGTAACTGACTCTGAATTTAGTATTTATTTCCTATTTGCATACAAGCTGTCAGAATTGATTTTTTTTTGCTTATATTAAAAGTTGCCAATATTCGATGTTTTATACTAAAAAAATGTTCAGAACAAGAAGCCAGGTTTAAAAAATATGCTATAATGTCGTAATTAGTGAAAAGAATTTGAATGTCTGTCGGTGGAAGCACCATTAACACACTTAATTATAAGTTGGCTTCTTTTTCGAGGTTTGCCGAATACTGATAACTGCTATAAATAACCAGCAAGCATGTTGCATGTTAAAATTCGTTATAATTAATATAATTTAAGCAATATATCTATGAAATTGGATCCTGGGGTATCAGTTAATATTATATAATGGTATTTAGTAAGAATGACACTTAAAATTGGAAATACGTGATGAAATCAATAAAAACAAACCCAAACTCTGCAAAGGGCCCGATAAAGGGAAAATTGTAAACAAATTGCATTGCATATTATTGACAACACTTGAGTTGGCTTGATTATATTATTTTCGAAAAAACCAGACATGAAGTTCATTATTTTAGTCTCTAATTTAAAAGTGTTTTCTCCTGAAAAAAAAGAATATATAAAAAACTACGATGCAATTCTACGGTCAAAATACGACTCGGCCGAAAAAAGATACTAAATTATGCTTACGTGTTGAAAAATGTAGTAGGTCGGTATAACATCTATTTTTAATTTTAACACAAAGCTTGCTGAATCCTCCTTTTTGTGTCGTTTTCGTGTAGAATCCGTCAATATTTTTGCTTGTGCCATGTGCTTTTCCTTCCGCAAACAATTTTGCACATGCGCAAATGCTTTACCGAATGGGTTCACTGTGTAGGTCATTTGAATGTATGAATATTATGCGGGTAAACATTGAATGCTTTACTGGATGCACAAGAATCAAACAGCGATGCATTTCCTTCGTTCTAGGCTATTTACGTATGATATTATAAAAAATTTCAACTGCAATTAGTATAAAACATCGAATATTGGCAACTTTTAATAATAAAAAAAAAAATCAATTTTGACAGCCTTTAATTGAAACAAAAAATCAAGGATTTTATCAGGAAAAATCTTAATTGCTAGCTAAATAGTAAAAAATATTTATGTTCTGATAAATTATTTAATGAGAATCCACTGCAAAACCTACACTTAATAAAAAAAATAATAACCTGTATTAAAAGAGTATGCTTATTTATTTTATTACACAAATCTGTGAGATTGGTCTCTATTTACTTTTGCATTAAAAATTTCAAGGAAGCTGTAAATTCACAACTTTCAACATACAAATAAATAATAACTAAAATACAAATAAATGTGGAATGACTATAAATTACGTGAGATACCCAGTGTAGTATCAATACCTCTTTTTCTCTCTGTAAGGTTGTCATTTTCTCTACAGCTCTCTTTCCTTCAAAATCTGCCTTATCAGCTCTCTTGGTCTCGTCATATAATTTATTCTGTATTTCGTGTACCTGTCGTTTGTACATATCTAACTGCTGTTTCATTGTAACAGATTTCCTCATTTCCTACAATTGTGTAATTGTTAATTATCTAATGACAAAACTCTGGATACATCGTAGAAAATAAAATGAATAAAATAGAAAATGCAATTATTTAATTTTTAAACATTGTAGGAATTAAACTGATGATTTAAATTCAATTTTAGCAATTTTCACTTCTGCTGTCCCCAACTTATGGTTCTTTATTTCCTTAAAAAATGTTTTTTACTTTTTTTAATTTTAGACAATCCAAGGGCTGACAAAAAAAACAAGTTTAGTTTAGCAGTTCTTTAAAGAAATATATCATGTAATGCTGCCATTGCTATATTTTCACTTTGTTTGTGGCTACTGGTAACTGTATCCATATTTTAATGCATCCTTAAATATCTTAGGATCTTGGTCATTAACATTAATTTTAAACAACAAACAAATAACATAATAATGTATAAATAAAGGTCGTCTAACCGACAGAACTCAATGACAATGATTTTTTTCAAATAAAAAATTACAAGGCAACATCAATACTAGCATTTTTCTTAGTGACAAACTGAATCAGTACGTAAATTCATGGTAACATTTCAATTAAATATTTCTGTCCATAAACTTGGAATAGCAACCAAGTTAAACTATTAATAGATATTTACTGTTAGATTTCATCATACTTATTGCAAAATATTCTAGTAAATGAATATGTTTGTTTAACAAATATTTAAGACATTTTATAAACCAGGTCCTACCTCTTCCATTTCTAATTGTTCCTGCATATACTTTGTATTTTTTTCTTCTAGAAGTTGAACTTGTACTCTTAAATCACCCATGTCATCTGTCAAAATAATTCAATACTTCTGTTTTAACAAATTATATCTCCTATAGAAAGAAGTCCAACATATCATTTAATTGAAAATGGACAATAATTGCAAAAAAAGTCTGAAACCTTTAAACATAATAGTGAAACTCTTTTTTTCATATTTTTATTAATCAAGGATAAATCCTTTATCAATGATTTGTAAATTCTGATCTTTACACAGGATAATATCTATTATCAAGCAACAAGAGTGATATGAAATATTATTGTTGATATCTAATGTGTAACTCTGACATTGAAGTCAGCGATATCACATTGACAATTTCTGTATAAACAAACTATCGTTGATATGTTTTGCTCAAAATAGACTTCTCATCACATTTTTGCCTTCGATGTGATACTGCTCTGTGAAATCTATTCTCACAAAACAAATCAAAATAGTATATTTACACTTTTAAATTTCCCATTCTAATCACACTGCATTTCATAACATATCACATCACGTTATTCCACATTGTTTCCTTCAAATATAAGTCTTATATTACAATTTATCACAATATAAAAATCGTGTATATATTCACGTATGACAGTAAGTCGGTCAGTCATTGGATAATGTTTGATTATTTTTTTCATGTTTGAAAAGTAAACATTTTTTTCTTTTTAATTATGTTCCTCATCTATTCTTGCTCACATGTGTAAAGTTCCATGGAAAAAAGATCAATAATAATGACACACTGACCCATATTTGTTTACTACCCTTTTTCCAAATGGCGTCCTATTACGTCACATAAGGCCAGTCAAAGGTCAATAAAGCACATGATTTTGTCATAGGCCAACCAAACTTAAAAAATACACCAGATTAAGAAAATACAGTATTTTAGCTTTTTCAGTGTAATTGTTTTTTCTGAAAAATTTCAAAAGATATTTTTTTTAAATAGTTTGAAATTGAAGTATTAAAAATTAATTATTTGATGCAAATATTAAACTTGCTAATACCCATATAATAAAGTATTTAACCAGTGAATTTGGTGTTTTTGCTTTTGTCAATACAATCTATTAGACTGACTACATCCTGCCATATTTTTGTAAAACAATTAGTGACTGATTTCAATTTATTTTAATCACATTTATTATCACAGAGTGGTAACAATACAGTTTTGTTGATGCTATTTGTAATAATGAGGTTTTTTTTACCCAGATAATCTCGTTTTTCTGTCTGGTTTAATTTAATTCTCTGTTCAATTTATGCTATAAATTTTGATTATTGCTGTTAAATTAATTCTTTTTCTATCTTCTCTGTGAATTTCATTTCATTACTCCAAGAAGTAAGGGGTATATTTGTTATTAAAGCAGCAGTGGAAATGCAAAATAATCTGCCATTTTGTGACTAATGGAGAGCACTTGTATGTATTTTCCCGGTAAAATCAGCCTTTTTCTAGAAAATGGTGGAATCGGAATGATCAATCGTCATATTTTCAAAGTATTTTAAAATACAATTTGCTTGGCCTACATTCCAGAAACGGTTATGAACTGTGATAACGTTTATGTCAACAAACCGGAAAGATAAAAATGCTTGAGGAATATCGATGGAAACATATCTAACAAGCATAATGATCAGGAAAAAAAGACATTAGTAAAAAGGATCTTTTTTACTTGCATGGAATTTATTCAATTCAAACTTCTCTGTTTTAATCTCATCTTGTAATTTTGACGTTGAAAAGAATTCCCTCTGTGTTTATGTACGCTATGAATATACAGAATGACGTCATTGGTCTCGTGCTGCGCCAGAATTGTAAATCAAAACAAGTGACCGACTTTATTGCATGACTGAGCAGATGTCACGACAGAATATATATATATATCAGGGATGATACTGGTTAGAAAACAAATTAACTGAAAATCAATGAAATATAGCTCAAATCATCTACACCCCTGTCAAATCATCCATTTTTGACCTGACTGTCCAACAACTTTCCAGAGGAAAATAGCTGAAATCAGTTAAATGACTGGGAAAAAATCATCCCTGATATTTCTTAAATTAATGAAATACTTGATAGTTATTATTTACTCCATATTTGTGTTACCATGGTAACCAAACAAATCTATATACTTACCTAATTTTCTCTTATAAGCATCAATCAAAGTTTCATATTTTGTCTGAAATATAAAAGATGTTGATTGTAATTTAAACAATCTAATTTCAATTTAACTAACTTAAATTTACAATTTATTTATTACATAGATTTCCATGAAATACTGAGATATCCAAGTGAAATAAAAACTGGTATTTCACCCAGTCAGATAAAAACGTTTTTGTCATGATATCCATGTCCTTGCAACCGAAAATATAACAGAACTCACGACAAAGAAAAACAAGTTTCCTTTCAAAATGTCTTATTATCTCAAACAAAAGTGTCAAATCTATGTAATAAATAGTATAACTACTCTAACATTCTGAATATCAATAATAAGTTATCTGTAAATGAACACCTAGGACAATTCACTCATGCACTAACATACATTTATGTTTCACAGCAGTAATTTACAAATGTATGTTAGTGTATGAGTGAATTGCCCAGTGTATTTGTTTACAAGTAACTTATTTTCGATATATAGAGTAGTTATACTATAATTATTTGAAATAATTTATACAGAAAATAAATTTTATGAAATTTAAAAATCTAGCCTTTAAATAAACACCTTACTATTCATATTCTTTGAGGATATCTTCATCAAAAAGTGAAAAAATAAACTTTCTCAATTATTATTGATGATACAAGAGAACACAATGTCAATAATAAACACAAATATTCAAGCTGGACATATAAATTAACAGCACATTTAACAATAAGGTGGAGATAACTCACTACTTGTTCTGAAGTGTGTCGTAATACATCAAGTTCGTCCTTTAATCCTCTGGCTTCCTCTGCAATAACTGTTAATTCTACATTCTATTAAAAAAACATAATAATAAATACTAGATGTTCAATTCTTTTTTCAAAATAAGGAAAATATCATATCAAATATTCAACATTATCATCCTTTTATTTTATGTAACATTTTGACTATCAGGCTTTTATCAATGATAAGTCTACATAGAAATCAGCATTCATGATTGCTTAATACCTCGGTAAATAGGAATCATGGTTTTCGTGTGATAATGGTGGTGACAATAGTCGACTGACTGCATAATAATTCATAATGCATTAAATTAACTCCCCTCATGTCTTCCCACAAGTTATGGATTACAAATCTTCTGGAGACAAATCTGGAGGTGTGCCACTTTTATAATTACTGTATCCAATGAACAGAACTACTATATAGGCTAATAAGCATGTGCACATAGTAATAAGTTACACATGAATGATATATGTAAACAGATAAAAAAAATCATCTGAACTTACCATGGCCATTTTACACTATCTTTTGATTGAATAAGAGATGAAGATATCAAAGGGGCAATCGGAAACCATAAATCTAGACAGATAATACACTAGCAAAAAAAGGACTAATAATGATCTACAAAACATTACACAGAAAACTACGATTGAGCAGTAAAAAACCTCACAAAAAATCAAGGGGTGAACTCAGATGCTCCAAAAACGTCAACAGGACTTGATCAACTAGTGGACATGTCATGTTACTCTGCTCAACTAGTGGACATGTCATGTTACTCTGATCAACTAGTGGACATGTCATGTTACTCTGCTCAACTAGTGGACATGTCATGTTACTCTGATCAACTAGTGGACATGTCATGTTACTCTGCTCAACTAGTGGACATGTCATGTTACTCTGATCAACTAGTGGACATGTCATGTTACTCTGCTCAACTAGTGGACTTGTCATGTTACTCTGCTCAACTAGTGGACATGTCATGTTACTCTGCTCAACTAGTGGACATGTCATGTTACTCTGATCAACTAGTGGACATGTCATGTTACTCTGCTCAACTAGTGGACTTGTCATGTTACTCTGATCAACTAGTGGACGTGTCATGTTACTCTGCTCAACTAGTGGACATGTCATGTTACTCTGATCAACTAGTGGACGTGTCATGTTACTCTGCTCAACTAGTGGACATGTCATGTTACTCTGCTCAACTAGTGGACATGTCATGTTACTCTGCTCAACTAGTGGACATGTCATGTTACTCTGATCAACTAGTGGACATGTCATGTTACTCTGCTCAACTAGTGGACTTGTCATGTTACTCTGATCAACTAGTGGACATGTCATGTTACTCTGCTCAACTAGTGGACGTGTCATGTTACTCTGCTCAACTAGTGGACATGTCATGTTACTCTGATCAACTAGTGGACATGTCATGTTACTCTGCTCAACTAGTGGACTTGTCATGTTACTCTGATCAACTAGTGGACATGTCATGTTACTCTGCTCAACTAGTGGACATGTCATGTTACTCTGCTCAACTAGTGGACATGTCATGTTACTCTGCTCAACTAGTGGACTTGTCATGTTACTCTGATCAACTAGTGGACATGTCATGTTACTCTGCTCAACTAGTGGACATGTCATGTTACTCTGCTCAACTAGTGGACATGTCATGTTACTCTGCTCAACTAGTGGACATGTCATGTTACTCTGCTCAACTAGTGGACATGTCATGTTACTCTGTTCAACTAGTGGACATGTCATGTTACTCTGCTCAACTAGTGGACATGTCATGTTACTCTGCTCAACTAGTGGACGTGTCATGTTACTCTGCTCAACTAGTGGACTTGTCATGTTACTCTGCTCAACTAGTGGACATGTCATGTTACTGTGCTCAACTAGTGGGCTTGTCATGTTACTCTGCTCAACTAGTGGACATGTCATGTTACTCTGCTCAACTAGTGGACATGTCATGTTACTCTGCTCAACTAGTGGACATGTCATGTTACTCTGCTCAACTAGTGGACATGTCATGTTACTCTACTCAACTAGTGGACATGTCATGTTACTCTGCTCAACTAGTGGACATGTCATGTTACTGTGCTCAACTAGTGGACTTGTCATGTTACTCTGCTCAACTAGTGGACATGTCATGTTACTCTGCTCAACTAGTGGACATGTCATGTTACTCTGCTCAACTAGTGGACATGTCATGTTACTCTGATCAACTAGTGGACATGTCATGTTACTCTGCTCAACTAGTGGACATGTCATGTTACTGTGCTCAACTAGTGGACTTGTCATGTTACTCTGCTCAACTAGTGGACATGTCATGTTACTCTGCTCAACTAGTGGACATGTCATGTTACTCTGCTCAACTAGTGGACTTGTCATGTTACTCTGATCAACTAGTGGACATGTCATGTTACTCTGCTCAACTAGTGGACTTGTCATGTTACTCTGATCAACTAGTGGACTTGTCATGTTACTCTGCTCAACTAGTGGACATGTCATGTTACTCTGCTCAACTAGTGGACTTGTCATGTTACTCTGATCAACTAGTGGACTTGTCATGTTACTCTGCTCAACTAGTGGACATGTCATGTTACTCTGATCAACTAGTGGACTTGTCATGTTACTCTGCTCAACTAGTGGACATGTCATGTTACTCTGCTCAACTAGTGGACATGTCATGTTACTCTGCTCAACTAGTGGACTTGTCATGTTACTCTGCTCAACTAGTGGACATGTCATGTTACTCTGCTCAACTAGTGGACTTGTCATGTTACTCTGATCAACTAGTGGACTTGTCATGTTACTCTGCTCAACTAGTGGACATGTCATGTTACTCTGCTCAACTAGTGGACTTGTCATGTTACTCTGATCAACTAGTGGACTTGTCATGTTACTCTGCTCAACTAGTGGACATGTCATGTTACTCTGATCAACTAGTGGACTTGTCATGTTACTCTGCTCAACTAGTGGACATGTCATGTTACTCTGCTCAACTAGTGGACATGTCATGTTACTCTGATCAACTAGTGGACATGTCATGTTACTCTGCTCAACTAGTGGACATGTCATGTTACTGTGCTCAACTAGTGGACTTGTCATGTTACTCTGCTCAACTAGTGGACATGTCATGTTACTCTGCTCAACTAGTGGACTTGTCATGTTACTCTGATCAACTAGTGGACATGTCATGTTACTCTGTTCAACTAGTGGACGTGTCATGTTACTCTGCTCAACTAGTGGACTTGTCATGTTACTCTGATCAACTAGTGGACATGTCATGTTACTCTGTTCAACTAGTGGACGTGTCATGTTACTCTGCTCAACTAGTGGACATGTCATGTTACTCTGCTCAACTAGTGGACGTGTCATGTTACTCTGCTCAACTAGTGGACATGTCATGTTACTCTGATCAACTAGTGGACATGTCATGTTACTCTGCTCAACTAGTGGGCTTGTCATGTTACTCTGTTCAACTAGTGGACGTGTCATGTTACTCTGCTCAACTAGTGGACATGTCATGTTACTCTGATCAACTAGTGGACATGTCATGTTACTCTGCTCAACTAGTGGACATGTCATGTTACTCTGATCAACTAGTGGACATGTCATGTTACTCTGATCAACTAGTGGACATGTCATGTTACTCTGCTCAACTAGTGGGCTTGTCATGTTACTCTGTTCAACTAGTGGACATGTCATGTTACTCTGTTCAACTAGTGGACGTGTCATGTTACTCTGCTCAACTAGTGGACATGTCATGTTACTCTGCTCAACTAGTGGACATGTCATGTTACTCTGCTCAACTAGTGGACATGTCATGTTACTCTGATCAACTAGTGGACATGTCATGTTACTCTGATCAACTAGTGGACATGTCATGTTACTCTGATCAACTAGTGGACTTGTCATGTTACTCTGATCAACTAGTGGACATGTCATGTTACTCTGCTCAACTAGTGGACTTGTCATGTTACTCTGCTCAACTAGTGGACATGTCATGTTACTCTGATCAACTAGTGGACATGTCATGTTACTCTGATCAACTAGTGGACATGTCATGTTACTCTGATCAACTAGTGGACATGTCATGTTAATCTGATCAACTAGTGGACTTGTCATGTTACTCTGATCAACTAGTGGACATGTCATGTTACTCTGCTCAATTAGTGGACTTGTCATGTTACTCTGATCAACTAGTGGACATGTCATGTTACTCTGATCAACTAGTGGACATGTCATGTTACTCTGATCAACTAGTGGACTTGTCATGTTACTCTGCTCAACTAGTGGACATGTCATGTTACTCTGCTCAACTAGTGGGCTTGTCATGTTACTCTGTTCAACTAGTGGACATGTCATGTTACTCTGATCAACTAGTGGACATGTCATGTTACTCTGCTCAACTAGTGGACTTGTCATGTTACTCTGCTCAACTAGTGGACTTGTCATGTTACTCTGCTCAACTAGTGGACATGTCATGTTACTCTGCTCAACTAGTGGACGTGTCAGGTTACTCTGCTCAACTAGTGGACATGTCATGTTACTCTGATCAACTAGTGGACATGTCATGTTACTCTGCTCAACTAGTGGGCTTGTCATGTTACTCTGTTCAACTAGTGGACATGTCATGTTACTCTGTTCAACTAGTGGACGTGTCATGTTACTCTGCTCAACTAGTGGACATGTCATGTTACTCTGATCAACTAGTGGACATGTCATGTTACTCTGCTCAACTAGTGGACATGTCATGTTACTCTGATCAACTAGTGGACATGTCATGTTACTCTGATCAACTAGTGGACATGTCATGTTACTCTGCTCAACTAGTGGGCTTGTCATGTTACTCTGTTCAACTAGTGGACATGTCATGTTACTCTGTTCAACTAGTGGACGTGTCATGTTACTCTGCTCAACTAGTGGACATGTCATGTTACTCTGATCAACTAGTGGACATGTCATGTTACTCTGCTCAACTAGTGGACATGTCATGTTACTCTGATCAACTAGTGGACATGTCATGTTACTCTGATCAACTAGTGGACATGTCATGTTACTCTGATCAACTAGTGGACTTGTCATGTTACTCTGATCAACTAGTGGACATGTCATGTTACTCTGCTCAACTAGTGGACTTGTCATGTTACTCTGCTCAACTAGTGGACATGTCATGTTACTCTGATCAACTAGTGGACATGTCATGTTACTCTGATCAACTAGTGGACATGTCATGTTACTCTGATCAACTAGTGGACATGTCATGTTACTCTGATCAACTAGTGGACTTGTCATGTTACTCTGATCAACTAGTGGACATGTCATGTTACTCTCCTCAACTAGTGGACTTGTCATGTTACTCTGATCAACTAGTGGACATGTCATGTTACTCTGATCAACTAGTGGACGTGTCATGTTACTCTGCTCAACTAGTGGACATGTCATGTTACTCTGCTCAACTAGTGGACGTGTCAGGTTACTCTGCTCAACTAGTGGACATGTCATGTTACTCTGATCAACTAGTGGACATGTCATGTTACTCTGCTCAACTAGTGGGCTTGTCATGTTACTCTGTTCAACTAGTGGACATGTCATGTTACTCTGTTCAACTAGTGGACGTGTCATGTTACTCTGATCAACTAGTGGACATGTCATGTTACTCTGATCAACTAGTGGACATGTCATGTTACTCTGCTCAACTAGTGGACATGTCATGTTACTCTGATCAACTAGTGGACATGTCATGTTACTCTGATCAACTAGTGGACATGTCATGTTACTCTGATCAACTAGTGGACATGTCATGTTACTCTGCTCAACTAGTGGGCTTGTCATGTTACTCTGTTCAACTAGTGGACATGTCATGTTACTCTGTTCAACTAGTGGACGTGTCATGTTACTCTGCTCAACTAGTGGACATGTCATGTTACTCTGATCAACTAGTGGACATGTCATGTTACTCTGCTCAACTAGTGGACATGTCATGTTACTCTGATGAACTAGTGGACATGTCATGTTACTCTGCTCAACTAGTGGACATGTCATGTTACTCTGATCAACTAGTGGACTTGTCATGTTACTCTGATCAACTAGTGGACATGTCATGTTACTCTGCTCAACTAGTGGACTTGTCATGTTACTCTGCTCAACTAGTGGACATGTCATGTTACTCTGCTCAACTAGTGGACATGTCATGTTACTCTGCTCAACTAGTGGACATGTCATATTACTCTGCTCAACTAGTGGACATGTAATGTTACTCTGCTCAACTAGTGGACATGTCATGTTACTCTGCTCAACTAGTGGACATGTCATGTTACTCTGCTCAACTAGTGGACATGTCATGTTACTCTGCTCAACTAGTGGACTTGTCATGTTACTCTGCTCAACTAGTGGACTTGTCATGTTACTCTGCTCAACTAGTGGACTTGTCATGTTACTCTGCTCAACTAGTGGACTTGTCATGTTACTCTGCTCAACTAGTGGACTTGTCATGTTACTTTTCTCAACTAGTGGACATGTCATGTTACTCTGCTCAACTAGTGGACTTGTCATGTTACTCTGCTCAACTAGTGGACATGTCATGTTACTCTGCTCAACTAGTGGACTTGTCATGTTACTCTGCTCAACTAGTGGACATGTCATGTTACTCTGCTCAACTAGTGGACATGTCATGTTACTCTGCTCAACTAGTGGACATGTCATGTTACTCTGCTCAACTAGTGGACATGTCATGTTACTCTGCTCAACTAGTGGACATGTCATGTTTCTCTGCTCAACTAGTGGACATGTCATGTTACTCTGCTCAACTAGTGGACATGTCATGTTACTCTGCTCAACTAGTGGACATGTCATGTTACTCTGCTCAACTAGTGGACATGTCATGTTACTCTGCTCAACTAGTGGACATGTCATGTTACTCTGCTCAACTAGTGGACTTGTCATGTTACTCTGCTCAACTAGTGGACTTGTCATGTTACTCTGCTCAACTAGTGGACATGTCATGTTACTCTGCTCAACTAGTGGACATGTAATGTTACTCTGCTCAACTATTGGACATGTCATGTTACTTTGCTCAACTAGTGGACTTGTCATGTTACTCTGCTCAACTAGTGGACTTGTCATGTTACTCTGCTCAACTAGTGGACTTGTCATGTTACTCTGCTCAACTAGTGGACTTGTCATGTTACTCTGCTCAACTAGTGGACTTGTCATGTTACTTTGCTCAACTAGTGGACATGTCATGTTACTCTGCTCAACTAGTGGACATGTCATGTTACTCTGCTCAACTAGTGGACATGTCATGTTACTCTGCTCAACTAGTGGACTTGTCATGTTACTCTGCTCAACTAGTGGACTTGTCATGTTACTCTGCTCAACTAGTGGACTTGTCATGTTACTCTGCTCAACTAGTGGACTTGTCATGTTACTCTGCTCAACTAGTGGACTTGTCATGTTACTTTTCTCAACTAGTGGACATGTCATGTTACTCTGCTCAACTAGTGGACTTGTCATGTTACTCTGCTCAACTAGTGGACATGTCATGTTACTCTGCTCAACTAGTGGACTTGTCATGTTACTCTGCTCAACTAGTGGACTTGTCATGTTACTCTGCTCAACTAGTGGACTTGTCATGTTACTCTGCTCAACTAGTGGACTTGTCATGTTACTCTGCTCAACTAGTGGACTTGTCATGTTACTTTGCTCAACTAGTGGACATGTCATGTTACTCTGCTCAACTAGTGGACTTGTCATGTTACTCTGCTCAACTAGTGGACATGTCATGTTACTCTGCTCAACTAGTGGACGTGTCATGTTACTCTGCTCAACTAGTGGACATGTCATATTACTCTGCTCAACTAGTGGACATGTCATGTTACTCTGCTCAACTAGTGGACATGTCATGTTACTCTGCTCAACTAGTGGACATGTCATGTTACTCTGCTCAACTAGTGGACATGTCATGTTACTCTGCTCAACTAGTGGACTTGTCATGTTACTCTGCTCAACTAGTGGACTTGTCATGTTACTCTGCTCAACTAGTGGACTTGTCATGTTACTCTGCTCAACTAGTGGACTTGTCATGTTACTCTGCTCAACTAGTGGACTTGTCATGTTACTTTTCTCAACTAGTGGACATGTCATGTTACTCTGCTCAACTAGTGGACTTGTCATGTTACTCTGCTCAACTAGTGGACATGTCATGTTACTCTGCTCAACTAGTGGACTTGTCATGTTACTCTGCTCAACTAGTGGACTTGTCATGTTACTCTGCTCAACTAGTGGACTTGTCATGTTACTCTGCTCAACTAGTGGACTTGTCATGTTACTCTGCTCAACTAGTGGACTTGTCATGTTACTTTGCTCAACTAGTGGACATGTCATGTTACTCTGCTCAACTAGTGGACTTGTCATGTTACTCTGCTCAACTAGTGGACATGTCATGTTACTCTGCTCAACTAGTGGACATGTCATGTTACTCTGCTCAACTAGTGGACATGTCATATTACTCTGCTCAACTAGTGGACATGTAATGTTACTCTGCTCAACTAGTGGACATGTCATGTTACTCTGCTCAACTAGTGGACATGTCATGTTACTCTGCTCAACTAGTGGACATGTCATGTTACTCTGCTCAACTAGTGGACATGTCATGTTACTCTGCTCAACTAGTGGACATGTCATATTACTCTGCTCAACTAGTGGACATGTCATGTTACTCTGCTCAACTAGTGGACATGTCATGTTATTCTGCTCAACTAGTGGACGTGTCATGTTACTCTGCTCAACTAGTGGACATGTCATGTTACTCTGCTCAACTAGTGGACATGTCATGTTACTCTGCTCAACTAGTGGACATGTCATGTTACTCTGCTCAACTAGTGGACATGTCATGTTACTCTGCTCAACTAGTGGACATGTCATGTTTCTCTGCTCAACTAGTGGACATGTCATGTTACTCTGCTCAACTAGTGGACATGTCATGTTACTCTGCTCAACTAGTGGACATGTCATGTTACTCTGCTCAACTAGTGGACATGTCATGTTACTCTGCTCAACTAGTGGACATGTCATGTTACTCTGCTCAACTAGTGGACTTGTCATGTTACTCTGCTCAACTAGTGGACTTGTCATGTTACTCTGCTCAACTAGTGGACATGTCATGTTACTCTGCTCAACTAGTGGACTTGTCATGTTACTCTGCTCAACTAGTGGACTTGTCATGTTACTCTGCTCAACTAGTGGACATGTCATGTTACTCTGTTCAACTAGTGGACATGTAATGTTACTCTGCTCAACTATTGGACATGTCATGTTACTTTGCTCAACTAGTGGACTTGTCATGTTACTCTGCTCAACTAGTGGACTTGTCATGTTACTCTGCTCAACTAGTGGACTTGTCATGTTACTCTGCTCAACTAGTGGACTTGTCATGTTACTCTGCTCAACTAGTGGACTTGTCATGTTACTTTGCTCAACTAGTGGACATGTCATGTTACTCTGCTCAACTAGTGGACATGTCATGTTACTCTGCTCAACTAGTGGACATGTCATGTTACTCTGCTCAACTAGTGGACTTGTCATGTTACTCTGCTCAACTAGTGGACTTGTGATGTTACTCTGCTCAACTAGTGGACTTGTCATGTTACTCTGCTCAACTAGTGGACTTGTCATGTTACTCTGCTCAACTAGTGGACTTGTCATGTTACTTTTCTCAACTAGTGGACATGTCATGTTACTCTGCTCAACTAGTGGACATGTCATGTTACTCTGCTCAACTAGTGGACATGTCATGTTTCTCTGCTCAACTAGTGGACATGTCATGTTACTCTGCTCAACTAGTGGACATGTCATGTTACTCTGCTCAACTAGTGGACATGTCATGTTACTCTGCTCAACTAGTGGACATGTCATGTTACTCTGCTCAACTAGTGGACATGTCATGTTACTCTGCTCAACTAGTGGACATGTCATGTTACTCTGCTCAACTAGTGGACATGTCATGTTACTCTGCTCAACTAGTGGACATGTCATGTTACTCTGCTCAACTAGTGGACATGTCATGTTACTCTGCTCAACTAGTGGATGTGTCATGTTACTCTGCTCAACTAGTGGACGTGTCATGTTACTCTGCTCAACTAGTGGACGTGTCATGTTACTCTGCTCAACTAGTGGACATGTCATGTTACTCTGCTCAACTAGTGGACATGTCATGTTACTCTGCTCAACTAGTGGACATGTCATGTTACTCTGCTCAACTAGTGGACATGTCATGTTTCTCTGCTCAACTAGTGGACATGTCATGTTACGCTGCTCAACTAGTGGACATGTCATGTTACTCTGCTCAACTAGTGGACATGTCATGTTACTCTGGTTATAAACAAAGGACAGGATTGTGATTATGACACAGATGTCTATAATGGTCAACCACGTCATGTCAGTATGTTCTATATTTACTTTCTAATTGGTACTATGTGTACACAGGTGTGCACAGTTCCTTTGACTAGACTGTGGCAGATTCAGTTGAAAATTTGAGCTTGTGACAAAATATTTGCCTTGCGTTTTTGAGTGCATGCAAAAATTATTGAGCTCTGTGTTTTTTACTCAGATAAAACAATCTACTGTGACCTCTGGCTGCTCATTTAACATTAATTGTACTGCCAAAAATATTGTCCACAAATACTGTATTACTGGAAATATTTGCCTTTTTGCACTCATGAAATAATTGCGGATCATCCAATTACAAAGATATAGAGTAGCTTTTTGGAAACATAAAAATATTACTGCCCAATATATATCTTGCATAAAAAGTTTAATCTCTTGTAGCAATTTAAAGATTACACACAACAAAAATAACACTTCTAACCTTCTGTTTTAATTCATGGAATTCTTTAGACATGACATCCAGTTTTATTCTGTAATCATCTCTCCCTGAAAACAAAATTCTATTTCATTCTTTTACGATCTATTCATGTAAAAAGTAGGTAAAATGTCGAAGCAAGAATGTGTGGAATTTGTGAATATCACAAGTAAACCAGAGTTTGATTTTAAACTGTGTCCAACAATTATGACCACCTTAAATCTGTAATGTAAAAAACATAAAATTTCTAACTGACTTTAAACAAATTCAGTGGATTCTAAGATTAAAAAAAACTAATATCCATTTGATTCCTATGTTAAACCATGTTCCATCTTTAATCTCAGATATGTACTAAAAATATACAAGAAATTCTATGGACCCTGTAATTGTTCATTGTTAACAGTAGCCATCATTTTATTACCAATCATATAGGGTTAGGGCTATGGTGTTTAACACCACTTCGAACAATATTTCAGTTATATCATGGCGGTCAGTTTTATTGGTGGAGAAAAACAGAGTACCCGGGCCGGAGAAAACTGCTGACCTGTCGCCAAGTCACTGACAAACTTTTTCACATAATGTTCACAATTGTTAGTGGTGATAGGCACAGGTAGTTGTACACCCTTCATATATTATACATAGAACTTATAAGAAATATGTATACAAATTTAACAAAATCAGTACATCTTTAATTAGCTTAAACAGAATTGTTAAATATAACACTACATGAAGAAGGAAAGTTATATTTTTCATGTCTTTTAAATTAGATATTTTGGATGTTTTTTTATCATGTAAAAATGATTGGCTATCAACTAATTCCTACCTGCATCTATTTTAAAATTTTCTTCCTGTAATTTTTCTACTTGTTGTAGTAACTGTTGGTATCTCTTTCCTGCTGGTGTGCTGAAAATACCAAGACAGAAAATAATAATAAATACAACATATATTAACTGGTTCCTATATTGCACTGGTACCAGTTAATTGTTGAGCTGGGCATTGGAAGCTGTAATATCCTTTTCCTAACAGTTTTAATTGTTGATTGATTAATTAATGTTTAATGCCAACTTAGCATTTTCAGCTATATCATGGCAAGAACAAGTTAATTTTCAATGAGATGATGATGAGGTCTGCATTGTACTAGACCAACATGCTTATTTGGATTGTTATAGTGCTAAATCACTGAAACAACAGTCTGCGGATGGACATGTCGTCCCACTCAGACACATTATCCTGATTCCAAACCAACCAGTCTTTGCTATTTCTCCTTAATGCTGCATGCTTAGCGGAGAAGCATCAAATACTAATTTCATAGTCTTTTGTTAAACCCGATCGGGGCTCAAACCCATGATCTACCACAATCGCGGTGAGCACACTAACCATTACACCACCGATGCGGTTCTTAACAGCCTTAAAGACAAAGTGAAAAGTAAGCTTTATTAAGTTCAAAGTGGTAAAGAATTTGACAATTTAGATAATAGTCTTTAATCAGCTCATTTAATTGTCTCTATGATACATTTGTTTGTTTACCACACAACTTATGAAGTAGTTAATAACCATATTGAACATATAAAAACATACAGACACAATACAACTCAGCCAATCGTTAGAAACTTGGTTATATAACAAACCACAATCCCACTTTTTTAAGGAAGAAAACATAAAGTATTTTATTTCACTACCATCTACAACAGCAAGCAAAACTTTCATTATCAACCATTGCAACAAAAACACCAGGACATTCAACCACACGATTCAAACATTACACGATCAACGAAAACACAAAAAAATAAGTATTTGTTCATTGTCTGATGCACTTTCCTTGGTAGTTCACTTGTAAACTTCATACTGGTCCATGAGAAGATTAACACACTCGCTACTTATTACAAATAATTGTAAAGTTTGGGAAAAAAACTATGAAGCGCATACAATCAGAGATATTAGAGAAATAGACCAGTATGTTATTTAAATAGTTGTCTACCATAAAACGTGTCAATTTTGGTAGGAAATGTCATATTTCAGACAAGGAACAAACATTTGTAACATTTATTCACATTTCTTGAGAATTTTTTTTTTAAATAATTATTTGAAATTATTAAAAGCAATAAAAAAAAATATTTTAAAACTTAAGTCCAAGCAGTATATGATTATTTTCCAATGGATTTTGAAAGAAGAAAAATTCTGCTGACCTATTCTTGCAAATAATATTTATCGGGGGCTCCAGAAAGAGGCTTTCCATCCCACAGACCATTATCAAACCCATCATTAACACTAGTGACCAGTAACCTTATAAAAACCTTTTCAAGTGATCTTTTGATATTTAACAGTGACCTTGTTAGGACACCTCTCTGGAGCCTAAAAACCAAGTGACTATAAATGTATCAATATATATTTACCAGAAAGATGGTATACTATGAAAGTAAAGGTATATACTATAGTAACTAGTACACACAGAGTAGTAAGATTAGTTCAGAACATTTTATATATATAGGCATAGTTTGCTATCTGACTTTTACATGTAATACAGCAACTAATTCTATATGAGCTTTTGACCAGCTTCAATTCTGAGATCAAACTCATTGAAAGTGTACATTGTATATACTATGTGTAGAATATTACATTTTGAACCTTTATTTAGCATGCTTTGAAAGATAAAATGAGTACTGATATTACTCAAAACTTTTGAGAAAATTAACAGTTCACATGCTATAATCTCAAGATTCCACGGTGCTTAGGAACACACTATTATTAGTATCACAGAGTGCACTTGTATAATGGTCTCGCTATGATGAGTATAACTTACCTAGGGAACAGGCTATAAACATAACAAGTTATATACATATTCTACCAAACTGATCTATTATATCAACTATGTTAATACAAAACTTTTCAATGGCAAGAATTTCGTGCCAGCTCTTTTTGATCAGAAATAATACAACAGTTCAAAGCAATTGTAAAATTTAATTTTACTTTACAAAACTATAGACACCATATTTCTAATAATTGTCAACTAACCTGATTTATATGTGTCACCCACTAATTTTTTTCTTGTAGACCTGATAAAAATTTCATAACTTTGGGGGTCATATGTACTTTGAAATTCAAATAGCATCAAAAACATATCTGCTTCATAATTACAATCAATTAGATTTTTCATGACTTTTTTTAACAAAGTAACAATTTTATAAACAACCATACTCTATGATATTTAGCAACTGATTTGTCTATATACCTGATGACTAAAGAGGGAAAAAATGGTCAGGTGATGTTTAAAGCTAGTCAAATACAAAAGAATAATTGCTTAATCAGTGATTAAAATTTGTGAAAAGGTATAAACCAGACAGCTATCTGAGCTGTCTGTACAAAATTCTGAACAAAAGTTGATCATACTAAAGTTGAACAAAGGAAACAGCATGATACGACCGCAGGAAATCGAGAAGGGCTTCCTCCAACAACTGTTTTATTGCAATCAAGTTTAACTTGAAAACCATAACAAATCTAGAAAATCAGTCAAAATACTACCCAAGTCACTTTGGCCTTGTCACAATAAATTCAGAGAAAAAAAAACATATAAATATTAAATGAAAAAAATTAATTGTGTACATCTTCCAAATATGTTAAATTTCAAAATTTCTTTTCATTTAATTTACTCAGACCAGTTGAAATATGAAATAATGTACATGATGTATGTAAAAACTTAATTATATGGAAATAATGAGATATACCTCCAGGTATTATGGTTAGATTTATTTTAATATGCCAAGTGTATGACAATAATTTGGTTCACACTGTGTTTGCTTTATATGAACTAGTCTTGTGGGACAAACTGTGCTTTTATGTGTTTCGACACATTGTAAACAAGTTTAATCTGTGTATTATAATACACAGAAATTATTTCAAAACTAAAGATTCGGTTTTAATCTGAATGTTTCCAGTGCATTTAACAGTATAGTAAATTTAATTATTTGAAGTGCACTTAACCAAAGGTTAAATTTTATATTTAAGCTTACCTTAGCCAAAGGTTATGTTTTAAACTTAAGTGTACTTAACAAAAGGTTAAGTTTTAAATTCATGTGTTTCAAGTGTATTTAGCCACAGTGTAGTTTTGTGAAATGTTTCTCGAGCATTTAATAGGTAATTTTACCTTGGTTCATCCAAGTTTTCTGCCTGGCATAATCTCTCCTGTAACTTTTCATTTTCACCTACAAAAACTTGTTTCTCCTCTAGTAGTGCTGCAACCTGGGAAATAAAACATAATACCTTCAGTTTTAAAGAAGAAAATTCAACCCCCACACCACAATTTTATTCATTTTAAGCTATGTGTTGTCTGTCCCTCAAAAGTTTTCCAATTTTGGTCCAGATAATATGGTAGTATGGTATCATAGAAACATACCTGTACATCTAGTTCATGACACCTTTGTGCTAAACATACCTGTACATCTAGTTCATGACACCTTTGTGTTTAACCTACCTGTACATCTAGTTCATGACACCTTTGTGTTAAACGTACCTGTACATCTAGTTCATGACATCTGTGTTAAACCTACCTGTATATCTAGTTCATGACACCTGTGTTAAACCTACCTGTATATCTAGCTCATGACACCTGTGTTAAACCTATCTGTACATCTAGCTCATGACACCTGTGTTAAACATACCTGTACATCTAGTTCATGACACCTGTGTTAAACCTACCTGTATATCTAGTTCATGACACCTTTGTGTTAAACATACCTGTACATACATCTAGCTCATGACACCTGTGTTAAACCTACCTCTATATCTAGCTCATGACACCTGTGTTAAACCTACCTGTATATATAGTTCATGACACCTGTGTTAAACCTACCTGTATATCTAGCTCATGACACCTGTGTTAAACCTACCTGTATATCTAGCTCATGACACATGTGTTAAACCTACCTGTATATCTAGCTCATAACACCTGTGTTAAACCTACCTGTATATCTAGCTCATGACACCTGTGTTAAACCTACCTGTATATCTAGTTCATGACACCTGTGTTAAACCTACCTGTATACCATATTTAGCGTTGCATAATGCACAGGATTTTGCCCAGATTCTTTATTTTGTAGGAGGGGTGCGCATTATAAACAGGAACAATGTGTTTCACTCTTTCCCAGACCGGGAAATCACATGTCCGCCATGTTTTTTTGTTTACTATTGTCAACATGCAAAGTTAAATATTTCTTAAATTGTTTGGACACTATTCCACAAAATAATTAATTGCATCTACTATGTTTTAATTATTGAAGAATTAAAACTGTCTAGTGCAGTTTTGTTTTGTACTTGTAAATATTTACCTTTGATAGATATGAAAATAAACTAAATATAAACGTCTGACTATGTCTAGCCATGTGTAAAATAATCAATAATCTTGCCGATAAGTCAATGTGTGCAAGTGTAAATGTGTCATAATTACTTAGATTATAATTAGACTGTCAGACTATGTTTACACAAGATTATAGTGATTGAAATAAAAAGAAAAGAAACAATAAAATGTATTTGTCAATTTTTATGTCAAGTCTAATAGCTTGATTGCTCCCAGGTGAAGTTAAATCCGATTAACACAAAATTACAACATATAACAATCTGTTATGATTGCATGGCTTGGATGCTATTTCATCACTAAATAATAAGGCATTGTTTGTAGTTCATTCATGATCATTAATTATTTGGTCAATTTTAAAAATACAAAAAAAATAACGGATTGTCGGCGCTCTTTGATGTATGTAACAACCGTATTTTCAACAACGCCTCACAAGCTTAGCAATGTTCAACAATGTCATAATAAGTGACAATTGTTTGCCTTTCTTTATTCTATATCATTATTTTCTGTCATCTTCAACTATCAACTGCGTTAATTTACATTCAGATCCGGAATTTAAACTTATATTTACCGATGCTGTACTAGATTTCGAGTCCATTACACAACATCCGGATAATAAAAACATCATATGAAAACGCCAATAAAACCCAACACATTTAATATTTTGCAACTTTATTGAAGATGAAAAGAGATAAATGGTTCTTAAATTCTCCCAGCAAATGAAACATGCTCAAAGGACTGAAAAATATATACGATTGATATTTAATTCTTACATTTCCGACGACGATGTTTTTCAAAAGTCCATGCGCATTATAGACACGAACTAGTTTTTTCTGGAGATTTTCAAGGCCAAGAGGGGGTGCGCATTATGCAACCCTAATTACGGTATCTAGTTTATGACACCTGTGTTAAACCTACCTGTATATCTAGTTCATGACACCTTTGTGCAAAACATACCTGTAAATCTAGTTCATGACACTTTTGTGTTAAGTCTTCTTTGGCTTCAAGTGCTGAGTTTAAATCGTCCACTGCTTTCTTAAGCTATAGATATAATTGTACATAAAGGAATTAATATCATGACGTTTTTAGACTACTTATAAAATACAATACTAAAAACATTTTTGAATATAATTCAAGCAAAATATGGTGTATTATGAACATTATCCTTTATTGATATTACAATTTTCTGTCATAAAAACAATTTTAAAGAAGTAAAATATCAATCACAAAATAATTTCAAACAAAAGATAAATGACATCAAATCTAGAAGAGTAGGAGAAAAATTTATCCCTAATCAGAACAATAAACTTAGTGGAAAATAAGGCCAATGTCAGCATTACCTTTAATCAATAGTGAAACCTGTACGAACAAAACCCTGAATAAAACAGAAACCTGTATAAAGCGAACTTTAAATAAAGTCCCACTGTAGGAAATCTTTTATCATTTAATCTGTATAAACTGATCACCTGTCTATTGTGAACACAAAGTTGGTCTGAAGGAGGTTCAGTTTAGACAGGTTTCACTGTACAATCATAGCACTGATTTTCTTTGTTATTAATACTTACTTGATCAGCCATTTCTGTACAATCATAGCACTGATTTTCTTTGTTATTAATACTTACTTGATCAGCCATTTCTGAGTCTCCATCACCATTGGTAGATACTTCTTTCATCATCAGCTAACAAAAACAAAATCAAGGATTTTTAGCCAATTTTTCACATTAAACTTTTTTCCAGATATTTGAAGAAAAAAATGACAATTTCTCTATCAACCTCCCCACTTTATATCTTTTAAGAAAAGATTACAGCAAGACAGTATTTTTAAGCATGATCTTACTTTAATGGAAAAAAAGGAAAGGGCATTGTTCTTTTTTTTCTAATGATATTTTCTTGATAAAATACAAGTCAGCCTTGATAATTTAAAAACAAACCTCCTGAATGGCATTCATTACAACTTGTTGAACAGATACTTCCATCGACATTATCCTCTGTATATACTCCTGTTTATCTGCACAGTTCACAGCACAACCTAAAATTAGCTGAAGTAGTCGTCCTAGTTCAGACGTATTACAGTGTTCACCTAAAACATAAAATATCAGGCATTATACTCTGTACTGTTTAGTAAACGTCCCAGTTCAGGTGTGTGTCTAAAATCAGATGAATTAGATATTGAAAATGGCAGAATCTCTAGCATATAATTCTTTGTTCAAAGCAAAATCTTAATGAGCTGTAACATTCATCCTTGTTCAAATGTGTTACCATGCTTGCCAACTGTCATTGAAAAAAATAATTCCAATGTTTAGAAGCTAAAATGGGCAAAGAGTCAATACCAGGGATAAGAGTTAATGACAAGAGAAATGAGCTGGTACATTTGTCATAGTTTAAACGTATTACAATCCTCCAAAATTAAATTGGGAAAATAATATCCGACATAATTCTAGTCTAAAAATCAGTATAACAGATGTCTTAGTTAAGGTGTGATACAATATTCCTCTAAATAATAAAAAGTCTGATATAATTTTCTGTTCAGTCTGAAATAAAGTGTTAACAGTTGTCCTAAGTTTGTGGTGAAGTACTTAATGTAATATTCTATGATTATCAAGGCTCCTTTAGTTACTACAACAAATGCCATCAGCACAGATTCATATTATCCCTGAACTTATGTTAACACTGAAATTGTTGTGTTAAATAATTGTTTATTTCCAATCTTAACTTACCTATATATGTTACATCAGGCATCTGGAAGTCTTGTATCTGTATTGCCAATATCTACAAGAGAAGATATATCATACATGTCAAGTTTTTTCATCTAATTTCGCTTTGCAAATTTATCCGGTTCATATATTTTTCATCATCTGTATTTCACTCCATAGCCATATAAGCTCTGTGTTATGCATGCTTAATGCTATTTTTAATCATATTTCAGGTATATTGTGATCGAAGGTTGTATTGGTGAACGTAACAGAATTACATGGAGAAAAACCATTAGTCTGTGAACCAGTTTGCACTTGTGTAACTAGCTTGATCCCAAACATTTGTGTAATTAACTTGAGCCCAAACATTTGTACAAATTAGCTTGATCCCAAACATTTGTGTAATTAACTTGACCCCAAACATTTGTACAATTTAGCTTGACCCCAAACATTTGTGTATTTAGCTTGACCCCAAACATTTGTATATTTAGCTTGACCCCAAACGTTTGTGTATTTATATACCGGTATATAATTAGCATGACCCCAAACATTTGAGTAATTAGCTTGACCTAAAAAAAAATATTTATCCATGACAACCCTTTATTTTTAACATTGACTTTGGTGTTAAAAATATATAATTTTATAGATTTGTCTTTCTTGAGCATATCTGTTGAATCCTTTATGAGTACAAAATAAATTAACTTACCTCAAGGTTAAATTCTAAAATCCCTTTCAATATTTTCTTTAGATTGCTGACCTGAAAAATACATTTGTAAAAATTGATATTTTACATTATTTATATGCATAGTGTCTACAATTTGGGTTATTTATCTAGAAAAAGGAGAGGGGAATATTGGAATATGCAAAACTACTCCCAGTTCCCACAGATTAGCAGAGCTTCAGAATGTAATCTACTTAGATAATTATGTTACAGAGGTTAAAAATCTACTAGAACAATGATGTTACATCAATTAAATTGACTGATTACCAGAGGTTCAGAACCTACAAAGACACTTGATATAAAAATAGTACACAGAATACTTAGTCTCAATAAGGTGTATCCATTGATCAACAACATGTTTTAATCATATCAATGTATAGTACACAGAATACTTAGTCTCAATAAGGTGTATCCATTGCTCAACAACATGTTTTAATCATATCAATGTAAAATCAGGATATCAGGTTGTAAGAGTGATATAACAAATTTATTGATTCATGTATTTATAGCTTTCTTCCTATAGATATTACACTAGTGGTGATGATAGGGAATCAGAAGCTGTCAGTGTTAATAAACAAGCCTACAACTTTCATATTCCATCATCTAACAATAATGATCAAATACATTACAACAGATTATAATCTTATTCGTGTTTTAAATAAATCATTTTATTATTTTGAGTGGCGAGTATCAAATAAACATTTGATAACCATATACATGTAAGTTCCATATTTGCTGTTTCTGTCTTAATTTTTTTTTTTACAGATTATGATCACCTTTAATCTCCAATTTGTGGAAACATCTGTTTTTATTTTGGACAACCAACTGTTGTCAAAGTATTCTGGTGCTCTGAAATAAAGAAACATAAATTGTCTTAAATTTTAATTTATTTCTGAAATAAAGAAACATAAATTATCTTTTGTATAAAATCAATTTAAGCTATTTCTGGAATAAGTGTCCATATAAGTTGTCATGTCATTATAACTAATTACATATAAATTAATTTTAGAGTCACATGTCATTTTATACATGTTTTGATTGGTTTAAAAAGTTGAGGTTATTTGTATATGTACTGAATCTGAAAATAGACGTTGTTCTCAAGGCGTTGCGTGCCGTTGTCATCAGGTGATTTTCTTTAAATGAGACATCTTTGGGGTTATTTAAATTTATTTCCGATTATTTGCCTTATTTTGAAAAAATAAATATATTTTTCAACATCATAGCAAAACTAGAGGCTCAGCACTGAGCTGAGCCTGTTTCGCTCACCTTTCATTCTGCTATGAGGAAACTTAATACAGAACCTTCCATAGGTGCTTCCCACCAAATATCGGTTCATTTTGGCAAAGCAGTTTCAGAGAAGAAGATTTTTAGAAATCGACCAATCTAAAACAAGAATTGCATGTGGCAACCATGTTTGTTAATGGATCAAAACGAAATGAGCAATCTCTATAGAGGATCTTCCATAGATGCCTCTTACCAAGTTTCATATCATTTGGTCAAGCAGTTTCAGAGGAAAAGCTGTTTTAGAAATTGAACAATAAGAAACAAGAATTGTCTATGACGGCCATGTTTGTTAACAAATCAAAACGGAATGAGCAATTCCTATAGAGGACCTTCCATAGATGCTTCCTACCACGTTTCGGTCTATTTGGCCAAGCTGTTTCAGAGGAGAAGATTTTTAGAAATCGACCAATCAGAAACAAGAATTGCCTGTGGCAGCCATGTTTGTTAATGGATCGGGACAATATGAGCAATCTTTATAGATAACCTTCCATAGATGCTTCCTACCAAGTTTCGGTTCATTTGGCAAAGTGGTTTCAGAGGACAAGATTTTTAGAAATCAACCAATTAGAAACAAGAATTGCTTGTGGCAGCCACATTTGTTAATGGATTGGGACGAAATGAGCACTCTTTATAGAGGATCTCCCATAGATACATCCTACCAAGTTTCGGTTCATTTGGCAAAGTGGTTTCAGAGGAGAAGATTTAAAAAAATTCAACCAATCAGAAACAAGAATTGTCTGTGGCCAGAGTTCGCGAAATGTGTCAGTCCTGTCAGACATGACCAGCAAAATTTGGGCAGATTTTGCTAAGGACTGACACAAGATTGGTATTTTGCAATAGAAAATTAATGAGGACTGACATTTTTTTCACTAGGAACACCAAACCCATATGCAATTTCGCAAACTCTGTGTGGCCGTCATGTTTGTTAACGGATCAGGACGAAATGAGCAATCGTAAACAGAGGACTTTCCATAGATGCTTCCTACCAAGTTTCGGTTCATTTGGCCAAACGGTTTCAGAGGAGAAGAATCTAAACTAGAGGCTCAGGTGAGCCTGTATCGCTCACCTGACATAAATAAGCCCTCTTAAAGAATGTCTACATGCCGAATACATCTAAGTTTTACTATTCAAATCCCATAGGGTTTTACAATGTATGCTAAAACTATGTCTCCTCATGGCAGCCATCTTGGATGGAGGTCGTGGTCACCGGACACAATTTTGAAAGTAGACTACCCAAGGACCATCCATGCCATGCTTTCTTTAAATTGGCTGACTCATTTCAGAGGAGAAGACTTTTAAACAATTTTCCCATAGGTCCTATGTTAAAACTATGTCCGCTGTCGGCGACAATTTTGGACCGAGATCGGGGTCACTGAACACAATTTTGGCAGTTGACCACCTAAGGACCATCGACGACATGTTTGCTACATTGTATATTGGCTGACTGGTTTCAGAGGAGAAGATTTTAAAACATCTTGGATGGAGGTCAGGGTCACCAGACACAATTTTGAAAATTGACCACTTAAGGACCATCCATGCCATGTTTGCTTTAAATTGGCTTACTGGTTTCAGAGAAGATTTTTAAACATATTTCCCATAGGGTCCTATGTTAAAACTATGTCCGCTGATGGCTGCCATCTTGGATGGAGGTCTGGGTCACTAGATATAATTTTGAAAGTTGACCATTTAAGGACCATTCATGCCATGTTTGCTTTAAATTGGCTTACTGGTTTCAGAGGAAAAAAAATTTAAACATTTTTCCCATAGGGTCCTATGTTAAAACTATGTCCGCTGATGGTAGCCATCTTGGATAGAGGTCGGGGTCACAAGACATAATTTTGAAAGTTGACCATCTAAGGACCATTCATGTTTGCTTTAAATTGACTTACTGGTTTCAGAGGAGAAGACTTTTAAACATTTTTTCCATAGGGTCCTATGTTAAACCTAAGTCGAGTTATGGTGGCCATCTTGAATTCCCAATCGGCAAACGATTCACCAGTTTAGTACAGGACCACTCAATGATCATTCCTGCAAAGTCACAATTCAATTGGCTTGGTGGTTTCTGACAAGAAGATTTTTAAAATTTCAGCCAATGAGAACACATTATGGACCCTGGCAGCCATGTTGGATTTCAAATAAGCACCAAAAACACAAATCTGGTAGAGGACCATCCAATGAACATTTCTGGCTAGTTTGGTTGAAATCTGTTCAACGGTCTCAGAGAAGAAGAGATAAATGTGAAAAGCTAACGGACGGACGACGGACGCTTACCCATGACAAAAGCTCACATGGCATATGGCCAGGTGAGCTAAAAATCAGCCAATCAGAAACAAGCGTCGCCTGTGGCGGCCATGTTCGTTAACGGATCGGGACAAAATGAGCAATCTTTATGGAGGACCTTCCATAGATGCTTCCTACCAAGTTTCAGTTCATATAGCTGAGGGGTTTCAGAGGACGCCAAAAGCTCACATTGCCTTTGGCAAGGTGAGCTAAGAAGTTTGAATTAATTTATAAGGATTGATCGAAATTATTTGTTCGGTTCATTCGAAATAACCTCAATCAGATTGTACCACACCCTTGCGTAACCCGCTATGTGGGTTACACAGTGTGTACAGCCTGATTGAGGTTATTTCTTCATGAACCGAACAAAAATTGCGATCAATCCTTAAATATTTGAACAAGAAGTATTTTATACACAATTTGTAAGCAACAGTTTTTGTACCATAATAATTATACATTGTATGTACATTATCTAATAGTCAATAATGTACATTATCTAATGGTCAATATTGTAAAATAATTGACCACTGCACTAATAGTGAATGTTTAATAGTCACTCACATTTGTCAGTCATCTCTCAGAATCAAGATATCAACATAATGCAGATTGAATGCATCATTCCATAGTACAAAAAAAATGTATGTAATAAATAACTTATATAATGTGTCATTCAATATAAAAACTGATAGGATTATAAGACAATCAATAAGTGCTTAACAATTTACACAACTTTCATCCAAATTTCACCTACATGTATGTTTTCTTGGTGGAGGAAATCAAGAGTACCCAGAGAAAGCTACCTATACACATTGTAAGTCTAATTATAAAAAAAAGTTGTATCAAGTGCACTTTGTTATGTGGGGGATTGCATTCACAGTTTTAGTGATGACAGGCACTGATAGCATAGGCAGATGTAAATCTAACTACCATTGGATCGGTGCCACGATCACCCTTTCAATATACCAAAAAAAGAAACACACAAAATAACAGCACATTTCCTTATATTATTTCATAGTACAATTTAAACACTGGTCATCCTAATAGCTGATCAGACATGATCTTCCAATAAATTTTGAGCTCATTGTCATCTTATCATTAAAGGTAAATACACACACTTACATTTGATGAAGGACTTGGGACATAGCTACCCCATCACTCAGTTCAGCGGCTGAATCACATGAGGCATCAATATTAAATGTCTGCATCTATAATTTAGCAATTACAACACAGGGTTAATAGAATTGTGAAGCAGAATTTGTCTTTTATCAATGCAATGTTGCTTTAAAATATGCTTTCCATTCCATTGCAAATGCATGTTCCACATATAACTGGGAATATCAATATGCTCTTCCAATATCTAAAATATGCATTGCAGTCAGCCATTAAAGTTACTGAATTGTATATTGGTAAAGAATTGTCACCTCTGGCTTGTGTAAATGAAGGCTACACCAGACAGAGCATGATACAACTGCAACAAGTTAAGTAAGTTGTAATCAAGATAGCACATCACAAAATAACATACATACATGTACAACTGATAAATGGTAACATTTGAAATAAGATTTATATGATATACACAATTGTTTCTTATTAATAAATGAAGTTAAATGATATAAAATTAAAGTTATTTTACCTTTACAGCATGACAACGTAATTAACTCAATGATAGATAGATATGGTGTTTAACGTCAATTCTAACAAAATTTCAGTTATATCTTGGCAGTCTTTTTTGTTGGCGAAGGAAACCGGAGTACCCATAGAAAACAACAGACATGCCGCAAGTCACTGACAAACTGTATCACATAATGTTGTATCGAGTACACCCGTCTGAGCGGGAATCAAACTCACAATGTTAGTGGTGATAGGCACTGACTGCATAGGTAAATCCAACTACCATATGATCATGATGGCCACAATTAACTCAAAGAACATAAAAAAGTAATGAAATAATGCAATACATCTTAATCAGCTTTTAATCAAACAACCATTCTCCAACAATATTTAATTAGTCAATACTACCAGTAAATGTTTTTTTTAGTAAGATGAACAATGCTGGTACAAGAGTAGAAACAAATTCCAATATAGTCTACAACACTGGTATACTAGTATTGTGATCACCAAATACAGGAGATCCTAAAGGCTTGATACATGTAGTAAAGATTATGGATAATTTGGACGTGTTTCAATGATCAAATTTCTGACTCCTGTGTATACACAGAGACGGCAAGGGTATATATTTGCCAGAAAAAGGTTACAATCCATCTTCCCTTCTCTTCACCCTTGGAAGCATTAGCCAGATGTTCATGGTCACACAGTGACTGTTTTAACTAGATACAAAATAATGTGTTTTATATGAAAAATGTAAACATAAAATAAACTTGTGTATGCTTTGTCATGAGGGACTGCCAATAAAGCACAGAATATTTTTGGGAAAAACATTAAATGTTTTCAGTTACATTTGTAACTGCATACATAGTTTGACCTGAAGTGAAATGAATGCCTTGTGGTGACTGGTCGAGTGTATCGCCTTTGTCTCTCTTCTTCTTCTTCCAATGTAGGAATCAGATTCTTATTGAATGTATGCAGTTCTGCGAAAACTTCGCACATGCCAGGCAACAGAGCAAGCTTTCTGGTGTATTTACAGCTAAAATACACCAGCTTCTGTTTCTACGATTTTTCAATTGGATTTTGGAAATGTTCCGAATGTGTTTTTTTTTCACTTTATCATTATAAGGGATCACTTTATGCGGTCAAGATTGAAAAGGATGTGAGGTGCATAACAACGGTTCAACCCTTTTTGATATTCGAAGATGGCAAGGGTATGAAGAAGAGGGAATATTACTAATAATAGTGTTTTTATCTTTTAAATTAAAATATTCAAGTGATAAATTATCATCAGTTCTCTGTTGGAAATTCATCACACATCTCATAATTATTTCACAACTGTGCTTTTGTAATGAGATAAACATTTCGTGACTTTCAGATTACAATAAACATTAAAAGAATGTCGACAATGACTGAATGAGATAATTTTAACAGAATGTAATTCATAGGCGAATCACCAAGATCATTAATTAATTTAAATGAATAGGTCTACGCTTAATAATTGCATACCCATATAATCAAACTCTCGCAGACTTCATCACGATTCATTTTCGAGCTTTTGACGCCCCAGACCTGTCAAAGCAGAAAAATAGTTCAACTAAGAGAAGTAACTCTGCTGCAACTTCCGCTTCCGGTTTCGTTTTCTCTGCAATAACAACCAGACTGTCCTGATGAGTAAATAGATGCAACCTTCAGTTCCAAACAGGATCTTATATAATATTGTCAATAAGTAAATAAAGGACAAATCTTGATATTTAAATGTTATGCAGCATAGTTTACACATGATACACTGGCGTATACTATATATGTCTATAAATAGTCATTTATCATGTTGTTGGAATTTCCTAAAAGAAATGGAGTTTCCTAGGAAATAATGAAAATTGGTGGGTTCTATGTAATTCTTTCTACAATTGATGAAGCATGCAATCCAAGTAATATTATCAATTTGAAAGTGTAAGACATTACCCACAATAATATACACTATATCAATATTAATTCAACCGCATCAGTGGTGTAACAGTTGGCATGCTTGCCTAGAGTGTGGTAGATCATGGGTTCGAGCCCTGGTCATGTGCAAACCAAAAGCTTTTAAGATGTGTATTTGTTGTAATTATGCTAAGCACACATCATTAAGGAGAAAGGGCAAAGACTTGTTGGCTCAGACTCAGGATAATGTGTCCGAGTGGAGTGACATGTCTGCATGTAGTCCGAGATTCCTCTGCCGTCCGACTGCTTTTTTTTTCGACTTGCTGGAGCCGTGGGACGTCAGAGAGCTCTACATATGGAAAACAGCGGATTTGCCACTACAACTCTGCGTTGACACATTTCCACGTTTCGTGTGGCTTACGCTATCAGATTTTATTTTCTATCCGAAACCCTTATATAAATCGCTTCATCAATCATTTTTCTATTCATTCATAACCATCTTACCCTCAGAAAGTGGTGTTGCACTCGATTACAGCACGATTTTCCCTTAGACCATATGATTTCGTCATTTCACATCCATTTTGGAACATTTGTCATGTGAAATTAATAATAGTGAGTTATACTTGATACAACTTTATTTTAGATGGAAGGATATCTTAGATAGTCCAACATTATGCATTGTTGACAATGGTTTGATTTATGTTTTAATATTTATTCTATGTTATATTTACAGATTTTAATATCAAATGGGAGGACATTTTATAGAGTCAAACATTGTGGAAGGAATTGGTGATGAGTTACTTTATGCAATCATTATTTTACTAGGGTTTTTAGTTCCACTTGTGATATATCTATACAGACTCAGGTAAACTACAATGTTCTGATATTATATAGGTATTTAGGAGTTCCTGAGTCTTTGAAAAATATATGGAAACAATTCAGACAGCCAGAAAAAAACACATTGATTACTAACTCAATAAAGACCTTTGATATACCTGATGCAGTGTACTGGATTCCACAAAAATATATTATTTTTCATCAGAAGAGACATCATTGGACGAGTGGGGTAAATCATGGGTTAGAGTTCCTTTCCAATAAAACATGACTTTATAAATGGTATTTGCTGCTTCTCTGCTATCCATGAGTAAGAGCAAAGAGTGTGTCCAAGTGGAGCAGCAAGTCTACTCTTGGGCTGTTGTTTCAGTAAGGCTAGCTCTATAACAATCCAATACGGTTGTTTCGAATCATTTCCATTCCGTCAAAATTTTGTTATTTTCGTCCGCCAGAACACGTGATTTTGATGGCTATACAAGCACTAGACTTCCGGTGTCAATGTATACAACAAAAACTTCAATTGTTATGTGCCGTTTTAATGTTCGATCCTCAGCTTTAAAAAATCTTAACATTTTCTGTAAAAGACAGATATCAATTAAATTATTTTATTTGTATCAAAGACATGAATACAGAGACAATTACTGCTTTAAAATTAAATTTGTTTTCTTTCTTTATTTGCTGCTGTCAGTATCATGAAACGAAAACGATCTGCCTCTATATATTTCTGATATCAGACATATACTGGGGTACCGAACATCAGTATTTATTCAGCCGTTTCCTTGGTGTCTCCATATTACAATTACTTATAATCTAACGCATCTACGACTATGAAATGCTGACATTGTCACAGTAATAGTGTAAACACCGGAAGTCGTCTGCCAAGGGGTTCAGACGTAAAGACACGAAAAAGACGGAACGTGGTCGGATTGACATGATTCGAAACAACCGTATTGAGTGCTTTGGTCTAGTACGAAGCAGACATCATCATATCATTGTAATGTAGCTTGTTTTTGTGATTTAGCTGAACAATTTATCATTTGGTTTTAAATAATAATCACTCATTCACCTCACCAGAAGCTTGTTCCTGCCATGATTTAGTTAAAAAATTGCACATTTGGTATTAAACAACAATCACTCACTCACCTCATCAGAAGACAATGGATGATGCACATATGAAAAAATAAAAGTATTAGAATATTAACAAAACATACAAGGAATAAGTGTGGTAATAAATTCTTTGTGGCTAATTTTGTGATATATTTTTAATTTTAAACTCACCATCATTTTTTCAGTGAGCAACAGACAAGACAGACAATCCATCCTGACAGTGCTGCTAGTATTGCTGCAACAAGGGAAGTAATTGGACAAGATAATCCACAGCGTCGTACAACCAATGATGGCAGTGTGACCTGTCCAATTTGTCTAACTAATGCAGAGTATGCAATAGAAACCAATTGTGGTCACACTTTCTGTGGTAAGAATTCTGGTTTCATTTGTATGAAAATGATGGTTTAGACACTAGTTTCATCCATTCTGAGGTAGTAGTTTATTTAGATCATCTGGTTTCATACGCTCTGAGCTGGTTGCTTTAAACTTCTGGTTTCATACATTCCTATGTGGTTAGAAGCAATCATTCTGCCTACTATTACGATAATGTCTGAAACCACAAATAAAATTAAAACCTGTGTGAATAAACATTTTTAAATGAATATATTATCCAAATAAAAATACATTGTACATTTGTACATCTCAGAAATCAATTTCATATTTAAATACATTATACATCAGAGAAATAAATTACGTATTGCAGAAATAACTTGTACATTGTAGATTTTTTTTTTCAAATAAAGTGTATGTTACAAAAATAAATTGGACATTGTAGAATTTTTTTTTTCATGTATAGATAAATTATATATCACAAAAATAAATTATACTATTAGTACATCACAGAATAATTGTACATTATAGGTCAATGTATAGTGGCATATTGGCAGCATGGTAGTCGATGGCTTGGAGCTATTGCATGTCCTGTGTGTAGGCAACAAGTAAGATGGATTAATTTTAGATCTTAATAAAAACAAATAAATTTAAATATTAATTTTGAGAATGTCTGTAATGTGTGTCTTTATTTTACATATACCAAGTTTTTGTAATGAATAATGGGATAATGTTTTATGTTAACACCTAACCAGTATGTTGCCATTATTGATACTGGTTGTCAAAATCTGAATGTATGTACTTCTTTGAATATTCTGCATGTTAAGAAGAGTTTGAAGATACCAAAGGGGTAATCAAAATCTATAAATTGAAGAAGGACAGACAACACAATGGACAAAAGATAAAGGACAAAAGGACAAACAATGATCTACAAAACATTACACATAAAACTAAAGATTGAGTAACATGAACCACACTATGTTAAAATTTGCCATACTATGTTTCATATTTTACTGTAAGCATCAATAATAATGCTTCTATCAAATATTTCTTGTATGTTTTATTTTGCAGGTTACATTACTTTTATTAAATTTTACACAAGAAGAAAATAATAACCAATCAGAGGAGAGAAGCAATGTTTTAAATAGAGTTAATGAATACAACAGACGTTTTTCTGGTGCTCCACGACCAGTAAGATTATATTATATAAGTTGTTCTATTCCTAGCCTGCTTAACCAGTTGGCTATAGTTTCGTAATATTTTTAACCTCCACAACAGTTACGGTATATTTTTTCATGAGAATTCTCGCTAATATTCTTTCAATGATTATTAATAAAAGAAATTAACAACTTAAGAATATTTTTGACATTTTGTTGTGTGGAGAAACAGTTTCTTCTTCTGTTACCAATGGATTATAATATTTCTCCACTCTCGATAGTTAAGTTTTAAATATTTAAAACTTTAGTGGAGAAATATCGTAATTCACTGGTAACAGTAGAAGAATCTATATTTATGATGCTCCATGGCCAGTAAGCTCATATAAGGTTTTTTTTATGGTGCTCCACAACCAGTAAGATCATATAATTTAAGTTTTTTATGGTGCTCCACGACCAGTAAGATCATTTAATTTAAGTTTCTCTGGTGTTCCACGACCAGTAAGATCATATAATTTAAGGTTCTCTGGTGTTCCACGACCAGTGAGATCACATAATTTAAGTTTCTCTGGTGTTCCACGTCCAGTAAGATCATATAATTTAAGTTTTCCTGGTGCTCCACGACCAGTAAGATCATATAATTTAAGTTTTCCTGGTGCTCCACGGCCAGTAAGATCATATAATTCAAGTTTCTCTGGTGTTCTACGACCAGTAAGATCATATAATTTAAGTTTCTCTGGTGTTCCACAACCAGTAAGATCACATAATTTAAGTTTGTCTGATGTTCCAAGACCATTGAGATCACATAATTTAAGTTTCTCTGTTGTTCCACAACCAGTAAGATCACATAATTTAAGTTTCTCTGGTGTTCCACGACCAGTAAGATCATATAATTTAAGGTTCTTTGGTGTTCCACGACCAGTGAGATCACATAATTTAAGTTTCTCTGTTGTTCCACAACCAGTAAGATCACATAATTTAAGTTTCTCTGGTGTTCCACGTCCAGTAAGATCATATAATTTAAGTTTTCCTGGTGCCCCACGACCAGTAAGATCATATAATTTAAGTTTTCCTGGTGCTCCACGACCAGTAAGATCGTATAATTTTAAGTTTTCCTGGTGCTCCACGACTAGTAAGATCATATAATTTAAGTTTTCCTGGTGCACCACGACCAGTAAGATCATATAATTTAAGTTTTTGCTGGCCAATAGAAGCCTATAATTTAAGTTTTTGCTGATGCGCCATGGCCAATAGAAGCCTATAATTTAAGTTTTTGCTGGTGTGCCATGGCCAATAGAAACCTATAATTTAAGTTTTCCTGGTGCTCCACGACCAGTAAGATCATATAATTTAAGTTTTTGCTGGTGCGCCATGGCCAATAGAAACCTATAATTTAAGTTTTCCTGGTGCTCCACGACCAGTAAGATCATATAATTTAAGTTTTCCTGATGTCCCACGACCAGTAAGATCATATAATTTAAGTTTTTGCATGGCCAGTAGAAACCTATAATTTAAGTTTTTGTTGGTGCGCCATGGCCAGTAGAAACCTATAATTTAAGTTTTTCTGGTGCTCCACGACCAGTAAGATCATATAATTTAATTTTTGGCTGGTGTGCCATGGCCAATAGAAACCTATAATTTAAGTTTTCCTGGTGCTCCACGACCAGTAAGATCATATAATTTAAGTTTTCTTGATGTTCCACGACCAGTAAGATCATATAATTTAAGTTTTTGCTGGTGCGCCATGGCCAGTAGAAACCTATAATTTAAGTTTTTCTGGTGCTCCACGACCAGTAAGATCATATAATTTAAGTTTTTGCATGGCCAGTAGAAACCTATAATTTAAGTTTTTGTTGGTGCGCCATGGCCAGTAGAAACCTATAATTTAAGTTTTTCTGGTGCTCCACGACCAGTAAGATCATATAATTTAAGTTTTTGCTGGTGCGCCATGGCCAGTAGAAACCTATAATTTAAGTTTTTCTGGTGCTCCACGACCAGTAAGATCATATAATTTAAGTTTTTGCTGGTGCGCCATGGCCAGTAGAAACCTATAATTTAAGTGTTTGCTGGTGCGCCATGGCCAGTAGAAACCTATAATTTAAGTTTTTCTGGTGTTTGACCTCCAATAAGATCACAGTACAAATTTGTTTGGTACTCTTCAACCAGTAAGAAATACATAATTTAGGTTTTTCCTGGTGTTTCCCAAACATTTGGATGACATTGTTCAAGATTCCTTTTGTTAGTTCACCTGGACCAAAGGTCCAGGTGAACTATTGCCATCACTTGGCGTCCGTCGTCTGTTGTCCGTCGTCTGTTGTCTGTAAACTTTTCACATTTCAAGCTTCTTCTCCGAAACCACTGGGCCAATTGGAACCAAACTTAGCAGGAATGTTTCTTGGATGGTCCTCTACAAACTTACTGTTTTTCGTTCCAGTCGGATATTCAACATGGCTGCCAGGGCCAATAATATGCTCTGATTGGCTGAAATTTCAAAGATCTTCTTCTCTGAAACTAATGAACTGACTGAACCCAAACTGTAAATGAATGATCATTGGAATGTCCTTTACCAAGTTACTGTTTTTTATGCCAATCGGAAATCCAAGATGGCCGCCACCGCAGGACATAGATTAACATTGGACCCTATGGGAAAATGTTCAAATGCCTTCTTCTCAGAAACTACAAATATGATTAAAGCCAAACTGTACATGAATGTTCATTGGATGGTCCTCTACAATCTTAAGGTTTTTTTGTTCCGATATGAAATTCAAAATGGCGGCTACGGCAGGACTTAGTTTAACATTGGACCCTATGGGGAAAATGTTTCAAAATGCTTCTTCTCTGAAACCACTTGGACAATTGAAACCAAACTGCCCAGGAATGATCATTGGAAGGTCCTCTACAAAGTGTGGGTTTTTTATGCCGATCGGAAATCCAAGATGGCCACCACCGCAGGACATAGATTAACATTGGACCCTATGGGAAAATGTTCAAATGCCTTCTTCTCAGAAACTACAAATATGATTAAAGCCAAACTTTATACGAATGTTCATTGGATGGTCCTCTACAATCTTAAGGTTTTTTGTTCCGATATGAAATTCAAAATGGCGGCTACGGCAGGACTTAGTTTAACATTGGACCCTATGGGAAAAATGTTTCAAAACGCTTCTTCTCTGAAACCACTAGGACAGTTGAAACCAAACTGCCCAGGAATGATCATTGGAAGGTCCTCTACAAATTTTATGTTTTTTATGCCGATCGGAAATCCAAGATGGCCACCACCGCAATACATAGATTAACATTGAACCCTATGAGAAAATGTTCAAATGCCTTCTTCTCAGAAACTACAAATATTATTAAAGCCAAACTGTACATGAATGTTCATTGGATGGTCCTCTACAAACTTTACGTTTTTTGTTCCGATATGAAATTCAAAATGGCGGCTACGGCAGGACTTAGTTTAACATTGGACCCTATGGGAAAAATGTTTCAAAACGCTTCTTCTCTGAAACCACTAGGACAATTGAAACCAAACTGCCCAGGAATGATCATTGGAAGGTCCTCTACAAAGTTTCTGTTTTTTTATGCCAATCGAAAATTCAAGATGGCCGCCACTGCAGGACATAGATTAACATTGGACCCTATGGGAAAATGTTCAAATGCCTTCTTCTCAGAAACTACAAATATGATTAAAGCCAAACTGTACATGAATGTTCATTAGATGGTCCTCTACAATCTTTACGTTTTTTGTTCTGATATGAAATTCAAAATGGCGGCTACGTCAGGACTTAGTTTAATATTGGACCCTATGGAAAAAATGTTTCAAAACGCTTCTTCTCTGAAACCACTTGGACAGTTGAAACCAAACTGCCCAGGAATGATCATTGGAAGGTCCTCTGTTTTTTATGCCGATCGGAAATCCAAGATGGCTGCCACCACAGGTCATAGTATTAACACAGGACCATATGTGGAAAATACCGAAATATATTCTTCTCTGAAGCTATTGCACTGATTGAACCTAAACTGTGCATCAATCATTGGAAGGTCCTTTACAAACTTTGTGTTTATTATGTTGATCGTAATTCCAAGATGACTACCACTGCAGGACATAGTTTTTACATAGGACCAATTGGTTCTTTTTATAAACAGGTGAACGATACAGGCTCTTGAGAACCTCTGGTTTTATTTTGTACTGTAAAAGAAATAGAAATCAGATTAGCATGTTAAATGTGAGCAAACGTATTTCCTCCTGAAATCAATATCCCAAAATTTGGCCAGATGAACCTTTTCACTTTTTAATCTTCTGTAAAATTGTTCAACCAAGCAAGGATGATCAAAAGGAGATTCAGATTTGTACCTGATTCTCTTCTGTAGAAGTTAATACACAAATAGGGAACACCAAATTAATATTGTTTTCTGTGTGGTTTACTTACTCTGTAAAAGACACAATTCTATTATACTAAGGGGAGATAATCTCAGTTTTCAGTATGCTGTTTCATAAGTTTGTAGCAATGTTAATCTTTTAGAACATCTTACTCACATATTTAATGTATTGCTATTGTTAATTGCTTCATCAGAGAAAGGATAACTTTATTGTTTTTAGAATTTTCCTAATGTCCATTATACTGTTACAGATTACAGTTTACACGTTACCTAAACTGTTTTAAATAAAACTCAGTTTGAGACAGTAAAATAAACAATAGATGTCAACAATATTTAAGATAATACAGTGTTCTAGCTAGGATTTAAGAAGGGCAGGGTGCAAAACTGAAAAGGGGCAATTTTATGCATGCGACCTGTGAATAAAAGGGCAATATGTGTGAACAAGGACAGACAATTTTTATTAAAAAATGAGTTTTTTCAATATATATTAAATATAATACACATGTATACTTATTTTCCAAAAATAACTATACCTTTAGAAATTGTTAGCTAGAATCATGTAAAACTTTTTGAACAGATAAATTGTTATATCAAGTGCGTTAAGTTGTAACATCCATCCAACCAAAAACCAGGACAATCACATGTGATATTATAATGGAATGTCAATGCCTACAGTATATATCAACTGTTACTGTGGACTCATACATTGCAATATTGTTTTGGAGGAATACAGACCACATCGGTGGTGTAATGGTTAGTAAGCTTGACTGGCTTGAGTGTGATAGATTGTTGGTTTGAGTCCCCGGTCAAATTAGAATATATAATGTGTATTTGCTGCTTCTCTGCTAAGCACACAGAATTAAGGAGTAAGAGACTGGTGGACTGGGAATCTGATTATGTCTAAGTGAAGCCACATGTCTACTCATGAACTGTTGCTTTAGTGAGCTAGCACAATAATAATAAAACTTAGTGTGTTTGTTTTGTACAAAGTTGACATCATCATCATATCATTGAACGTATCTTGTTCTTGTCATGATACTGAAATATTGCTCATTTGGCATTAAGCAACAATCACTCACGCACTTAGTAATAGGAATACAAAAATAGCACAATGTTGTTTGTAAGTTGAAACACAGTAATTGTGTTTTATTTTGATTTTCAGTGGATGGACTTTTTAACAGATTTACCAACGTTATTAAGGCATGTCTACTATGAATTTTTCACCGTTGTTGGACTAATATGGATATTCAGATTTCGTGTGGTCGTGTGTTTTGTGACAGCTTTATTTTACCTAATGTCACCATTAGACATACTTCCAGAAGCAGTTTTTGGGTTTCTAGGATTGTTAGACGATCTCTTCATTATATCACTCCTAGCTATTTATGTTACTTTAATGCTTAGAGAACAGATTGTACAGACAAATTAAGATTGTATGACTACTGCGGTAATGATTTAATTATTAAGATTGTTTGACTAATGATTTAATTATTAAGATTGTTTGACTAATGATTTAATTATTAAGATTGTTTGACTAATGATTTAATTATTAAGATTGTTTGACTAATGATTTAATTATTAAGATTGTTTGACTAATGATTTAATTATTAAGATTGTTTGACTAATGATATAATTTCTTTATTTACAGTGGATGGACTATATTAGAGATTTGCCTACACTACTAAGACATACCTATAATGAATTTTTCACGGTTGGAGGATTGATATGGATGTTTAGGTTACGTATAATGATTTGTTTTATCGCAGCTGTATTATACTTTATATCGCCATTAGATATTATTCCAGAAGCAGTGTTTGGACTTCTGGGATTTTTGGATGATTTTTTTATCATATTACTGCTAGCTATATACGTTACTTTAATCTATAGACAATTTGTCCAGAATAGAGCTGCTGGTGGTGCTAACTAATTATATCCCATCATTAATATTATTTACTATTTATGTAAAGCTCAATAAGAAAAAAAATATTACATGTGTTTCCGCTAGCCCTACCGACCCTAATTTTTTGTGCCTACCCTAAAGTTTTTTTTTTACCATTTTTGAACAAGCACTATTAAAGTCAGAATGTGTCCCCTGTAGAAACTAGCTAAAATATTTTAAAAAATTTAATCTTTTTCCTACCTACCCACCCTAATATTTTAGAGCATGTTAGCGGAAACACAGGTATGGCATTAAGCACCAAAGCTAAACCAAACCAAACCTTAATTTATATACATATATTGTATTTTATTGACAGTTATCTCCCTTTATTGACAAACTTTAATGTAAAGAAATATTTACACGTAGATCAGTCTGTATTAAGTTATGGTTGTTAATTAGTAGCATTTTAATTACAACCTTATTATGTCTTCATTCTGAAATGTCACAAAGGATTAACCATTTTTAGTGATTATGCTATAAGTATTTTCACACTTTGAAGTTATGCAAAGTTCAGTTATAAAAATAGGAATGTATTATTTTGTTTAAAAAAAGATAGTTGATTGATGTTTATTTTTATACTTTGATTGATACTATATTATACCAAAACATGTTCAACAACCCCACAAAAGTTAAATACTATATACCAAAACATGTTCAACAACCCCACAAAAGTTAAATACTATATACCAAAACATGTTCAACAACCCCACAAAAGTTAAATAAAAAGTGCAATGATAATACACTTAAAAACAATCAATATTTCTCATGTGATTCTTCAGTATCATGGGTCAAGCCTTGAAATGGCATTGTTTGTATGAGACACACACATAACAGATGTGATTCTTCAGTATCATGGGTCAAGCCTTGAAATGGCATTGTTTGTATGAGACACACATATGCAGCATATATACACATTGTCACAGGATACAAATTTTGCCATATTTTTTATGGTTTCTTTAAAAACATCACAGGACCATGATCGTATGGTTGTTAGATTTACAACTACCTGTGCAATCAGTGCCTATCACCACTGATGTTGTGAGTTCAAATCTAGATCAGGGCGAGGTGTACAATATTATATGATAAAGTTTGTCAGTGACTTGCAACAGGTCGGTGGTTTTCTCTGGGTACTCTGGTTTCTCCACCAATAAAACTGACCACAGTATAACTGAAATATTGTTGAAAGTGGCATTGAACACCATAATCCAAACCAAACCTAAAAACATCACTATAAAAACTGTAAAGACATAAATCTGAATAATATGTAATGGAAATTTGATCATGAATACAAAATCCAAAATGCAAAATATTTCATATGCTTTATATGTGACATGGACCATTGTCATCACTTTTGGTCCAAGATCATCTGTAATCTTTTCACATTTCAATGTTTTTCCCACAAAACAGAAGTTTTAATTTGGTGGTTTTCAACAATTATGATTTTTGTTCCATGAGAAAATTCAATATGGCTGCTAGGGCTAATTATGCTTTCTGGTTAGTTGAAATTTCAAATCTCTTCTCTGAAGCCACATATGATGGAAATTTTACATTGTAGCATGTTCCCTACATGTCCCTGTATAAGGTTTATGTTTTATTTGTCGATCTGAAATCCAAGATGACCAGTTGTTTTATTTGCAGGGAAAACTGGAGTATTCACAGAAAACCACAATCCTGCTGCAAGTCACTGACAAGCTTTATCACATAAATCAAACTAGTAACTGAAGTGGTGATGGCATTGATTGTCTAGGTAGATATAATAATGGCATCACTAGTATGGGCCACACATATATAAAGAATATATACACATTGTTACATGATACAAATTTTGTCAACCGCATCGGTGGTGTAATGGTTAGTGTGCTCACCTCTCACGATAGCATCTGATGTCACAATTAATGCTATATACAGTGATCGGATGTATAACGCAAACAAATTAACACATCATTTTTACAGTCAATGGATGAACTAGTTTGTGATAAATATACAATATATCTACACTGTCAGAAAATTTAAAATTTATGTGTACAAGCTCTCGAAATAGGTAGAAAAACGAGTATTTGGCAAGTTTTCTGGCCCGTTTTGAAATGAGTGCAAATAAATTTCATATTTATTGACAATGTATGCATACTGTGTTATCCTGCAATGTCAAATAGTCCAAAACAACTGTCAAATTTAACTGAAAAGAGCAGAAACAAACATAGTTTTAATCCTTTTCTAGGGTGTCTTCTGTCAGGTCCATGTTATACTGTTATCGTTTCTTACCATACGTTCTACATGAATCATTTACCTGGATATTGTTATTTGTATATTAGAAAAATAAAGTAAAAATTTGTCCATATAACCTTATTGTTCAGCAAATGTAATGATTGCAGGATGAACAATATAATTCAGTTATTTCCCTTTAAGATTCTTCACTCATCGAAAGAAGTATTTTCCTACAAAACCAAACAGTACTAAGATAGGCTTGTTAATTCGTTGCCATTTTAACATTTGAATATGTATTTTTATTTGCCTTATTTGAAATATAATCTAAGTGAGTCTTCATTCATAAATGTCAAAATGATTATAAATATTTGTTTGTTTAAAATATTGTCAAAGAAAGTTTGTTTCAGGTGTAAAAGAGATTGTTGATTACCTGTCTAAAGTTTGAATATAAAGTGTTATTGCAATTCTTTGTTTTTGATTCATTCTTTTTTTAAATATCAAGGTCTTTTACATGTTTATATTATATATTTGTAAATATGTTGGAGAGATTTATATTTTATGATTGTTGAAAGTCAATATGATATTAAGAGTTTATTACACAAATTTTCATTCATGAAGTAATAAAAATAAAAACAAACAGCACAAAAATTGAAGGCCTCAAAAGTATCTTTAATTTTGTTAACAGACTGAATAAAATATGATTGATTGTATGTTTTTGACGTCCAGCAGCAAATATTTCTTGTCTATTCAGGAAGAGAACATGTTTAACAATATTTAGAATCTGTAGCAATATCCCAGCATGCACCATCATATGGAGTTCACATTTCACATCTTGTACATTATTGTAGGGCTTGTATCCAGTACAGTGATTTTCAGGACAGAGTTCAGCTGTTGACGCTAATATTGCTACTTAAAAAAAATAACATTGCTCTGAGGTTGTGGTAATCGCTAAAAAAATTCTATGGTCGTCATCACAAACTGGTTGACTGTTACAAAAATATCAATTTCTCAAATGATAATGAATCTTTTCCCTTTTATGTTGATTTTTTTCTTTCCTCTAACACTGACAAGACGTTTACTGTACTTGAATAAGAGTAACATGGACGATGTATTATAAGAAATAGGATCTGTTTACCCTTCTTAAGAACCTGGGTTCACCCTTGTTTTATTTTGATGGTGTTCATGTTGCTCATTTTTTTAGTTTTCCATATTGTTTTTTTGTTGTCTTTGTGCTGCATCTTGTGTCCAATGCTACCTGTGTCTCTGGATTGCCCCTTCAGTTTCTAGAAATTATGCAAAAATGTAGGGAGCGGCCGTATTGTTTATCACTTGTCTGCCCATTACTTTTGATCGCCCATCTGTCTCTCCATCCACTTATAGTGTACATGTATTTTATAACTCACTTATATAATTTAAGTTGAGTATGCATGTAAGATGATGAAGATCAGCAATTCGTAATTATCCAATTAGTAAGTGTCGGCAAAGGAAAGGTTTTAAAGAATTTGACGACAGGGCCATACCATATGAGTGCCAAATATTGAATACATATATAAGTTTGGCAGCAAACAAATACTAAGTACTGAAAAAAATAATTTTATTAAAATCATACTAAGCTAGTTATATACAACATGGCAACTGGGGACTTATACAACTGGCAACTGGGGACTTATACAACTGCATAGTAAACCTAAATGAAAACAAAGAATCATCTCCATACAAAGGGAGACTACTCAATTAATTCTTGAAAACTTGGGAATGAGAGATAAAATTCTTTCAAATTTACAATTTTTTTTTTATCGAAATAGCCAAATACAGATGCTTGCAGCTGTAGCCCCAAGTTGAAAGTTAAGGAGGAGGAAAATATATACACTACAGTAATACCACAATTCCAAGTTGTCAGTACAAATTAAACAAGGCAACAATGAAGTTATTTTGCAAATGTGGCAACAATTTGAGCCTGAGTTTGTAATACTTATGGGGAAGTATGAATTTACCTCGTATAACAATCGGAGGGCCATCATCCTAAGGTTTGAATGAGATGATCTTCAAGTCGTGCCTAATGGGCTGAAGTGGCTGCACCACTACGAAAAGAGTGACCATTATACTTTTCACTAGACAATCCTAGTTTATCTAAGATATGCTTAACATGAGAAATGAAAAATTTTCTAGACAAGGGTAAGCCCTCATCTGTCACAAAAAAAGACTCTGTAGCAATGCACATGCTATTTCTAAATTTAATATAATTCTGTACTGAGGTAACAGGACAGATATCTGAACAATTTCTAAAAAGCGGAATTGTTATTTCATATCTGAAAGGATCAGTCTTTCGGATTTCTTAAGCAAAAGAAAGATACATTCATTTGTAACTTGAACATCATTATGACATAGATTGATGTCAGAATCAAATTGATCTAACACAGTAAAAGTTTGAATCAACAAAATTAATACAAGTCTGCAGCATATGCAACAAAGAATCTGACTGATGACGTAGCACACAAACCGAAATGTAATATACAGTATTACATCACAGCCATCTGGTAACTGTAGCCTGGGAAAAGGCTGAAGCCAGTAACAAGTATGATAGATAAGATTAGTGATAAACTCCAATTATTTAATAATAGTAATATAATGTCTGTCTATCTCCTATCAGTTTTCAAACCAGAGGCTTTTCATTTTACTGGATATTTATACATATACCAAAGGTGTGCATATTATCAGGAGTTTTATTTCATCAATTTGTCAAAAAAGTATGGATTTTTTAACTTATTCCATTTTTGTGAAATTTCGCATATGCTTTGTCCATCTAACTTCTCTTAACAGTTTTCATGCTAGATTTTTTTTATCCCTCAGGATATTTGTAACTTATTCCATAGGCATGCATATTATCAGAATTTTTATTTCCTTCACTTTTTCACAAAAAAGGTTGTTGTTGAACATTTTTGTGAATTTGATTATACACATAATCTTTGTGTGTCTCCTGCAAACTATAATGAATCACAGTATTTTGTATTACAGAGTGTATATACCACACATAGTTTTCTGCCTAACACCTCTTCCAGCTAAAACCTTTTATCAATTTTTATCCCCTCGCAACGAAGTTGCGAAGGGATATAGTAACGCTACTGTCTGTCCTTCCTTCCGTACTTCCGTCTGTCCGTCCTTCCTTCTGTAACATCCTTGTGAACACTCTAGGATCAACATCCTTCAATGGATTTTGACCAAACTTGGTATATATTTAGTCCTTAAGAGAATCTGGAACCCTATTGATTTCCAAGGTCATATGTCAAAGGTCAAGGTCACCGGGTCAAATTGTTACCGCATTACATCCTTGTGAACACTCTAGAATTAACATCTTTCAATGGATTTTGACTAAACTTGATACATACTTAGTCCTTAGGAGAGTCTGGAACCCTATTGATTTTCAAGGTCATAGGTCAAAGTCACTGGGTAAATTGTTTACCGTGTAACATCCTTGTGAACACTCTAGAATCAACATCCTTCAATGGAATTTGGCCAAGCTTGGTACATACTTAGTCCTTAGGAGAGTCTGGAACCCTATTGATTTTCAAGGTCATAGGTCAAAGGTCAAATTTATACCACGTAACATCCTTGTGAACACTCTAGAATCAACATCCTTCATTGGATTTTTACCAAACTTGGTACATACTTAGTCCTTAGGAGAGTCTGGAACCCTATTGATTTTCAAGGTCAAAGGTCAAGGTCACCAGGTCAAATTTTTACTGCATAACATCCTTGTGAACACTAGAATCAAGATCCTTCAATGGATTTTGACCAAACATGGTACATACTTAGACCATAAGAGAATCTGGAACCCTATTGATTTTCAAGGTCAAAGGTCAAGGTTGCAGGGTCTAATTTTTAGGCACACCATGCTTTGCGTTGCCCTTGTTTTACAGAGTGTTTATACATACTGATGATATTGTGCATATTGTCCAGTTTTAGATATTTTGAAATACATATGTAAATTTTATTTTCAAAATAGAACTCATTTAATTTTGAGCCAATCAGGTAAAACTTTGTTTTACTGTGGCAGCCATCTTGAATAACAGATTTGCACCAGAACACAAAATTGACCAGAAGACCATCTAAAGGAGAATCCACCGATATTTTCCTATCTGTACAATTAATAGAAATACTTTGTTACTATGGTAACCCATGCAATTTTCACCAAAATCTGATGTAAAAGTGTATAAATCATGTGTTCCACCTCCATCTAGAAAACATTTTGGATTTTAAAAAAATAGCATGAACTAGTACAAAAAAGCAGGTTTTAAAGGGTGATCACCAACTACTTTGTGAGCTATTTAAGTTGCCATGAAATACACAAAATTTAAAAATTACTGAACAGCACTCGCATGTAGAAATTTGGTATTTAAAAGCTCCCCACACTACAATCATTTTTTTGTTCCCAATTCAATTATGTGATCCTTGGTCAATGAAAACTAAAATTTATAACATTGTTCATGAGCCTAGTACCCATGTCCATTACTTAATTATCCAACAATAAACATTTGTACTAAAACATGGATAACTGTAGAAACCATGGATAACTGTAGAAACCATAGATAACTGTAGAAACATGGATAACTATAGAAACCACGAATAACTGTAGAAACCATGAATAACTGTAGAAACCATGAATAACTATAGAAACCATGGATAACTGTAGAAACCATGGATAACTGTAGAAACCATGAATAACTGTAGAAACCATGAATAACTGTAGAAACCATGAATAACTGTAGAAACCATGGATATCTATAGAAACCATGGATAACTGTAGAAACCATGAATAACTAGAAACCATGGATAACTGTAGAAACCATGGATAACTGTAGAAACCACGAATAACTGTAGAAACATGGATAACTGTAGAAACATGGATAACTGTAGAAACCATGAATAACTATAGAAACCACGAATAACTGTAGAAACATGGATAACTGTAGAAACCATGAATAACTGTAGAAACCATGAATAACTGTAGAAACCATGGATAACTGTAGAAACCATGGATAACTGTAGAAACCATGAATAACTGTAGAAACCATGAATAACTGTAGAAACCATGGATATCTATAGAAACCATGGATAACTGTAGAAACCATGAATAACTAGAAACCATGGATAACTATAGAAACCATGGATAACTGTAGAAACCACGAATAACTGTAGAAACCATGAATAACTGTAGAAACCATGGATAACTATAGAAACCATGGATAACTGTAGAAACCATGGATAACTAGAAACCATGAATAACTGTAGAAACCATGAATAACTGTAGAAACCATGGATAATTGTAGAAACCATGAATAATTGTAGAAACCATGAATAACTGTAGAAACCATGGATAACTGTAGAAACCATTAATAACTGTAGAAACCATGAATAACTGTAGAAACCATGGATAACTGTAGAAACAATGGATAACTGTAGAAACCATGGATAACTGTAGAAACCATGAATAACTGTAGAAACCATGGATAACTGTAGAAACCATGGACAACTGTAGAAACCATGAATAACTGTAGAAACCATGAATAACTGTAGAAACCATGGATAACTGTAGAAACCATGGATAACTGTAGAAACCATGGATAACTGTAGAAACCAAGAATAACTGTAGAAACCATCAATAACTGTAGAAACCATGGATAACTGTAGAAACCATGAATAATTGTAGAAACCATGAATAACTGTAGAAACCATGGATAACTGTAGAAACCATGAATAATTGTAGAAACCATGAATAACTGTAGAAACCATGGATAACTGTAGAAACCATGAATAACTGTAGAAACCATGAATAACTGTAGAAACCATGGATAACTGTAGAAACCATGGACAACTGTAGAAACCATGAATAACTGTAGAAACCATGAATAACTGTAGAAACCATGGATAACTGTAGAAACCATGGATAACTGTAGAAACCATGGATAACTGTAGAAACCATGGATAACTGTAGAAACCATGAATAACTGTAGAAACCATGAATAATTGTAGAAACCATGGATAACTGTAGAAACCATGGATAATTGTAGAAACCATGAATAACTGTAGAAACCATGAATAACTGTAGAAACCATGAATAACTGTAGAAACCATGGATAACTATAGAAACCATGGACAACTGTAGAAACCATGGATAACTGTAGAAACCATGGATAACTGTAGAAACCATGAATAACTGTAGAAACCATGGATAACTGTAGAAACCATGGACAACTGTAGAAACCATGAATAACTGTAGAAACCATGGATAACTAGAAACCATGGATAACTGTAGAAACCATGAATAGTTGTAGAAACCATGAATAACTGTAGAAACCATGGATAACTGTAGAAACCATGGATAACTGTAGAAACCATGAATAACTGTAGAAACCATGAATAACTGTAGAAACCATGAATAACTGTAGAAACCATGAATAACTGTAGAAACCATGGATATCAATAGAAACCATGGATAACTGTAGAAACCATGAATAACTAGAAACCATGGATAACTATAGAAACCATGGATAACTGTAGAAACCACGAATTACTGTAGAAACCATGAATAACTGTATAAACCATGGATAACTATAGAAACCATGGATAACTGTAGAAACCATGGATAACTAGAAACCATGAATAAATGTAGAAACCATGAATAACTGTAGAAACCATGGATAACTGTAGAAACCATGAATAACTGTAGAAACCATGAATAACTGTAGAAACCATGGATAACTGTAGAAACCATGGATAACTGTAGAAACCATGGATAACTGTAGAAACCATGAATAACTGTTGAAACCATGAATAACTGTAGAAACCATGGATAACTGTAGAAACCATGAATAATTGTAGAAACCATGAATAACTGTAGAAACCATGGATAACTGTAGAAACCATGAATAATTGTAGAAACCATGAATAACTGTAGAAACCATGGATAACTGTAGAAACCATGAATAACTGTAGAAACCATGAATAACTGTAGAAACCATGGATAACTGTAGAAACCATGGACAACTGTAGAAACCATGAATAACTGTAGAAACCATGAATAACTGTAGAAACCATGGATAACTGTAGAAACCATGGATAACTGTAGAAACATGGATAACTGTAGAAACCATGGATAACTGTAGAAACCATGAATAACTGTAGAAACCATGAATAATTGTAGAAACCATGGATAACTGTAGAAACCATGGATAATTGTAGAAACCATGAATAACTGTAGAAACCATGAATAACTGTAGAAACCATGAATAACTGTAGAAACCATGGATAACTGTAGAAACATGGATAACTGTAGAAACCATGGATAACTGTAGAAACCATGGATAACTGTAGAAACCATGGATAACTGTAGAAACCATGAATAACTGTAGAAACCATGGATAACTGTAGAAACCATGAATAACTGTAGAAACCATGGATAACTGTAGAAACCATGGATAACTGTAGAAACCATGAATAACTGTAGAAACCATGGATAACTATAGAAACCATGGATAACTGTAGAAACCATGAATAACTATAGAAACCATGGATAACTGTAGAAACCATGGATAACTGCAGAAACCATGAATAACTGTAGAAACCATGAATAACTGTAGAAACCATGAATAACTGTAGAAACCATGGATATCTATAGAAACCATGGATAACTGTAGAAACCATGAATAACTAGAAACCATGGATAACTAGAAACCATGGATAACTGTAGAAACCACGAATAACTGTAGAAACATGGATAACTGTAGAAACATGGATAACTGTAGAAACCATGAATAACTATAGAAACCACGAATAACTGTAGAAACATGGATAACTGTAAAAACCATGAATAACTGTAGAAACCATGAATAACTATAGAAACCATGGATAACTGTAGAAACCATGGATAACTGTAGAAACCATGAATAACTGTAGAAACCATGAATAACTGTAGAAACCATGGATATCTATAGAAACCATGGATAACTGTAGAAACCATGAATAACTAGAAACCATGGATAACTATAGATACCATGGATAACTGTAGAAACCACGAATAACTGTAGAAACCATGAATAACTGTAGAAACCATGGATAACTATAGAAACCATGGATAACTGTAGAAACCATGGATAACTAGAAACCATGAATAACTGTAGAAACCATGAATAACTGTAGAAACCATGAATAATTGTAGAAACCATGAATAACTGTAGAAACCATGGATAACTGTAGAAACCATTAATAACTGTAGAAACCATGAATAACTGTAGAAACCATGGATAACTGTAGAAACAATGGATAACTGTAGAAACCATGGATAACTGTAGAAACCATGAATAACTGTAGAAACCATGGATAACTGTAGAAACCATGGACAACTGTAGAAACCATGAATAACTGTAGAAACCATGAATAACTGTAGAAACCATGGATAACTGTAGAAACCATGGATAACTGTAGAAACCATGGATAACTGTAGAAACCATGAATAACTGTAGAAACCATGAATAACTGTAGAAACCATGGATAACTGTAGAAACCATGAATAATTGTAGAAACCATGAATAACTGTAGAAACCATGGATAACTGTAGAAACCATGAATAATTGTAGAAACCATGAATAACTGTAGAAACCATGGATAACTGTAGAAACCATGAATAACTGTAGAAACCATGAATAAATGTAGAAACCATGGATAACTGTAGAAACCATGAATAACTGTAGAAACCATGGATAACTGTAGAAACCATGGATAACTGTAGAAACATGGATAACTGTAGAAACCATGGATAATTGTAGAAACCATGGATAACTATAGAAACCATGGACAACTGTAGAAAACATGGATAACTGTAGAAACCATGGATAACTGTAGAAACCATGAATAACTGTAGAAACCATGGATAACTGTAGAAACCATGGACAACTGTAGAAACCATGAATAACTGTAGAAACCATGGATAACTAGAAACCATGGATAACTGTAGAAACCATGAATAGTTGTAGAAACCATGAATAACTGTAGAAACCATGGATAACTGTAGAAACCATGAATAACTGTAGAAACCATGGATATCTATAGAAACCATGGATAACTGTAGAAACCATGAATAACTAGAAACCATGGATAACTATAGAAACCATGAATAACTGTAGAAACCATGAATAACTGTAGAAACCATGAATAACTGTAGAAACCATGGATAACTGTAGAAACCATGAATAACTAGAAACCATGGATAACTATAGAAACCACGAATAACTGTAGAAACCATGAATAACTGTATAAACCATGGATAACTATAGAAACCATGGATAACTGTAGAAACCATGGATAACTAGAAACCATGAAAAAATGTAGAAACCATGAATAACTGTAGAAACCATGGATAACTGTAGAAACCATGAATAACTGTAGAAACCATGAATAACTGTAGAAACCATGGATAACTGTAGAAACCATGGATAACTGTAGAAACCATGAATAACTGTAGAAACCATGGATAACTGTAGAAACCATGGACAACTGTAGAAACCATGAACAACTGTAGAAACCATGGATAACTGTAGAAACCATGGATAACTGTAGAAACCATGAATAACTGTAGAAACCATGAATAACTGTAGAAACCATGAATAACTGTAGAAACCATGGATAACTGTAGAAACATGGATAACTGTAGAAACCATGGATAACTGTAGAAACCATGGATAACTGTAGAAACCATGAATAACTATAGAAACCATGGATAACTGTAGAAACCATGGATAATTGTAGAAACCATGAATAACTGTAGAAACCATGGATAACTGTAGAAACATGGATAACTGTAGAAACCATGAATAGTTGTAGAAACCATGAATAACTGTAGAAACCATGGATAACTGTAGAAACCATGGATAACTGTAGAAACCATGAATAACTGTAGAAACCATGAATAACTAGAAACCATGGATAACTGTAGAAACCATGAATAACTGTAGAAACCATGGATAACTGTAGAAACCATTAATAACTGTAGAAACCATGAATAACTGTAGAAACCATGGATAACTGTAGAAACAATGGATAACTGTAGAAACCATGGATAACTGTAGAAACCATGAATAACTGTAGAAACCATGGATAACTGTAGAAACCATGGACAACTGTAGAAACCATGAATAACTGTAGAAACCATGAATAACTGTAGAAACCATGGATAACTGTAGAAACCATGGATAACTGTAGAAACCATGGATAACTGTAGAAACCAAGAATAACTGTAGAAACCATGAATAACTGTAGAAACCATGGATAACTGTAGAAACCATGAATAATTGTAGAAACCATGAATAACTGTAGAAACCATGGATAACTGTAGAAACCATGAATAATTGTAGAAACCATGAATAACTGTAGAAACCATGGATAACTGTAGAAACCATGAATAACTGTAGAAAACATGAATAACTGTAGAAACCATGGATAACTGTAGAAACCATGGACAACTGTAGAAACCATGAATAACTGTAGAAACCATGAATAACTGTAGAAACCATGGATAACTGTAGAAACCATGGATAACTGTAGAAACCATGGATAACTGTAGAAACCATGGATAACTGTAGAAACCATGAATAACTGTAGAAACCATGAATAATTGTAGAAACCATGGATAACTGTAGAAACCATGGATAATTGTAGAAACCATGAATAACTGTAGAAACCATGAATAACTGTAGAAACCATGAATAACTGTAGAAACCATGGATAACTATAGAAACCATGGACAACTGTAGAAACCATGGATAACTGTAGAAACCATGGATAACTGTAGAAACCATGAATAACTGTAGAAACCATGGATAACTGTAGAAACCATGGACAACTGTAGAAACCATGAATAACTGTAGAAACCATGGATAACTAGAAACCATGGATAACTGTAGAAACCATGAATAGTTGTAGAAACCATGAATAACTGTAGAAACCATGGATAACTGTAGAAACCATGGATAACTGTAGAAACCATGAATAACTGTAGAAACCATGAATAACTGTAGAAACCATGAATAACTGTAGAAACCATGAATAACTGTAGAAACCATGGATATCAATAGAAACCATGGATAACTGTAGAAACCATGAATAACTAGAAACCATGGATAACTATAGAAACCATGGATAACTGTAGAAACCACGAATTACTGTAGAAACCATGAATAACTGTATAAACCATGGATAACTATAGAAACCATGGATAACTGTAGAAACCATGGATAACTAGAAACCATGAATAAATGTAGAAACCATGAATAACTGTAGAAACCATGAATAACTGTAGAAACCATGAATAACTGTAGAAACCATGAATAACTGTAGAAACCATGGATAACTGTAGAAACCATGGATAACTGTAGAAACCATGGATAACTGTAGAAATCATGAATAACTGTTGAAACCATGAATAACTGTAGAAACCATGGATAACTGTAGAAACCATGAATAATTTTAGAAACCATGAATAACTGTAGAAACCATGGATAACTGTAGAAACCATGAATAATTGTAGAAACCATGAATAACTGTAGAAACCATGGATAACTGTAGAAACCATGAATAACTGTAGAAACCATGAATAACTGTAGAAACCATGGATAACTGTAGAAACCATAGACAACTGTAGAAACCATGAATAACTGTAGAAACCATGAATAACTGTAGAAACCATGGATAACTGTGGAAACCATGGATAACTGTAGAAAAATGGATAACTGTAGAAACCATGGATAACTGTAGAAACCATGAATAACTGTAGAAACCATGAATAATTGTAGAAACCATGGATAACTGTAGAAACCATGGATAATTGTAGAAACCATGAATAACTGTAGAAACCATGAATAACTGTAGAAACCATGAATAACTGCAGAAACCATGGATAACTGTAGAAACATGGATAACTGTAGAAACCATGGATAACTGTAGAAACCATGGATAACTGTAGAAACCATGGATAACTGTAGAAACCATGAATAACTGTAGAAACCATGGATAACTGTAGAAACCATGAATAACTGTAGAAACCATGGATAACTGTAGAAACCATGGATAACTGTAGAAACCATGAATAACTGTAGAAACCATGGATAACTATAGAAACCATGGATAACTGTAGAAACCATGAATAACTATAGAAACCATGGATAACTGTAGAAACCATGGATAACTGTAGAAACCATGAATAACTGTAGAAACCATGAATAACTGTAGAAACCATGAATAACTGTAGAAACCATGGATATCTATAGAAACCATGGATAACTGTAGAAACCATGAATAACTAGAAACCATGGATAACTGTAGAAACCATGGATAACTGTAGAAACCACGAATAACTGTAGAAACATGGATAACTGTAGAAACCATGAATAACTGTAGAAACCATGAATAACTATAGAAACCATGGATAACTGTAGAAACCATGGATAACTGTAGAAACCATGAATAACTGTAGAAACCATGAATAACTGTAGAAACCATGGATATCTATAGAAACCATGGATAACTGTAGAAACCATGAATAACTAGAAACCATGGATAACTATAGATACCATGGATAACTGTAGAAACCACGAATAACTGTAGAAACCATGAATAACTGTAGAAACCATGGATAACTATAGAAACCATGGATAACTGTAGAAACCATGGATAACTAGAAACCATGAATAACTGTAGAAACCATGAATAACTGTAGAAACCATGAATAATTGTAGAAACCATGAATAACTGTAGAAACCATGGATAACTGTAGAAACCATTAATAACTGTAGAAACCATGAATAACTGTAGAAACCATGGATAACTGTAGAAACAATGGATAACTGTAGAAACCATGGATAACTGTAGAAACCATGAATAACTGTAGAAACCATGGATAACTGTAGAAACCATGGACAACTGTAGAAACCATGAATAACTGTAGAAACCATGAATAACTGTAGAAACCATGGATAACTGTAGAAACCATGGATAACTGTAGAAACCATGAATAACTGTAGAAACCATGAATAACTGTAGAAACCATGGATAACTGTAGAAACCATGAATAATTGTAGAAACCATGAATAACTGTAGAAACCATGGATAACTGTAGAAACCATGAATAATTGTAGAAACCATGAATAACTGTAGAAACCATGGATAACTGTAGAAACCATGAATAACTGTAGAAACCATGAATAAATGTAGAAACCATGGATAACTGTAGAAACCATGAATAACTGTAGAAACCATGAATAACTGTAGAAACCATGGATAACTGTAGAAACCATGGATAACTGTAGAAACATGGATAACTGTAGAAACCATGGATAATTGTAGAAACCATGGATAACTATAGAAACCATGGACAACTGTAGAAAACATGGATAACTGTAGAAACCATGGATAACTGTAGAAACCATGAATAACTGTAGAAACCATGGATAACTGTAGAAACCATGGACAACTGTAGAAACCATGAATAACTGTAGAAACCATGGATAACTAGAAACCATGGATAACTGTAGAAACCATGAATAGTTGTAGAAACCATGAATAACTGTAGAAACCATGGATAACTGTAGAAACCATGAATAACTGTAGAAACCATGAATAACTGTAGAAACCATGAATAACTGTAGAAACCATGGATATCTATAGAAACCATGGATAACTGTAGAAACCATGAATAACTGTAGAAACCATGAATAACTGTAGAAACCATGGATATCAATAGAAACCATGGATAACTGTAGAAACCATGAATAACTAGAAACCATGGATAACTATAGAAACCATGGATAACTGTAGAAACCACGAATTACTGTAGAAACCATGAATAACTGTATAAACCATGGATAACTATAGAAACCATGGATAACTGTAGAAACCATGGATAACTAGAAACCATGAATAAATGTAGAAACCATGAATAACTGTAGAAACCATGGATAACTGTAGAAACCATGAATAACTGTAGAAACCATGAATAACTGTAGAAACCATGGATAACTGTAGAAACCATGGATAACTGTAGAAACCATGGATAACTGTAGAAACCATGAATAACTGTTGAAACCATGAATAACTGTAGAAACCATGGATAACTGTAGAAACCATGAATAATTGTAGAAACCATGAATAACTGTAGAAACCATGGATAACTGTAGAAACCATGAATAATTGTAGAAACCATGGATAACTGTAGAAACCATGGATAACTGTAGAAACCATGAATAACTGTAGAAACCATGAATAACTGTAGAAACCATGGATAACTGTAGAAACCATGGACAACTGTAGAAACCATGAATAACTGTAGAAACCATGAATAACTGTAGAAACCATGGATAACTGTAGAAACCATGGATAACTGTAGAAACATGGATAACTGTAGAAACCATGGATAACTGTAGAAACCATGAATAACTGTAGAAACCATGAATAATTGTAGAAACCATGGATAACTGTAGAAACCATGGATAATTGTAGAAACCATGAATAACTGTAGAAACCATGAATAACTGTAGAAACCATGAATAACTGTAGAAACCATGGATAACTGTAGAAACATGGATAACTGTAGAAACCATGGATAACTGTAGAAACCATGGATAACTGTAGAAACCATGGATAACTGTAGAAACCATGAATAACTGTAGAAACCATGGATAACTGTAGAAACCATGAATAACTGTAGAAACCATGGATAACTGTAGAAACCATGGATAACTGTAGAAACCATGAATAACTGTAGAAACCATGGATAACTATAGAAACCATGGATAACTGTAGAAACCATGAATAACTATAGAAACCATGGATAACTGTAGAAACCATGGATAACTGTAGAAACCATGAATAACTGTAGAAACCATGAATAACTGTAGAAACCATGAATAACTGTAGAAACCATGGATATCTATAGAAACCATGGATAACTGTAGAAACCATGAATAACTAGAAACCATGGATAACTGTAGAAACCATGGATAACTGTAGAAACCACGAATAACTGTAGAAACATGGATAACTGTAGAAACATGGATAACTGTAGAAACCATGAATAACTATAGAAACCACGAATAACTGTAGAAACATGGATAACTGTAGAAACCATGAATAACTGTAGAAACCATGAATAACTATAGAAACCATGGATAACTGTAGAAACCATGGATAACTGTAGAAACCATGAATAACTGTAGAAACCATGAATAACTGTAGAAACCATGGATATCTATAGAAACCATGGATAACTGTAGAAACCATGAATAACTAGAAACCATGGATAACTATAGATACCATGGATAACTGTAGAAACCACGAATAACTGTAGAAACCATGAATAACTGTAGAAACCATGGATAACTATAGAAACCATGGATAACTGTAGAAACCATGGATAACTAGAAACCATGAATAACTGTAGAAACCATGAATAACTGTAGAAACCATGAATAATTGTAGAAACCATGAATAACTGTAGAAACCATGGATAACTGTAGAAACCATGAATAACTGTAGAAACCATGAATAACTGTAGAAACCATGGATAACTGTAGAAACCATGGACAACTGTAGAAACCATGAATAACTGTAGAAACCATGAATAACTGTAGAAACCATGGATAACTGTAGAAACCATGGATAACTGTAGAAACATGGATAACTGTAGAAACCATGGATAACTGTAGAAACCATGAATAACTGTAGAAACCATGAATAATTGTAGAAACCATGGATAACTGTAGAAACCATGGATAATTGTAGAAACCATGAATAACTGTAGAAACCATGAATAACTGTAGAAACCATGAATAACTGTAGAAACCATGGATAACTGTAGAAACATGGATAACTGTAGAAACCATGGATAACTGTAGAAACCATGGATAACTGTAGAAACCATGGATAACTGTAGAAACCATGAATAACTGTAGAAACCATGGATAACTGTAGAAACCATGAATAACTGTAGAAACCATGGATAACTGTAGAAACCATGGATAACTGTAGAAACCATGAATAACTGTAGAAACCATGGATAACTATAGAAACCATGGATAACTGTAGAAACCATGAATAACTATAGAAACCATGGATAACTGTAGAAACCATGGATAACTGCAGAAACCATGAATAACTGTAGAAACCATGAATAACTGTAGAAACCATGAATAACTGTAGAAACCATGGATATCTATAGAAACCATGGATAACTGTAGAAACCATGAATAACTAGAAACCATGGATAACTAGAAACCATGGATAACTGTAGAAACCACGAATAACTGTAGAAACATGGATAACTGTAGAAACATGGATAACTGTAGAAACCATGAATAACTATAGAAACCACGAATAACTGTAGAAACATGGATAACTGTAAAAACCATGAATAACTGTAGAAACCATGAATAACTATAGAAACCATGGATAACTGTAGAAACCATGGATAACTGTAGAAACCATGAATAACTGTAGAAACCATGAATAACTGTAGAAACCATGGATATCTATAGAAACCATGGATAACTGTAGAAACCATGAATAACTAGAAACCATGGATAACTATAGATACCATGGATAACTGTAGAAACCACGAATAACTGTAGAAACCATGAATAACTGTAGAAACCATGGATAACTATAGAAACCATGGATAACTGTAGAAACCATGGATAACTAGAAACCATGAATAACTGTAGAAACCATGAATAACTGTAGAAACCATGAATAATTGTAGAAACCATGAATAACTGTAGAAACCATGGATAACTGTAGAAACCATTAATAACTGTAGAAACCATGAATAACTGTAGAAACCATGGATAACTGTAGAAACAATGGATAACTGTAGAAACCATGGATAACTGTAGAAACCATGAATAACTGTAGAAACCATGGATAACTGTAGAAACCATGGACAACTGTAGAAACCATGAATAACTGTAGAAACCATGAATAACTGTAGAAACCATGGATAACTGTAGAAACCATGGATAACTGTAGAAACCATGGATAACTGTAGAAACCATGAATAACTGTAGAAACCATGAATAACTGTAGAAACCATGGATAACTGTAGAAACCATGAATAATTGTAGAAACCATGAATAACTGTAGAAACCATGGATAACTGTAGAAACCATGAATAATTGTAGAAACCATGAATAACTGTAGAAACCATGGATAACTGTAGAAACCATGAATAACTGTAGAAACCATGAATAAATGTAGAAACCATGGATAACTGTAGAAACCATGAATAACTGTAGAAACCATGGATAACTGTAGAAACCATGGATAACTGTAGAAACATGGATAACTGTAGAAACCATGGATAATTGTAGAAACCATGGATAACTATAGAAACCATGGACAACTGTAGAAAACATGGATAACTGTAGAAACCATGGATAACTGTAGAAACCATGAATAACTGTAGAAACCATGGATAACTGTAGAAACCATGGACAACTGTAGAAACCATGAATAACTGTAGAAACCATGGATAACTAGAAACCATGGATAACTGTAGAAACCATGAATAGTTGTAGAAACCATGAATAACTGTAGAAACCATGGATAACTGTAGAAACCATGAATAACTGTAGAAACCATGAATAACTGTAGAAACCATGGATATCTATAGAAACCATGGATAACTGTAGAAACCATGAATAACTAGAAACCATGGATAACTATAGAAACCATGAATAACTGTAGAAACCATGAATAACTGTAGAAACCATGAATAACTGTAGAAACCATGGATAACTGTAGAAACCATGAATAACTAGAAACCATGGATAACTATAGAAACCACGAATAACTGTAGAAACCATGAATAACTGTATAAACCATGGATAACTATAGAAACCATGGATAACTGTAGAAACCATGGATAACTAGAAACCATGAAAAAATGTAGAAACCATGAATAACTGTAGAAACCATGGATAACTGTAGAAACCATGAATAACTGTAGAAACCATGAATAACTGTAGAAACCATGGATAACTGTAGAAACCATGGATAACTGTAGAAACCATGAATAACTGTAGAAACCATGGATAACTGTAGAAACCATGGACAACTGTAGAAACCATGAACAACTGTAGAAACCATGGATAACTGTAGAAACCATGGATAACTGTAGAAACCATGAATAACTGTAGAAACCATGAATAACTGTAGAAACCATGAATAACTGTAGAAACCATGGATAACTGTAGAAACATGGATAACTGTAGAAACCATGGATAACTGTAGAAACCATGGATAACTGTAGAAACCATGAATAACTATAGAAACCATGGATAACTGTAGAAACCATGGATAATTGTAGAAACCATGAATAACTGTAGAAACCATGGATAACTGTAGAAACATGGATAACTGTAGAAACCATGAATAGTTGTAGAAACCATGAATAACTGTAGAAACCATGGATAACTGTAGAAACCATGGATAACTGTAGAAACCATGAATAACTGTAGAAACCATGAATAACTAGAAACCATGGATAACTGTAGAAACCATGAATAACTGTAGAAACCATGGATAACTGTAGAAACCATTAATAACTGTAGAAACCATGAATAACTGTAGAAACCATGGATAACTGTAGAAACAATGGATAACTGTAGAAACCATGGATAACTGTAGAAACCATGAATAACTGTAGAAATCATGGATAACTGTAGAAACCATGGACAACTGTAGAAACCATGAATAACTGTAGAAACCATGAATAACTGTAGAAACCATGGATAACTGTAGAAACCATGGATAACTGTAGAAACCATGGATAACTGTAGAAACCAAGAATAACTGTAGAAACCATGAATAACTGTAGAAACCATGGATAACTGTAGAAACCATGAATAATTGTAGAAACCATGAATAACTGTAGAAACCATGGATAACTGTAGAAACCATGAATAATTGTAGAAACCATGAATAACTGTAGAAACCATGGATAACTGTAGAAACCATGAATAACTGTAGAAAACATGAATAACTGTAGAAACCATGGATAACTGTAGAAACCATGGACAACTGTAGAAACCATGAATAACTGTAGAAACCATGAATAACTGTAGAAACCATGGATAACTGTAGAAACCATGGATAACTGTAGAAACCATGGATAACTGTAGAAACCATGGATAACTGTAGAAACCATGAATAACTGTAGAAACCATGAATAATTGTAGAAACCATGGATAACTGTAGAAACCATGGATAATTGTAGAAACCATGAATAACTGTAGAAACCATGAATAACTGTAGAAACCATGAATAACTGTAGAAACCATGGATAACTATAGAAACCATGGACAACTGTAGAAACCATGGATAACTGTAGAAACCATGGATAACTGTAGAAACCATGAATAACTGTAGAAACCATGGATAACTGTAGAAACCATGGACAACTGTAGAAACCATGAATAACTGTAGAAACCATGGATAACTAGAAACCATGGATAACTGTAGAAACCATGAATAGTTGTAGAAACCATGAATAACTGTAGAAACCATGGATAACTGTAGAAACCATGGATAACTGTAGAAACCATGAATAACTGTAGAAACCATGAATAACTGTAGAAACCATGAATAACTGTAGAAACCATGAATAACTGTAGAAACCATGGATATCAATAGAAACCATGGATAACTGTAGAAACCATGAATAACTAGAAACCATGGATAACTATAGAAACCATGGATAACTGTAGAAACCACGAATTACTGTAGAAACCATGAATAACTGTATAAACCATGGATAACTATAGAAACCATGGATAACTGTAGAAACCATGGATAACTAGAAACCATGAATAAATGTAGAAACCATGAATAACTGTAGAAACCATGAATAACTGTAGAAACCATGAATAACTGTAGAAACCATGAATAACTGTAGAAACCATGGATAACTGTAGAAACCATGGATAACTGTAGAAACCATGGATAACTGTAGAAATCATGAATAACTGTTGAAACCATGAATAACTGTAGAAACCATGGATAACTGTAGAAACCATGAATAATTTTAGAAACCATGAATAACTGTAGAAACCATGGATAACTGTAGAAACCATGAATAATTGTAGAAACCATGAATAACTGTAGAAACCATGGATAACTGTAGAAACCATGAATAACTGTAGAAACCATGAATAACTGTAGAAACCATGGATAACTGTAGAAACCATAGACAACTGTAGAAACCATGAATAACTGTAGAAACCATGAATAACTGTAGAAACCATGGATAACTGTAGAAACCATGGATAACTGTAGAAAAATGGATAACTGTAGAAACCATGGATAACTGTAGAAACCATGAATAACTGTAGAAACCATGAATAATTGTAGAAACCATGGATAACTGTAGAAACCATGGATAATTGTAGAAACCATGAATAACTGTAGAAACCATGAATAACTGTAGAAACCATGAATAACTGCAGAAACCATGGATAACTGTAGAAACATGGATAACTGTAGAAACCATGGATAACTGTAGAAACCATGGATAACTGTAGAAACCATGGATAACTGTAGAAACCATGAATAACTGTAGAAACCATGGATAACTGTAGAAACCATGAATAACTGTAGAAACCATGGATAACTGTAGAAACCATGGATAACTGTAGAAACCATGAATAACTGTAGAAACCATGGATAACTATAGAAACCATGGATAACTGTAGAAACCATGAATAACTATAGAAACCATGGATAACTGTAGAAACCATGGATAACTGTAGAAACCATGAATAACTGTAGAAACCATGAATAACTGTAGAAACCATGAATAACTGTAGAAACCATGGATATCTATAGAAACCATGGATAACTGTAGAAACCATGAATAACTAGAAACCATGGATAACTGTAGAAACCATGGATAACTGTAGAAACCACGAATAACTGTAGAAACATGGATAACTGTAGAAACCATGAATAACTGTAGAAACCATGAATAACTATAGAAACCATGGATAACTGTAGAAACCATGGATAACTGTAGAAACCATGAATAACTGTAGAAACCATGAATAACTGTAGAAACCATGGATATCTATAGAAACCATGGATAACTGTAGAAACCATGAATAACTAGAAACCATGGATAACTATAGATACCATGGATAACTGTAGAAACCACGAATAACTGTAGAAACCATGAATAACTGTAGAAACCATGGATAACTATAGAAACCATGGATAACTGTAGAAACCATGGATAACTAGAAACCATGAATAACTGTAGAAACCATGAATAACTGTAGAAACCATGAATAATTGTAGAAACCATGAATAACTGTAGAAACCATGGATAACTGTAGAAACCATTAATAACTGTAGAAACCATGAATAACTGTAGAAACCATGGATAACTGTAGAAACAATGGATAACTGTAGAAACCATGGATAACTGTAGAAACCATGAATAACTGTAGAAACCATGGATAACTGTAGAAACCATGGACAACTGTAGAAACCATGAATAACTGTAGAAACCATGAATAACTGTAGAAACCATGGATAACTGTAGAAACCATGGATAACTGTAGAAACCATGAATAACTGTAGAAACCATGAATAACTGTAGAAACCATGGATAACTGTAGAAACCATGAATAATTGTAGAAACCATGAATAACTGTAGAAACCATGGATAACTGTAGAAACCATGAATAATTGTAGAAACCATGAATAACTGTAGAAACCATGGATAACTGTAGAAACCATGAATAACTGTAGAAACCATGAATAAATGTAGAAACCATGGATAACTGTAGAAACCATGAATAACTGTAGAAACCATGAATAACTGTAGAAACCATGGATAACTGTAGAAACCATGGATAACTGTAGAAACATGGATAACTGTAGAAACCATGGATAATTGTAGAAACCATGGATAACTATAGAAACCATGGACAACTGTAGAAAACATGGATAACTGTAGAAACCATGGATAACTGTAGAAACCATGAATAACTGTAGAAACCATGGATAACTGTAGAAACCATGGACAACTGTAGAAACCATGAATAACTGTAGAAACCATGGATAACTAGAAACCATGGATAACTGTAGAAACCATGAATAGTTGTAGAAACCATGAATAACTGTAGAAACCATGGATAACTGTAGAAACCATGAATAACTGTAGAAACCATGAATAACTGTAGAAACCATGAATAACTGTAGAAACCATGGATATCTATAGAAACCATGGATAACTGTAGAAACCATGAATAACTGTAGAAACCATGAATAACTGTAGAAACCATGGATATCAATAGAAACCATGGATAACTGTAGAAACCATGAATAACTAGAAACCATGGATAACTATAGAAACCATGGATAACTGTAGAAACCACGAATTACTGTAGAAACCATGAATAACTGTATAAACCATGGATAACTATAGAAACCATGGATAACTGTAGAAACCATGGATAACTAGAAACCATGAATAAATGTAGAAACCATGAATAACTGTAGAAACCATGGATAACTGTAGAAACCATGAATAACTGTAGAAACCATGAATAACTGTAGAAACCATGGATAACTGTAGAAACCATGGATAACTGTAGAAACCATGGATAACTGTAGAAACCATGAATAACTGTTGAAACCATGAATAACTGTAGAAACCATGGATAACTGTAGAAACCATGAATAATTGTAGAAACCATGAATAACTGTAGAAACCATGGATAACTGTAGAAACCATGAATAATTGTAGAAACCATGGATAACTGTAGAAACCATGGATAACTGTAGAAACCATGAATAACTGTAGAAACCATGAATAACTGTAGAAACCATGGATAACTGTAGAAACCATGGACAACTGTAGAAACCTTGAATAACTGTAGAAACCATGAATAACTGTAGAAACCATGGATAACTGTAGAAACCATGGATAACTGTAGAAACATGGATAACTGTAGAAACCATGGATAACTGTAGAAACCATGAATAACTGTAGAAACCATGAATAATTGTAGAAACCATGGATAACTGTAGAAACCATGGATAATTGTAGAAACCATGAATAAATGTAGAAACCATGAATAACTGTAGAAACCATGAATAACTGTAGAAACCATGGATAACTGTAGAAACATGGATAACTGTAGAAACCATGGATAACTGTAGAAACCATGGATAACTGTAGAAACCATGGATAACTGTAGAAACCATGAATAACTGTAGAAACCATGGATAACTGTAGAAACCATGAATAACTGTAGAAACCATGGATAACTGTAGAAACCATGGATAACTGTAGAAACCATGAATAACTGTAGAAACCATGGATAACTATAGAAACCATGGATAACTGTAGAAACCATGAATAACTATAGAAACCATGGATAACTGTAGAAACCATGGATAACTGTAGAAACCATGAATAACTGTAGAAACCATGAATAACTGTAGAAACCATGAATAACTGTAGAAACCATGGATATCTATAGAAACCATGGATAACTGTAGAAACCATGAATAACTAGAAACCATGGATAACTGTAGAAACCATGGATAACTGTAGAAACCACGAATAACTGTAGAAACATGGATAACTGTAGAAACATGGATAACTGTAGAAACCATGAATAACTATAGAAACCACGAATAACTGTAGAAACATGGATAACTGTAGAAACCATGAATAACTGTAGAAACCATGAATAACTATAGAAACCATGGATAACTGTAGAAACCATGGATAACTGTAGAAACCATGAATAACTGTAGAAACCATGAATAACTGTAGAAACCATGGATATCTATAGAAACCATGGATAACTGTAGAAACCATGAATAACTAGAAACCATGGATAACTATAGATACCATGGATAACTGTAGAAACCACGAATAACTGTAGAAACCATGAATAACTGTAGAAACCATGGATAACTATAGAAACCATGGATAACTGTAGAAACCATGGATAACTAGAAACCATGAATAACTGTAGAAACCATGAATAACTGTAGAAACCATGAATAATTGTAGAAACCATGAATAACTGTAGAAACCATGGATAACTGTAGAAACCATTAATAACTGTAGAAACCATGAATAACTGTAGAAACCATGGATAACTGTAGAAACAATGGATAACTGTAGAAACCATGGATAACTGTAGAAACCATGAATAACTGTAGAAACCATGGATAACTGTAGAAACCATGGACAACTGTAGAAACCATGAATAACTGTAGAAACCATGAATAACTATAGAAACCATGGATAACTGTAGAAACCATGGATAACTGTAGAAACCATGGATAACTGTAGAAACCATGAATAACTGTAGAAACCATGAATAACTGTAGAAACCATGGATAACTGTAGAAACCATGAATAATTGTAGAAACCATGAATAACTGTAGAAACCATGGATAACTGTAGAAACCATGAATAATTGTAGAAACCATGAATAACTGTAGAAACCATGGATAACTGTAGAAACCATGAATAACTGTAGAAACCATGAATAAATGTAGAAACCATGGATAACTGTAGAAACCATGAATAACTGTAGAAACCATGAATAACTGTAGAAACCATGAATAACTGTAGAAACCATGAATAACTGTAGAAACCATGGATAACTGTAGAAACCATGGATAACTGTAGAAACATGGATAACTGTAGAAACCATGGATAATTGTAGAAACCATGGATAACTATAGAAACCATGGACAACTGTAGAAAACATGGATAACTGTAGAAACCATGGATAACTGTAGAAACCATGAATAACTAGAAACCATGGATAACTGTAGAAACCATGGACAACTGTAGAAACCATGAATAACTGTAGAAACCATGGATAACTAGAAACCATGGATAACTGTAGAAACCATGAATAGTTGTAGAAACCATGAATAACTGTAGAAACCATGGATAACTGTAGAAACCATGAATAACTGTAGAAACCATGAATAACTGTAGAAACCATGAATAACTGTAGAAACCATGGATATCTATAGAAACCATGGATAACTGTAGAAACCATGAATAACTAGAAACCATGGATAACTATAGAAACCATGAATAACTGTAGAAACCATGAATAACTGTAGAAACCATGAATAACTGTAGAAACAATGGATATCTATAGAAACCATGGATAACTGTAGAAACCATGAATAACTAGAAACCATGGATAACTATAGAAACCACGAATAACTGTAGAAACCATGAATAACTGTATAAACCATGGATAACTATAGAAACCATGGATAACTGTAGAAACCATGGATAACTAGAAACCATGAAAAAATGTAGAAACCATGAATAACTGTAGAAACCATGGATAACTGTAGAAACCATGAATAATTGTAGAAACCATGAATAACTGTAGAAACCATGGATAACTGTAGAAACCATGGATAACTGTAGAAACCATGAATAACTGTAGAAACCATGGATAACTGTAGAAACCATGGACAACTGTAGAAACCATGAACAACTGTAGAAACCATGGATAACTAGAAACCATGGATAACTGTAGAAACCATGAATAGTTGTAGAAACCATGAATAACTGTAGAAACCATGGATAACTGTAGAAACCATGGATAACTGTAGAAACCATGAATAACTGTAGAAACCATGAATAACTGTAGAAACCATGGATAACTGTAGAAACATGGATAACTGTAGAAACGATGGATAACTGTAGAAACCATGGATAACTGTAGAAACCATGAATAACTGTAGAAACCATGGATAACTGTAGAAACCATGAATAACTGTAGAAACCATGGATAACTGTAGAAACCATGGATAACTGTAGAAACCATGAATAACTATAGAAACCATGGATAACTGTAGAAACCATGGATAATTGTAGAAACCATGAATAACTGTAGAAACCATGGATAACTGTAGAAACATGGATAACTGTAGAAACCATGAATAGTTGTAGAAACCATGAATAACTGTAGAAACCATGGATAACTGTAGAAACTATGGATAACTGTAGAAACCATGAATAACTGTAGAAACCATGAATAACTGTAGAAACCATGGATAACTGTAGAAACCATGGACAACTGTAGAAACCATGGATAACTGTAGAAACCATGGATAACTGTAGAAACCATGAATAACTGTAGAAACCATGGATAACTGTAGAAACCATGGACAACTGTAGAAACCATGAACAACTGTAGAAACCATGGATAACTAGAAACCATGGATAACTGTAGAAACCATGAATAGTTGTAGAAACTATGAATAACTGTAGAAACCATGGATAACTGTAGAAACCATGGATAACTGTAGAAACCATGAATAACTGTAGAAACCATGAATAACTGTAGAAACCATGAATAACTGTAGAAACCATGGATAACTGTAGAAACCATGGATAACTGTAGAAACCATGGATAACTGTAGAAACCATGAATAACAGTAGAAACCATGGATAACTGTAGAAACCATGAATAACTGTAGAAACCATGGATAACTGTAGAAACCATGAATAACTGTATAAACCATGGATAACTGTAGAAACCATGGATAACTAGAAACCATGAAAAAATGTAGAAACCATGAATAACTAGAAACCATGGATAACTGTAGAAACCATGAATAATTGTAGAAACCATGAATAACTGTAGAAACCATGGATAACTGTAGAAACCATTAATAACTGTAGAAACCATGAATAACTGTAGAAACCATGGATAACTGTAGAAACCATGGATAACTGTAGAAACCATGAATAACTGTAGAAACCATGAATAACTGTAGAAACCATGGATAACTGTAGAAACCATGAATAATTGTAGAAACCATGAATAACTGTAGAAACCATGGATAACTGTAGAAACCATGAATAACTGTAGAAACCATGAATAACTGTAGAAACCATGGATAACTGTAGAAACAATGGATAACTGTAGAAACCATGGATAACTGTAGAAACCATGGATAACTGTAGAAACCATGAATAACTGTAGAAACCATGAATAATTGTAGAAACCATGGATAACTGTAGAAACCATGGATAATTGTAGAAACCATGAATAACTGTAGAAACCATGAATAACTGTAGAAACCATGAATAACTGTAGAAACCATGGATAACTGTAGAAACCATGAACAACTGTAGAAACCATGGATAACTAGAAACCATGAATAACTGTTGAAACCATGAATAACTGTAGAAACCATGGATAACTGTAGAAACCATGAATAATTTTAGAAACCATGAATAACTGTAGAAACCATGGATAACTGTAGAAACCATGAATAATTGTAGAAACCATGAATAACTGTAGAAACCATGGATAACTGTAGAAACCATGAATAACTGTAGAAACCATGAATAACTGTAGAAACCATGGATAACTGTAGAAACCATAGACAACTGTAGAAACCATGAATAACTGTAGAAACCATGAATAACTGTAGAAACCATGGATAACTGTAGAAACCATGGATAACTGTAGAAAAATGGATAACTGTAGAAACCATGGATAACTGTAGAAACCATGAATAACTGTAGAAACCATGAATAATTGTAGAAACCATGGATAACTGTAGAAACCATGGATAATTGTAGAAACCATGAATAACTGTAGAAACCATGAATAACTGTAGAAACCATGAATAACTGTAGAAACCATGGATAACTGTAGAAACATGGATAACTGTAGAAACCATGGATAACTGTAGAAACCATGGATAACTGTAGAAACCATGAATAACTGTAGAAACCATGGATAACTGTAGAAACCATGAATAACTGTAGAAACCATGGATAACTGTAGAAACCATGGATAACTGTAGAAACCATGAATAACTGTAGAAACCATGGATAACTATAGAAACCATGGATAACTGTAGAAACCATGAATAACTATAGAAACCATGGATAACTGTAGAAACCATGGATAACTGTAGAAACCATGAATAACTGTAGAAACCATGAATAACTGTAGAAACCATGAATAACTGTAGAAACCATGGATATCTATAGAAACCATGGATAACTGTAGAAACCATGAATAACTAGAAACCATGGATAACTGTAGAAACCATGGATAACTGTAGAAACCACGAATAACTGTAGAAACATGGATAACTGTAGAAACCATGAATAACTGTAGAAACCATGAATAACTATAGAAACCATGGATAACTGTAGAAACCATGGATAACTGTAGAAACCATGAATAACTGTAGAAACCATGAATAACTGTAGAAACCATGGATATCTATAGAAACCATGGATAACTGTAGAAACCATGAATAACTAGAAACCATGGATAACTATAGATACCATGGATAACTGTAGAAACCACGAATAACTGTAGAAACCATGAATAACTGTAGAAACCATGGATAACTATAGAAACCATGGATAACTGTAGAAACCATGGATAACTAGAAACCATGAATAACTGTAGAAACCATGAATAACTGTAGAAACCATGAATAATTGTAGAAACCATGAATAACTGTAGAAACCATGGATAACTGTAGAAACCATTAATAACTGTAGAAACCATGAATAACTGTAGAAACCATGGATAACTGTAGAAACAATGGATAACTGTAGAAACCATGGATAACTGTAGAAACCATGAATAACTGTAGAAACCATGGATAACTGTAGAAACCATGGACAACTGTAGAAACCATGAATAACTGTAGAAACCATGAATAACTGTAGAAACCATGGATAACTGTAGAAACCATGGATAACTGTAGAAACCATGAATAACTGTAGAAACCATGAATAACTGTAGAAACCATGGATAACTGTAGAAACCATGAATAATTGTAGAAACCATGAATAACTGTAGAAACCATGGATAACTGTAGAAACCATGAATAATTGTAGAAACCATGAATAACTGTAGAAACCATGGATAACTGTAGAAACCATGAATAAATGTAGAAACCATGGATAACTGTAGAAACCATGAATAACTGTAGAAACCATGAATAACTGTAGAAACCATGGATAACTGTAGAAACCATGGATAACTGTAGAAACATGGATAACTGTAGAAACCATGGATAATTGTAGAAACCATGGATAACTATAGAAACCATGGACAACTGTAGAAAACATGGATAACTGTAGAAACCATGGATAACTGTAGAAACCATGAATAACTGTAGAAACCATGGATAACTGTAGAAACCATGGACAACTGTAGAAACCATGAATAACTGTAGAAACCATGGATAACTAGAAACCATGGATAACTGTAGAAACCATGAATAGTTGTAGAAACCATGAATAACTGTAGAAACCATGGATAACTGTAGAAACCATGAATAACTGTAGAAACCATGAATAACTGTAGAAACCATGAATAACTGTAGAAACCATGGATATCTATAGAAACCATGGATAACTGTAGAAACCATGAATAACTGTAGAAACCATGAATAACTGTAGAAACCATGGATATCAATAGAAACCATGGATAACTGTAGAAACCATGAATAACTAGAAACCATGGATAACTATAGAAACCATGGATAACTGTAGAAACCACGAATTACTGTAGAAACCATGAATAACTGTATAAACCATGGATAACTATAGAAACCATGGATAACTGTAGAAACCATGGATAACTAGAAACCATGAATAAATGTAGAAACCATGAATAACTGTAGAAACCATGGATAACTGTAGAAACCATGAATAACTGTAGAAACCATGAATAACTGTAGAAACCATGGATAACTGTAGAAACCATGGATAACTGTAGAAACCATGGATAACTGTAGAAACCATGAATAACTGTTGAAACCATGAATAACTGTAGAAACCATGGATAACTGTAGAAACCATGAATAATTGTAGAAACCATGAATAACTGTAGAAACCATGGATAACTGTAGAAACCATGAATAATTGTAGAAACCATGGATAACTGTAGAAACCATGGATAACTGTAGAAACCATGAATAACTGTAGAAACCATGAATAACTGTAGAAACCATGGATAACTGTAGAAACCATGGACAACTGTAGAAACCATGAATAACTGTAGAAACCATGAATAACTGTAGAAACCATGGATAACTGTAGAAACCATGGATAACTGTAGAAACATGGATAACTGTAGAAACCATGGATAACTGTAGAAACCATGAATAACTGTAGAAACCATGAATAATTGTAGAAACCATGGATAACTGTAGAAACCATGGATAATTGTAGAAACCATGAATAACTGTAGAAACCATGAATAACTGTAGAAACCATGGATAACTGTAGAAACATGGATAACTGTAGAAACCATGGATAACTGTAGAAACCATGGATAACTGTAGAAACCATGGATAACTGTAGAAACCATGAATAACTGTAGAAACCATGGATAACTGTAGAAACCATGAATAACTGTAGAAACCATGGATAACTGTAGAAACCATGGATAACTGTAGAAACCATGAATAACTGTAGAAACCATGGATAACTATAGAAACCATGGATAACTGTAGAAACCATGAATAACTATAGAAACCATGGATAACTGTAGAAACCATGGATAACTGTAGAAACCATGAATAACTGTAGAAACCATGAATAACTGTAGAAACCATGAATAACTGTAGAAACCATGGATATCTATAGAAACCATGGATAACTGTAGAAACCATGAATAACTAGAAACCATGGATAACTGTAGAAACCATGGATAACTGTAGAAACCACGAATAACTGTAGAAACATGGATAACTGTAGAAACATGGATAACTGTAGAAACCATGAATAACTATAGAAACCACGAATAACTGTAGAAACATGGATAACTGTAGAAACCATGAATAACTGTAGAAACCATGAATAACTATAGAAACCATGGATAACTGTAGAAACCATGGATAACTGTAGAAACCATGAATAACTGTAGAAACCATGAATAACTGTAGAAACCATGGATATCTATAGAAACCATGGATAACTGTAGAAACCATGAATAACTAGAAACCATGGATAACTATAGATACCATGGATAACTGTAGAAACCACGAATAACTGTAGAAACCATGAATAACTGTAGAAACCATGGATAACTATAGAAACCATGGATAACTGTAGAAACCATGGATAACTAGAAACCATGAATAACTGTAGAAACCATGAATAACTGTAGAAACCATGAATAATTGTAGAAACCATGAATAACTGTAGAAACCATGGATAACTGTAGAAACCATTAATAACTGTAGAAACCATGAATAACTGTAGAAACCATGGATAACTGTAGAAACAATGGATAACTGTAGAAACCATGGATAACTGTAGAAACCATGAATAACTGTAGAAACCATGGATAACTGTAGAAACCATGGACAACTGTAGAAACCATGAATAACTGTAGAAACCATGAATAACTATAGAAACCATGGATAACTGTAGAAACCATGGATAACTGTAGAAACCATGGATAACTGTAGAAACCATGGATAACTGTAGAAACCATGAATAACTGTAGAAACCATGAATAACTGTAGAAACCATGGATAACTGTAGAAACCATAGACAACTGTAGAAACCATGAATAACTGTAGAAACCATGAATAACTGTAGAAACCATGGATAACTGTAGAAACCATGGATAACTGTAGAAAAATGGATAACTGTAGAAACCATGGATAACTGTAGAAACCATGAATAACTGTAGAAACCATGAATAATTGTAGAAACCATGGATAACTGTAGAAACCATGGATAATTGTAGAAACCATGAATAACTGTAGAAACCATGAATAACTGTAGTAACCATGAATAACTGTAGAATCCATGGATAACTGTAGAAACATGGATAACTGTAGAAACCATGGATAACTGTAGAAACCATGGATAACTGTAGAAACCATGGATAACTGTAGAAACCATGAATAACTGTAGAAACCATGGATAACTGTAGAAACCATGAATAACTGTAGAAACCATGGATAACTGTAGAAACCATGGATAACTGTAGAAACCATGAATAACTGTAGAAACCATGGATAACTATAGAAACCATGGATAACTGTAGAAACCATGAATAACTATAGAAACCATGGATAACTGTAGAAACCATGGATAACTGTAGAAACCATGAATAACTGTAGAAACCATGAATAACTGTAGAAACCATGAATAACTGTAGAAACCATGGATATCTATAGAAACCATGGATAACTGTAGAAACCATGAATAACTAGAAACCATGGATAACTGTAGAAACCATGGATAACTGTAGAAACCACGAATAACTGTAGAAACATGGATAACTGTAGAAACCATGAATAACTGTAGAAACCATGAATAACTATAGAAACCATGGATAACTGTAGAAACCATGGATAACTGTAGAAACCATGAATAACTGTAGAAACCATGAATAACTGTAGAAACCATGGATATCTATAGAAACCATGGATAACTGTAGAAACCATGAATAACTAGAAACCATGGATAACTATAGATACCATGGATAACTGTAGAAACCACGAATAACTGTAGAAACCATGAATAACTGTAGAAACCATGGATAACTATAGAAACCATGGATAACTGTAGAAACCATGGATAACTAGAAACCATGAATAACTGTAGAATCCATGAATAACTGTAGAAACCATGAATAATTGTAGAAACCATGAATAACTGTAGAAACCATGGATAACTGTAGAAACCATTAATAACTGTAGAAACCATGAATAACTGTAGAAACCATGGATAACTGTAGAAACAATGGATAACTGTAGAAACCATGGATAACTGTAGAAACCATGAATAACTGTAGAAACCATGGATAACTGTAGAAACCATGGACAACTGTAGAAACCATGAATAACTGTAGAAACCATGAATAACTGTAGAAACCATGGATAACTGTAGAAACCATGGATAACTGTAGAAACCATGAATAACTGTAGAAACCATGAATAACTGTAGAAACCATGGATAACTGTAGAAACCATGAATAATTGTAGAAACCATGAATAACTGTAGAAACCATGGATAACTGTAGAAACCATGAATAATTGTAGAAACCATGAATAACTGTAGAAACCATGGATAACTGTAGAAACCATGAATAACTGTAGAAACCATGAATAAATGTAGAAACCATGGATAACTGTAGAAACCATGAATAACTGTAGAAACCATGAATAACTGTAGAAACCATGGATAACTGTAGAAACCATGGATAACTGTAGAAACATGGATAACTGTAGAAACCATGGATAATTGTAGAAACCATGGATAACTATAGAAACCATGGACAACTGTAGAAAACATGGATAACTGTAGAAACCATGGATAACTGTAGAAACCATGAATAACTGTAGAAACCATGGATAACTGTAGAAACCATGGACAACTGTAGAAACCATGAATAACTGTAGAAACCATGGATAACTAGAAACCATGGATAACTGTAGAAACCATGAATAGTTGTAGAAACCATGAATAACTGTAGAAATCATGGATAACTGTAGAAACCATGAATAACTGTAGAAACCATGAATAACTGTAGAAACCATGAATAACTGTAGAAACCATGGATATCTATAGAAACCATGGATAACTGTAGAAACCATGAATAACTGTAGAAACCATGAATAACTGTAGAAACCATGGATATCAATAGAAACCATGGATAACTGTAGAAACCATGAATAACTAGAAACCATGGATAACTATAGAAACCATGGATAACTGTAGAAACCACGAATTACTGTAGAAACCATGAATAACTGTATAAACCATGGATAACTATAGAAACCATGGATAACTGTAGAAACCATGGATAACTAGAAACCATGAATAAATGTAGAAACCATGAATAACTGTAGAAACCATGGATAACTGTAGAAACCATGAATAACTGTAGAAACCATGAATAACTGTAGAAACCATGGATAACTGTAGAAACCATGGATAACTGTAGAAACCATGGATAACTGTAGAAACCATGAATAACTGTTGAAACCATGAATAACTGTTGAAACCATGGATAACTGTAGAAACCATGAATAATTGTAGAAACCATGAATAACTGTAGAAACCATGGATAACTGTAGAAACCATGAATAATTGTAGAAACCATGGATAACTGTAGAAACCATGGATAACTGTAGAAACCATGAATAACTGTAGAAACCATGAATAACTGTAGAAACCATGGATAACTGTAGAAACCATGGACAACTGTAGAAACCATGAATAACTGTAGAAACCATGAATAACTGTAGAAACCATGGATAACTGTAGAAACCATGGATAACTGTAGAAACATGGATAACTGTAGAAACCATGGATAACTGTAGAAACCATGAATAACTGTAGAAACCATGAATAATTGTAGAAACCATGGATAACTGTAGAAACCATGGATAATTGTAGAAACCATGAATAACTGTAGAAACCATGAATAACTGTAGAAACCATGAATAACTGTAGAAACCATGGATAACTGTAGAAACATGGATAACTGTAGAAACCATGGATAACTGTAGAAACCATGGATAACTGTAGAAACCATGGATAACTGTAGAAACCATGAATAACTGTAGAAACCATGGATAACTGTAGAAACCATGGATAACTGTAGAAACCATGGATAACTGTAGAAACCATGAATAACTGTAGAAACCATGGATAACTATAGAAACCATGGATAACTGTAGAAACCATGAATAACTATAGAAACCATGGATAACTGTAGAAACCATGGATAACTGTAGAAACCATGAATAACTGTAGAAACCATGAATAACTGTAGAAACCATGAATAACTGTAGAAACCATGGATATCTATAGAAACCATGGATAACTGTAGAAACCATGAATAACTAGAAACCATGGATAACTGTAGAAACCATGGATAACTGTAGAAACCACGAATAACTGTAGAAACATGGATAACTGTAGAAACATGGATAACTGTAGAAACCATGAATAACTATAGAAACCACGAATAACTGTAGAAACATGGATAACTGTAGAAACCATGAATAACTGTAGAAACCATGAATAACTATAGAAACCATGGATAACTGTAGAAACCATGGATAACTGTAGAAACCATGAATAACTGTAGAAACCATGAATAACTGTAGAAACCATGGATATCTATAGAAACCATGGATAACTGTAGAAACCATGAATAACTAGAAACCATGGATAACTATAGATACCATGGATAACTGTAGAAACCACGAATAACTGTAGATTCCATGAATAACTGTAGAAACCATGGATAACTATAGAAACCATGGATAACTGTAGAAACCATGGATAACTAGAAACCATGAATAACTGTAGAAACCATGAATAACTGTAGAAACCATGAATAATTGTAGAAACCATGAATAACTGTAGAAACCATGGATAACTGTAGAAACCATTAATAACTGTAGAAACCATGAATAACTGTAGAAACCATGGATAACTGTAGAAACAATGGATAACTGTAGAAACCATGGATAACTGTAGAAACCATGAATAACTATAGAAACCATGGATAACTGTAGAAACCATGGACAACTGTAGAAACCATGAATAACTGTAGAAACCATGAATAACTATAGAAACCATGGATAACTGTAGAAACCATGGATAACTGTAGAAACCATGGATAACTGTAGAAACCATGAATAACTGTAGAAACCATGAATAACTGTAGAAACCATGGATAACTGTAGAAACCATGAATAATTGTAGAAACCATGAATAACTGTAGAAACCATGGATAACTGTAGAAACCATGAATAATTGTAGAAACCATGAATAACTGTAGAAACCATGGATAACTGTAGAAACCATGAATAACTGTAGAAACCATGAATAAATGTAGAAACCATGGATAACTGTAGAAACCATGAATAACTGTAGAAACCATGAATAACTGTAGAAACCATGGATAACTGTAGAAACCATGGATAACTGTAGAAACATGGATAACTGTAGAAACCATGGATAATTGTAGAAACCATGGATAACTATAGAAACCATGGACAACTGTAGAAAACATGGATAACTGTAGAAACCATGGATAACTGTAGAAACCATGAATAACTGTAGAAACCATGGATAACTGTAGAAACCATGGACAACTGTAGAAACCATGAATAACTGTAGAAACCATGGATAACTAGAAACCATGGATAACTGTAGAAACCATGAATAGTTGTAGAAACCATGAATAACTGTAGAAACCATGGATAACTGTAGAAACCATGAATAACTGTAGAAACCATGAATAACTGTAGAAACCATGAATAACTGTAGAAACCATGGATATCTATAGAAACCATGGATAACTGTAGAAACCATGAATAACTAGAAACCATAGATAACTATAGAAACCATGAATAACTGTAGAAACCATGAATAACTGTAGAAACCATGAATAACTGTAGAAACAATGGATATCTATAGAAACCATGGATAACTGTAGAAACCATGAATAACTAGAAACCATGGATAACTATAGAAACCACGAATAACTGTAGAAACCATGAATAACTGTATAAACCATGGATAACTATAGAAACCATGGATAACTGTAGAAACCATGGATAACTAGAAACCATGAAAAAATGTAGAAACCATGAATAACTGTAGAAACCATGGATAACTGTAGAAACCATGAATAATTGTAGAAACCATGAATAACTGTAGAAACCATGGATAACTGTAGAAACCATGGATAACTGTAGAAACCATGAATAACTGTAGAAACCATGGATAACTGTAGAAACCATGGACAACTGTAGAAACCATGAACAACTGTAGAAACCATGGATAACTAGAAACCATGGATAACTGTAGAAACCATGAATAGTTGTAGAAACCATGAATAACTGTAGAAACCATGGATAACTGTAGAAACCATGGATAACTGTAGAAACCATGAATAACTGTAGAAACCATGAATAACTGTAGAAACCATGAATAACTGTAGAAACCATGGATAACTGTAGAAACATGGATAACTGTAGAAACCATGGATAACTGTAGAAACCATGGATAACTGTAGAAACCATGAATAACTGTAAAAACCATGGATAACTGTAGAAACCATGAATAACTGTAGAAACCATGGATAACTGTAGAAACCATGAATAACTATAGAAACCATGGATAACTGTAGAAACCATGGATAATTGTAGAAACCATGAATAACTGTAGAAACCATGGATAACTGTAGAAACATGGATAACTGTAGAAACCATGAATAGTTGTAGAAACCATGAATAACTGTAGAAACCATGGATAACTGTAGAAACCATGGATAACTGTAGAAACCATGAATAACTGTAGAAACCATGAATAACTGTAGAAACCATGGATAACTGTAGAAACCATGGACAACTGTAGAAACCATGGATAACTGTAGAAACCATGGATAACTGTAGAAACCATGAATAACTGTAGAAACCATGGATAACTGTAGAAACCATGAATAACTGTAGAAACCATGGATAACTGTAGAAACCATGGATAACTGTAGAAACCATGAATAACTGTAGAAACCATGGATAACTATAGAAACCATGGATAACTGTAGAAACCATGAATAACTATAGAAACCATGGATAACTGTAGAAACCATGGATAACTGTAGAAACCATGAATAACTGTAGAAACCATGAATAACTGTAGAAACCATGAATAACTGTAGAAACCATGGATATCTATAGAAACCATGGATAACTGTAGAAACCATGAATAACTAGAAACCATGGATAACTGTAGAAACCATGGATAACTGTAGAAACCACGAATAACTGTAGAAACATGGATAACTGTAGAAACATGGATAACTGTAGAAACCATGAATAACTATAGAAACCACGAATAACTGTAGAAACATGGATAACTGTAGAAACCATGAATAACTGTAGAAACCATGAATAACTATAGAAACCATGGATAACTGTAGAAACCATGGATAACTGTAGAAACCATGAATAACTGTAGAAACCATGAATAACTGTAGAAACCATGGATATCTATAGAAACCATGGATAACTGTAGAAACCATGAATAACTAGAAACCATGGATAACTATAGATACCATGGATAACTGTAGAAACCACGAATAACTGTAGAAACCATGAATAACTGTAGAAACCATGGATAACTATAGAAACCATGGATAACTGTAGAAACCATGGATAACTAGAAACCATGAATAACTGTAGAAACCATGAATAACTGTAGAAACCATGAATAATTGTAGAAACCATGAATAACTGTAGAAACCATGGATAACTGTAGAAACCATTAATAACTGTAGAAACCATGAATAACTGTAGAAACCATGGATAACTGTAGAAACAATGGATAACTGTAGAAACCATGGATAACTGTAGAAACCATGGATAACTGTAGAAACCATGGATAACTGTAGAAACCATGGATAACTGTAGAAACCATGAATAACTGTAGAAACCATGAATAACTGTAGAAACCATGGATAACTGTAGAAACCATGAATAATTGTAGAAACCATGAATAACTGTAGAAACCATGGATAACTGTAGAAACCATGAATAATTGTAGAAACCATGAATAACTGTAGAAACCATGGATAACTGTAGAAACCATGAATAACTGTAGAAACCATGAATAAATGTAGAAACCATGGATAACTGTAGAAACCATGAATAACTGTAGAAACCATGAATAACTGTAGAAACCATGGATAACTGTAGAAACCATGGATAACTGTAGAAACATGGATAACTGTAGAAACCATGGATAATTGTAGAAACCATGGATAACTATAGAAACCATGGACAACTGTAGAAAACATGGATAACTGTAGAAACCATGGATAACTGTAGAAACCATGAATAACTGTAGAAACCATGGATAACTGTAGAAACCATGGACAACTGTAGAAACCATGAATAACTGTAGAAACCATGGATAACTAGAAACCATGGATAACTGTAGAAACCATGAATAGTTGTAGAAACCATGAATAACTGTAGAAACCATGGATAACTGTAGAAACCATGAATAACTGTAGAAACCATGAATAACTGTAGAAACCATGAATAACTGTAGAAACCATGGATATCTATAGAAACCATGGATAACTGTAGAAACCATGAATAACTAGAAACCATGGATAACTATAGAAACCATGAATAACTGTAGAAACCATGAATAACTGTAGAAACCATGAATAACTGTAGAAACAATGGATATCTATAGAAACCATGGATAACTGTAGAAACCATGAATAACTAGAAACCATGGATAACTATAGAAACCACGAATAACTGTAGAAACCATGAATAACTGTATAAACCATGGATAACTATAGAAACCATGGATAACTGTAGAAACCATGGATAACTAGAAACCATGAAAAAATGTAGAAACCATGAATAACTGTAGAAACCATGGATAACTGTAGAAACCATGAATAATTGTAGAAACCATGAATAACTGTAGAAACCATGGATAACTGTAGAAACCATGGATAACTGTAGAAACCATGAATAACTGTAGAAACCATGGATAACTGTAGAAACCATGGACAACTGTAGAAACCATGAACAACTGTAGAAACCATGGATAACTAGAAACCATGGATAACTGTAGAAACCATGAATAGTTGTAGAAACCATGAATAACTGTAGAAACCATGGATAACTGTAGAAACCATGGATAATTGTAGAAACCATGAATAACTGTAGAAACCATGAATAACTGTAGAAACCATGAATAACTGTAGAAACCATGGATAACTGTAGAAACATGGATAACTGTAGAAACCATGGATAACTGTAGAAACCATGGATAACTGTAGAAACCATGAATAACTGTAGAAACCATGGATAACTGTAGAAACCATGAATAACTGTAGAAACCATGGATAACTGTAGAAACCATGGATAACTGTAGAAACCATGAATAACTATAGAAACCATGGATAACTGTAGAAACCATGGATAATTGTAGAAACCATGAATAACTGTAGAAACCATGAATAACTGTAGAAACCATGAATAACTGTAGAAACCATGGATAACTGTAGAAACCATGAATAATTGTAGAAACCATGAATAACTGTAGAAACCATGGATAACTGTAGAAACCATGAATAATTGTAGAAACCATGAATAACTGTAGAAACCATGGATAACTGTAGAAACCATGAATAACTGTAGAAACCATGAATAAATGTAGAAACCATGGATAACTGTAGAAACCATGAATAACTGTAGAAACCATGAATAACTGTAGAAACCATGGATAACTGTAGAAACCATGGATAACTGTAGAAACATGGATAACTGTAGAAACCATGGATAATTGTAGAAACCATGGATAACTATAGAAACCATGGACAACTGTAGAAAACATGGATAACTGTAGAAACCATGGATAACTGTAGAAACCATGAATAACTGTAGAAACCATGGATAACTGTAGAAACCATGGACAACTGTAGAAACCATGAATAACTGTAGAAACCATGGATAACTAGAAACCATGGATAACTGTAGAAACCATGAATAGTTGTAGAAACCATGAATAACTGTAGAAACCATGGATAACTGTAGAAACCATGAATAACTGTAGAAACCATGAATAACTGTAGAAACCATGAATAACTGTAGAAACCATGGATATCTATAGAAACCATGGATAACTGTAGAAACCATGAATAACTAGAAACCATGGATAACTATAGAAACCATGAATAACTGTAGAAACCATGAATAACTGTAGAAACCATGAATAACTGTAGAAACAATGGATATCTATAGAAACCATGGATAACTGTAGAAACCATGAATAACTAGAAACCATGGATAACTATAGAAACCACGAATAACTGTAGAAACCATGAATAACTGTATAAACCATGGATAACTATAGAAACCATGGATAACTGTAGAAACCATGGATAACTAGAAACCATGAAAAAATGTAGAAACCATGAATAACTGTAGAAACCATGGATAACTGTAGAAACCATGAATAATTGTAGAAACCATGAATAACTGTAGAAACCATGGATAACTGTAGAAACCATGGATAACTGTAGAAACCATGAATAACTGTAGAAACCATGGATAACTGTAGAAACCATGGACAACTGTAGAAACCATGAACAACTGTAGAAACCATGGATAACTAGAAACCATGGATAACTGTAGAAACCATGAATAGTTGTAGAAACCATGAATAACTGTAGAAACCATGGATAACTGTAGAAACCATGGATAACTGTAGAAACCATGAATAACTGTAGAAACCATGAATAACTGTAGAAACCATGGATAACTGTAGAAACATGGATAACTGTAGAAACCATGGATAACTGTAGAAACCATGGATAACTGTAGAAACCATGAATAACTGTAGAAACCATGGATAACTGTAGAAACCATGAATAACTGTAGAAACCATGGATAACTGTAGAAACCATGGATAACTGTAGAAACCATGAATAATTATAGAAACCATGGATAACTGTAGAAACCATGGATAATTGTAGAAACCATGAATAACTGTAGAAACCATGGATAACTGTAGAAACATGGATAACTGTAGAAACCATGAATAGTTGTAGAAACCATGAATAACTGTAGAAACCATGGATAACTGTAGAAACCATGGATAACTGTAGAAACCATGAATAACTGTAGAAACCATGAATAACTGTAGAAACCATGGATAACTGTAGAAACCATGGACAACTGTAGAAACCATGGATAACTGTAGAAACCATGGATAACTGTAGAAACCATGAATAACTGTAGAAACCATGGATAACTGTAGAAACCATGGACAACTGTAGAAACCATGAACAACTGTAGAAACCATGGATAACTAGAAACCATGGATAACTGTAGAAACCATGAATAGTTGTAGAAACTATGAATAACTGTAGAAACCATGGATAACTGTAGAAACCATGGATAACTGTAGAAACCATGAATAACTGTAGAAACCATGAATAACTGTAGAAACCATGAATAACTGTAGAAACCATGGATAACTGTAGAAACCATGGATAACTGTAGAAACCATGGATAACTGTAGAAACCATGAATAACTGTAGAAACCATGGATAACTGTAGAAACCATGAATAACTGTAGAAACCATGGATAACTGTAGAAAACATGAATAACTGTATAAACCATGGATAAATATAGAAACCATGGATAACTGTAGAAACCATGGATAACTAGAAACCATGAAAAAATGTAGAAACCATGAATAACTAGAAACCATGGATAACTGTAGAAACCATGAATAATTGTAGAAACCATGATTAACTGTAGAAACCATGGATAACTGTAGAAACCATTAATAACTGTAGAAACCATGAATAACTGTAGAAACCATGGATAACTGTAGAAACCATGGATAACTGTAGAAACCATGAATAACTGTAGAAACCATGAATAACTGTAGAAACCATGGATAACTGTAGAAACCATGAATAATTGTAGAAACCATGAATAACTGTAGAAACCATGGATAACTGTAGAAACCATGAATAACTGTAGAAACCATGAATAACTGTAGAAACCATGGATAACTGTAGAAACAATGGATAACTGTAGAAACCATGGATAACTGTAGAAACCATGAATAACTGTAGAAACCATGAATAACTGTATAAACCATGGATAACTGTAGAAACCATGGACAACTGTAGAAACCATGAATAACTGTAGAAACCATGAATAACTGTAGAAACCATGGATAACTGTAGAAACCATGGATAACTGTAGAAACCATGGATAACTGTAGAAACCATGGATAACTGTAGAAACCATGAATAACTGTAGAAACCATGAATAATTGTAGAAACCATGGATAACTGTAGAAACCATGGATAATTGTAGAAACCATGAATAACTGTAGAAACCATGAATAACTGTAGAAACCATGAATAACTGTAGAAACCATGGATAACTATAGAAACCATGGACAACTGTAGAAACCATGGATAACTGTAGAAACCATGGATAACTGTAGAAACCATGAATAACTGTAGAAACCATGGATAACTGTAGAAACCATGGACAACTGTAGAAACCATGAACAACTGTAGAAACCATGGATAACTAGAAACCATGGATAACTGTAGAAACCATGAATAGTTGTAGAAACCATGAATAACTGTAGAAACCATGGATAACTGTAGAAACCATGGATAACTGTAGAAACCATGAATAACTGTAGAAACCATGAATAACTGTAGAAACCATGAATAACTGTAGAAACCATGGATAACTGTAGAAACATGGATAACTGTAGAAACCATGGATAACTGTAGAAACCATGGATAACTGTAGAAACCATGAATAACTGTAGAAACCATGGATAACTGTAGAAACCATGAATAACTGTAGAAACCATGGATAACTGTAGAAACCATGGATAACTATAGAAACCATGGATAACTGTAGAAACCATGAATAACTATAGAAACCATGAATAACTGTAGAAACCATGGATAACTGTAGAAACATGGATAACTGTAGAAACCATGGATAACTGTAGAAACCATGGATAACTGTAGAAACCATGGATAACTGTAGAAACCATGAATAACTGTAGAAACCATGGATAACTGTAGAAACCATGAATAACTGTAGAAACCATGAATATCTGTAGAAACCATGGATATCTATAGAAACCATGGATAACTGTAGAAACCATGGATAACTGTAGAAACCATGAATAACTATAGAAACCATGGATAACTGTAGAAACCATGGATAATTGTAGAAACCATGAATAACTGTAGAAACCATGGATAACTGTAGAAACATGGATAACTGTAGAAACCATGAATAGTTGTAGAAACCATGAATAACTGTAGAAACCATGGATAACTGTAGAAACCATGAATAACTGTAGAAACCATGAATAACTGTAGAAACCATGGATAACTGTAGAAACCATGGACAACTGTAGAAACCATGGATAACTGTAGAAACCATGGATAACTGTAGAAACCATGAATAACTGTAGAAACCATGGATAACTGTAGAAACCATGGACAACTGTAGAAACCATGAACAACTGTAGAAACCATGGATAACTAGAAACCATGGATAACTGTAGAAACCATGAATAGTTGTAGAAACTATGAATAACTGTAGAAACCATGGATAACTGTAGAAACCATGGATAACTGTAGAAACCATGAATAACTGTAGAAACCATGAATAACTGTAGAAACCATGAATAACTGTAGAAACCATGGATAACTGTAGAAACCATGGATAACTGTAGAAACCATGGATAACTGTAGAAACCATGAATAACTGTAGAAACCATGGATAACTGTAGAAACCATGAATAACTGTAGAAACCATGGATAACTGTAGAAACCATGAATAACTGTATAAACCATGGATAACTATAGAAACCATGGATAACTGTAGAAACCATGGATAACTAGAAACCATGAAAAAATGTAGAAACCATGAATAACTGTAGAAACCATGGATAACTGTAGAAACCATGAATAATTGTAGAAACCATGAATAACTGTAGAAACCATGGATAACTGTAGAAACCATTAATAACTGTAGAAACCATGAATAACTGTAGAAACCATGGATAACTGTAGAAACCATGGATAACTGTAGAAACCATGAATAACTGTAGAAACCATGAATAACTGTAGAAACCATGGATAACTGTAGAAACCATGAATAATTGTAGAAACCATGAATAACTGTAGAAACCATGGATAACTGTAGAAACCATGAATAACTGTAGAAACCATGAATAACTGTAGAAACCATGGATAACTGTAGAAACAATGGATAACTGTAGAAACCATGGATAACTGTAGAAACCATGAATAACTGTAGAAACCATGAATAACTGTATAAACCATGGATAACTGTAGAAACCATGGACAACTGTAGAAACCATGAATAACTGTAGAAACCATGAATAACTGTAGAAACCATGGATAACTGTAGAAACCATGGATAACTGTAGAAACCATGGATAACTGTAGAAACCATGGATAACTGTAGAAACCATGAATAACTGTAGAAACCATGAATAATTGTAGAAACCATGGATAACTGTAGAAACCATGGATAATTGTAGAAACCATGAATAACTGTAGAAACCATGAATAACTGTAGAAACCATGAATAACTGTAGAAACCATGGATAACTGTAGAAACCATGAATAACTGTAGAAACCATGGATAACTGTAGAAACCATGGATAACTGTAGAAACCATGAACAACTGTAGAAACCATGGATAACTAGAAACCATGGATAACTGTAGAAACCATGAATAGTTGTAGAAACCATGAATAACTGTAGAAACCATGGATAACTGTAGAAACCATGGATAACTGTAGAAACCATGAATAACTGTAGAAACCATGAATAACTGTAGAAACCATGAATAACTGTAGAAACCATGGATAACTGTAGAAACATGGATAACTGTAGAAACCATGGATTACTGTAGAAACCATGGATAACTGTAGAAACCATGAATAACTGTAGAAACCATGGATAACTGTAGAAACCATGAATAACTGTAGAAACCATGGATAACTGTAGAAACCATGGATAACTGTAGAAACCATGAATAACTATAGAAACCATGGATAACTGTAGAAACCATGGATAATTGTAGAAACCATGAATAACTGTAGAAACCATGAATAACTGTAGAAACCATGAATAACTGTAGAAACCATGGATAACTGTAGAAACCATGAATAATTGTAGAAACCATGAATAACTGTAGAAACCATGGATAACTGTAGAAACCATGAATAATTGTAGAAACCATGAATAACTGTAGAAACCATGGATAACTGTAGAAACCATGAATAACTGTAGAAACCATGAATAAATGTAGAAACCATGGATAACTGTAGAAACCATGAATAACTGTAGAAACCATGAATAACTGTAGAAACCATGAATAACTGTAGAAACCATGGATAACTGTAGAAACATGGATAACTGTAGAAACCATGGATAATTGTAGAAACCATGGATAACTATAGAAACCATGGACAACTGTAGAAAACATGGATAACTGTAGAAACCATGGATAACTGTAGAAACCATGAATAACTGTAGAAACCATGGATAACTGTAGAAACCATGGACAACTGTAGAAACCATGAATAACTGTAGAAACCATGGATAACTAGAAACCATGGATAACTGTAGAAACCATGAATAGTTGTAGAAACCATGAATAACTGTAGAAACCATGGATAACTGTAGAAACCATGAATAACTGTAGAAACCATGAATAACTGTAGAAACCATGAATAACTGTAGAAACCATGGATATCTATAGAAACCATGGATAACTGTAGAAACCATGAATAACTAGAAACCATGGATAACTATAGAAACCATGAATAACTGTAGAAACCATGAATAACTGTAGAAACCATGAATAACTGTAGAAACAATGGATATCTATAGAAACCATGGATAACTGTAGAAACCATGAATAACTAGAAACCATGGATAACTATAGAAACCACGAATAACTGTAGAAACCATGAATAACTGTATAAACCATGGATAACTATAGAAACCATGGATAACTGTAGAAACCATGGATAACTAGAAACCATGAAAAAATGTAGAAACCATGAATAACTGTAGAAACCATGGATAACTGTAGAAACCATGAATAATTGTAGAAACCATGAATAACTGTAGAAACCATGGATAACTGTAGAAACCATGGATAACTGTAGAAACCATGAATAACTGTAGAAACCATGGATAACTGTAGAAACCATGGACAACTGTAGAAACCATGAACAACTGTAGAAACCATGGATAACTAGAAACCATGGATAACTGTAGAAACCATGAATAGTTGTAGAAACCATGAATAACTGTAGAAACCATGGATAACTGTAGAAACCATGGATAACTGTAGAAACCATGAATAACTGTAGAAACCATGAATAACTGTAGAAACCATGGATAACTGTAGAAACATGGATAACTGTAGAAACCATGGATAACTGTAGAAACCATGGATAACTGTAGAAACCATGAATAACTGTAGAAACCATGGATAACTGTAGAAACCATGAATAACTGTAGAAACCATGGATAACTGTAGAAACCATGGATAACTGTAGAAACCATGAATAATTATAGAAACCATGGATAACTGTAGAAACCATGGATAATTGTAGAAACCATGAATAACTGTAGAAACCATGGATAACTGTAGAAACATGGATAACTGTAGAAACCATGAATAGTTGTAGAAACCATGAATAACTGTAGAAACCATGGATAACGGTAGAAACCATGGATAACTGTAGAAACCATGAATAACTGTAGAAACCATGAATAACTGTAGAAACCATGGATAACTGTAGAAACCATGGACAACTGTAGAAACCATGGATAACTGTAGAAACCATGGATAACTGTAGAAACCATGAATAACTGTAGAAACCATGGATAACTGTAGAAACCATGGACAACTGTAGAAACCATGAACAACTGTAGAAACCATGGATAACTAGAAACCATGGATAACTGTAGAAACCATGAATAGTTGTAGAAACTATGAATAACTGTAGAAACCATGGATAACTGTAGAAACCATGGATAACTGTAGAAACCATGAATAACTGTAGAAACCATGAATAACTGTAGAAACCATGAATAACTGTAGAAACCATGGATAACTGTAGAAACCATGGATAACTGTAGAAACCATGGATAACTGTAGAAACCATGAATAACTGTAGAAACCATGGATAACTGTAGAAACCATGGATAACTGTAGAAAACATGAATAACTGTATAAACCATGGATAAATATAGAAACCATGGATAACTGTAGAAACCATGGATAACTAGAAACCATGAAAAAATGTAGAAACCATGAATAACTAGAAACCATGGATAACTGTAGAAACCATGAATAATTGTAGAAACCATGATTAACTGTAGAAACCATGGATAACTGTAGAAACCATTAATAACTGTAGAAACCATGAATAACTGTAGAAACCATGGATAACTGTAGAAACCATGGATAACTGTAGAAACCATGAATAACTGTAGAAACCATGAATAACTGTAGAAACCATGGATAACTGTAGAAACCATGAATAATTGTAGAAACCATGAATAACTGTAGAAACCATGGATAACTGTAGAAACCATGAATAACTGTAGAAACCATGAATAACTGTAGAAACCATGGATAACTGTAGAAACAATGGATAACTGTAGAAACCATGGATAACTGTAGAAACCATGAATAACTGTAGAAACCATGAATAACTGTATAAACCATGGATAACTGTAGAAACCATGGACAACTGTAGAAACCATGAATAACTGTAGAAACCATGAATAACTGTAGAAACCATGGATAACTGTAGAAACCATGGATAACTGTAGAAACCATGGATAACTGTAGAAACCATGGATAACTGTAGAAACCATGAATAACTGTAGAAACCATGAATAATTGTAGAAACCATGGATAACTGTAGAAACCATGGATAATTGTAGAAACCATGAATAACTGTAGAAACCATGAATAACTGTAGAAACCATGAATAACTGTAGAAACCATGGATAACTATAGAAACCATGGACAACTGTAGAAACCATGGATAACTGTAGAAACCATGGATAACTGTAGAAACCATGAATAACTGTAGAAACCATGGATAACTGTAGAAACCATGGACAACTGTAGAAACCATGGATAACTGTAGAAACCATGGATAACTGTAGAAACCATGAATAACTGTAGAAACCATGGATAACTGTAGAAACCATGGACAACTGTAGAAACCATGAACAACTGTAGAAACCATGGATAACTAGAAACCATGGATAACTGTAGAAACCATGAATAGTTGTAGAAACTATGAATAACTGTAGAAACCATGGATAACTGTAGAAACCATGGATAACTGTAGAAACCATGAATAACTGTAGAAACCATGGATAACTGTAGAAACCATGAATAACTGTAGAAACCATGGATAACTGTAGAAACCATGGATAACTGTAGAAACCATGGATAACTGTAGAAACCATGAATAACTGTAGAAACCATGGATAACTGTAGAAACCATGAATAACTGTAGAAACCATGGATAACTGTAGAAACCATGAATAACTGTATAAACCATGGATAACTATAGAAACCATGGATAACTGTAGAAACCATGGATAACTAGAAACCATGAAAAAATGTAGAAACCATGAATAACTGTAGAAACCATGGATAACTGTAGAAACCATGAATAATTGTAGAAACCATGATTAACTGTAGAAACCATGGATAACTGTAGAAACCATTAATAACTGTAGAAACCATGAATAACTGTAGAAACCATGGATAACTGTAGAAACCATGGATAACTGTAGAAACCATGAATAACTGTAGAAACCATGAATAACTGTAGAAACCATGGATAACTGTAGAAACCATGAATAATTGTAGAAACCATGAATAACTGTAGAAACCATGGATAACTGTAGAAACCATGAATAACTGTAGAAACCATGAATAACTGTAGAAACCATGGATAACTGTAGAAACAATGGATAACTGTAGAAACCATGGATAACTGTAGAAACCATGAATAACTGTAGAAACCATGAATAACTGTATAAACCATGGATAACTGTAGAAACCATGGACAACTGTAGAAACCATGAATAACTGTAGAAACCATGAATAACTGTAGAAACCATGGATAACTGTAGAAACCATGGATAACTGTAGAAACCATGGATAACTGTAGAAACCATGGATAACTGTAGAAACCATGAATAACTGTAGAAACCATGAATAATTGTAGAAACCATGGATAACTGTAGAAACCATGGATAATTGTAGAAACCATGAATAACTGTAGAAACCATGAATAACTGTAGAAACCATGAATAACTGTAGAAACCATGGATAACTGTAGAAACCATGAATAACTGTAGAAACCATGGATAACTGTAGAAACCATGGACAACTGTAGAAACCATGAACAACTGTAGAAACCATGGATAACTAGAAACCATGGATAACTGTAGAAACCATGAATAGTTGTAGAAACCATGAATAACTGTAGAAACCATGGATAACTGTAGAAACCATGGATAACTGTAGAAACCATGAATAACTGTAGAAACCATGAATAACTGTAGAAACCATGAATAACTGTAGAAACCATGGATAACTGTAGAAACATGGATAACTGTAGAAACCATGGATAACTGTAGAAACCATGGATAACTGTAGAAACCATGAATAACTGTAGAAACCATGGATAACTGTAGAAACCATGAATAACTGTAGAAACCATGGATAACTGTAGAAACCATGGATAACTGTAGAAACCATGAATAACTATAGAAACCATGGATAACTGTAGAAACCATGGATAATTGTAGAAACCATGAATAACTGTAGAAACCATGAATAACTGTAGAAACCATGAATAACTGTAGAAACCATGGATAACTGTAGAAACCATGAATAATTGTAGAAACCATGAATAACTGTAGAAACCATGGATAACTGTAGAAACCATGAATAATTGTAGAAACCATGAATAACTGTAGAAACCATGGATAACTGTAGAAACCATGAATAACTGTAGAAACCATGAATAAATGTAGAAACCATGGATAACTGTAGAAACCATGAATAACTGTAGAAACCATGAATAACTGTAGAAACCATGGATAACTGTAGAAACCATGGATAACTGTAGAAACATGGATAACTGTAGAAACCATGGATAATTGTAGAAACCATGGATAACTATAGAAACCATGGACAACTGTAGAAAACATGGATAACTGTAGAAACCATGGATAACTGTAGAAACCATGAATAACTGTAGAAACCATGGATAACTGTAGAAACCATGGACAACTGTAGAAACCATGAATAACTGTAGAAACCATGGATAACTAGAAACCATGGATAACTGTAGAAACCATGAATAGTTGTAGAAACCATGAATAACTGTAGAAACCATGGATAACTGTAGAAACCATGAATAACTGTAGAAACCATGAATAACTGTAGAAACCATGAATAACTGTAGAAACCATGGATATCTATAGAAACCATGGATAACTGTAGAAACCATGAATAACTAGAAACCATGGATAACTATAGAAACCATGAATAACTGTAGAAACCATGAATAACTGTAGAAACCATGAATAACTGTAGAAACAATGGATATCTATAGAAACCATGGATAACTGTAGAAACCATGAATAACTAGAAACCATGGATAACTATAGAAACCACGAATAACTGTAGAAACCATGAATAACTGTATAAACCATGGATAACTATAGAAACCATGGATAACTGTAGAAACCATGGATAACTAGAAACCATGAAAAAATGTAGAAACCATGAATAACTGTAGAAACCATGGATAACTGTAGAAACCATGAATAATTGTAGAAACCATGAATAACTGTAGAAACCATGGATAACTGTAGAAACCATGGATAACTGTAGAAACCATGAATAACTGTAGAAACCATGGATAACTGTAGAAACCATGGACAACTGTAGAAACCATGAACAACTGTAGAAACCATGGATAACTAGAAACCATGGATAACTGTAGAAACCATGAATAGTTGTAGAAACCATGAATAACTGTAGAAACCATGGATAACTGTAGAAACCATGGATAACTGTAGAAACCATGAATAACTGTAGAAACCATGAATAACTGTAGAAACCATGGATAACTGTAGAAACATGGATAACTGTAGAAACCATGGATAACTGTAGAAACCATGGATAACTGTAGAAACCATGAATAACTGTAGAAACCATGGATAACTGTAGAAACCATGAATAACTGTAGAAACCATGGATAACTGTAGAAACCATGGATAACTGTAGAAACCATGAATAATTATAGAAACCATGGATAACTGTAGAAACCATGGATAATTGTAGAAACCATGAATAACTGTAGAAACCATGGATAACTGTAGAAACATGGATAACTGTAGAAACCATGAATAGTTGTAGAAACCATGAATAACTGTAGAAACCATGGATAACGGTAGAAACCATGGATAACTGTAGAAACCATGAATAACTGTAGAAACCATGAATAACTGTAGAAACCATGGATAACTGTAGAAACCATGGACAACTGTAGAAACCATGGATAACTGTAGAAACCATGGATAACTGTAGAAACCATGAATAACTGTAGAAACCATGGATAACTGTAGAAACCATGGATAACTGTAGAAACCATGGACAACTGTAGAAACCATGAACAACTGTAGAAACCATGGATAACTAGAAACCATGGATAACTGTAGAAACCATGAATAGTTGTAGAAACTATGAATAACTGTAGAAACCATGGATAACTGTAGAAACCATGGATAACTGTAGAAACCATGAATAACTGTAGAAACCATGAATAACTGTAGAAACCATGAATAACTGTAGAAACCATGGATAACTGTAGAAACCATGGATAACTGTAGAAACCATGGATAACTGTAGAAACCATGAATAACTGTAGAAACCATGGATAACTGTAGAAACCATGAATAACTGTAGAAACCATGGATAACTGTAGAAAACATGAATAACTGTATAAACCATGGATAAATATAGAAACCATGGATAACTGTAGAAACCATGGATAACTAGAAACCATGAAAAAATGTAGAAACCATGAATAACTAGAAACCATGGATAACTGTAGAAACCATGAATAATTGTAGAAACCATGATTAACTGTAGAAACCATGGATAACTGTAGAAACCATTAATAACTGTAGAAACCATGAATAACTGTAGAAACCATGGATAACTGTAGAAACCATGGATAACTGTAGAAACCATGAATAACTGTAGAAACCATGAATAACTGTAGAAACCATGGATAACTGTAGAAACCATGAATAATTGTAGAAACCATGAATAACTGTAGAAACCATGGATAACTGTAGAAACCATGAATAACTGTAGAAACCATGAATAACTGTAGAAACCATGGATAACTGTAGAAACAATGGATAACTGTAGAAACCATGGATAACTGTAGAAACCATGAATAACTGTAGAAACCATGAATAACTGTATAAACCATGGATAACTGTAGAAACCATGGACAACTGTAGAAACCATGAATAACTGTAGAAACCATGAATAACTGTAGAAACCATGGATAACTGTAGAAACCATGGATAACTGTAGAAACCATGGATAACTGTAGAAACCATGGATAACTGTAGAAACCATGAATAACTGTAGAAACCATGAATAATTGTAGAAACCATGGATAACTGTAGAAACCATGGATAATTGTAGAAACCATGAATAACTGTAGAAACCATGAATAACTGTAGAAACCATGAATAACTGTAGAAACCATGGATAACTATAGAAACCATGGACAACTGTAGAAACCATGGATAACTGTAGAAACCATGGATAACTGTAGAAACCATGAATAACTGTAGAAACCATGGATAACTGTAGAAACCATGGACAACTGTAGAAACCATGAACAACTGTAGAAACCATGGATAACTAGAAACCATGGATAACTGTAGAAACCATGAATAGTTGTAGAAACCATGAATAACTGTAGAAACCATGGATAACTGTAGAAACCATGGATAACTGTAGAAACCATGAATAACTGTAGAAACCATGAATAACTGTAGAAACCATGAATAACTGTAGAAACCATGGATAACTGTAGAAACATGGATAACTGTAGAAACCATGGATAACTGTAGAAACCATGGATAACTGTAGAAACCATGAATAACTGTAGAAACCATGGATAACTGTAGAAACCATGAATAACTGTAGAAACCATGGATAACTGTAGAAACCATGGATAACTATAGAAACCATGGATAACTGTAGAAACCATGAATAACTATAGAAACCATGAATAACTGTAGAAACCATGGATAACTGTAGAAACATGGATAACTGTAGAAACCATGGATAACTGTAGAAACCATGGATAACTGTAGAAACCATGGATAACTGTAGAAACCATGAATAACTGTAGAAACCATGGATAACTGTAGAAACCATGAATAACTGTAGAAACCATGAATAACTGTAGAAACCATGGATATCTATAGAAACCATGGATAACTGTAGAAACCATGGATAACTGTAGAAACCATGAATAACTATAGAAACCATGGATAACTGTAGAAACCATGGATAATTGTAGAAACCATGAATAACTGTAGAAACCATGGATAACTGTAGAAACATGGATAACTGTAGAAACCATGAATAGTTGTAGAAACCATGAATAACTGTAGAAACCATGGATAACTGTAGAAACCATGAATAACTGTAGAAACCATGAATAACTGTAGAAACCATGGATAACTGTAGAAACCATGGACAACTGTAGAAACCATGGATAACTGTAGAAACCATGGATAACTGTAGAAACCATGAATAACTGTAGAAACCATGGATAACTGTAGAAACCATGGACAACTGTAGAAACCATGAACAACTGTAGAAACCATGGATAACTAGAAACCATGGATAACTGTAGAAACCATGAATAGTTGTAGAAACTATGAATAACTGTAGAAACCATGGATAACTGTAGAAACCATGGATAACTGTAGAAACCATGAATAACTGTAGAAACCATGAATAACTGTAGAAACCATGAATAACTGTAGAAACCATGGATAACTGTAGAAACCATGGATAACTGTAGAAACCATGGATAACTGTAGAAACCATGAATAACTGTAGAAACCATGGATAACTGTAGAAACCATGAATAACTGTAGAAACCATGGATAACTGTAGAAACCATGAATAACTGTATAAACCATGGATAACTATAGAAACCATGGATAACTGTAGAAACCATGGATAACTAGAAACCATGAAAAAATATAGAAACCATGAATAACTGTAGAAACCATGGATAACTGTAGAAACCATGAATAATTGTAGAAACCATGAATAACTGTAGAAACCATGGATAACTGTAGAAACCATTAATAACTGTAGAAACCATGAATAACTGTAGAAACCATGGATAACTGTAGAAACCATGGATAACTGTAGAAACCATGAATAACTGTAGAAACCATGAATAACTGTAGAAACCATGGATAACTGTAGAAACCATGAATAATTGTAGAAACCATGAATAACTGTAGAAACCATGGATAACTGTAGAAACCATGAATAACTGTAGAAACCATGAATAACTGTAGAAACCATGGATAACTGTAGAAACAATGGATAACTGTAGAAACCATGGATAACTGTAGAAACCATGAATAACTGTAGAAACCATGAATAACTGTATAAACCATGGATAACTGTAGAAACCATGGACAACTGTAGAAACCATGAATAACTGTAGAAACCATGAATAACTGTAGAAACCATGGATAACTGTAGAAACCATGGATAACTGTAGAAACCATGGATAACTGTAGAAACCATGGATAACTGTAGAAACCATGAATAACTGTAGAAACCATGAATAATTGTAGAAACCATGGATAACTGTAGAAACCATGGATAATTGTAGAAACCATGAATAACTGTAGAAACCATGAATAACTGTAGAAACCATGAATAACTGTAGAAACCATGGATAACTATAGAAACCATGGACAACTGTAGAAACCATGGATAACTGTAGAAACCATGGATAACTGTAGAAACCATGAATAACTGTAGAAACCATGGATAACTGTAGAAACCATGGACAACTGTAGAAACCATGAACAACTGTAGAAACCATGGATAACTAGAAACCATGGATAACTGTAGAAACCATGAATAGTTGTAGAAACCATGAATAACTGTAGAAACCATGGATAACTGTAGAAACCATGGATAACTGTAGAAACCATGAATAACTGTAGAAACCATGAATAACTGTAGAAACCATGAATAACTGTAGAAACCATGGATAACTGTAGAAACATGGATAACTGTAGAAACCATGGATAACTGTAGAAACCATGGATAACTGTAGAAACCATGAATAACTGTAGAAACCATGGATAACTGTAGAAACCATGAATAACTGTAGAAACCATGGATAACTGTAGAAACCATGGATAACTGTAGAAACCATGAATAACTATAGAAACCATGGATAACTGTAGAAACCATGGATAATTGTAGAAACCATGAATAACTGTAGAAACCATGGATAACTGTAGAAACATGGATAACTGTAGAAACCATGAATAGTTGTAGAAACCATGAATAACTGTAGAAACCATGGATAACTGTAGAAACCATGGATAACTGTAGAAACCATGAATAACTGTAGAAACCATGAATAACTGTAGAAACCATGAATAACTGTAGAAACCATGAATAACTGTAGAAACCATGAATAACTGTAGAAACCATGAATAACTGTAGAAACCATGGATATCTATAGAAACCATGGATAACTGTAGAAACCATGAATAACTAGAAACCATGGATAACTGTAGAAACCATGGATAACTGTAGAAACCACGAATAACTGTAGAAACCATGAATAACTGTATAAACCATGGATAACTATAGAAACCATGGATAACTGTAGAAACCATGGATAACTAGAAACCATGAATAAATGTAGAAACCATGAATAACTGTAGAAACCATGGATAACTGTAGAAACCATGGACAACTGTAGAAACCATGAATAACTGTAGAAACCATGAATAACTGTAGAAACCATGGATAACTGTAGAAACCATGGATAACTGTAGAAACCATGGATAACTGTAGAAACCATGAATAACTGTAGAAACCATGAATAACTGTAGAAACCATGGATAACTGTAGAAACCATGAATAATTGTAGAAACCATGATTAACTGTAGAAACCATGGATAACTGTAGAAACCATGAATAATTGTAGAAACCATGAATAACTGTAGAAACCATGGATAACTGTAGAAACCATGAATAACTGTAGAAACCATGAATAACTGTAGAAACCATGGATAACTGTAGAAACCATGGACAACTGTAGAAACCATGAATAACTGTAGAAACCATGAATAACTGTAGAAACCATGGATAACTGTAGAAACCATGGATAACTGTAGAAACATGGATAACTGTAGAAACCATGGATAACTGTAGAAACCATGAATAACTGTAGAAACCATGAATAATTGTAGAAACCATGGATAACTGTAGAAACCATGGATAATTGTAGAAACCATGAATAACTGTAGAAACCATGAATAACTGTAGAAACCATGAATAACTGTAGAAACCATGGATAACTGTAGAAACATGGATAACTGTAGAAACCATAGATAACTGTAGAAAACATGGATAACTGTAGAAACCATGAATAACTGTAGAAACCATGGATAACTGTAGAAACCATGAATAACTGTAGAAACCATGGATAACTGTAGAAACCATGGATAACTGTAGAAACCATGAATAACTGTAGAAACCATGGATAACTATAGAAACCATGGATAACTGTAGAAACCATGAATAACTATAGAAACCATGGATAACTGTAGAAACCATGGATAACTGTAGAAACCATGAATAACTGTAGAAACCATGAATAACTGTAGAAACCATGGATATCTATAGAAACCATGGATAACTGTAGAAACCATGAATAACTAGAAACCATGGATAACTGTAGAAACCATGGATAACTGTAGAAACCACGAATAACTGTAGAAACATGGATAACTGTAGAAACATGGATAACTGTAGAAACCATGAATAACTATAGAAACCACGAATAACTGTAGAAACATGGATAACTGTAGAAACCATGAATAACTGTAGAAACCATGAATAACTATAGAAACCATGGATAACTGTAGAAACCATGGATAACTGTAGAAACCATGAATAACTGTAGAAACGATGAATAACTGTAGAAACCATGGATATCTATAGAAACCATGGATAACTGTAGAAACCATGAATAACTAGAAACCATGGATAACTATAGATACCATGGATAACTGTAGAAACCACGAATAACTGTAGAAACCATGAATAACTGTAGAAACCATGGATAACTATAGAAACCATGGATAACTGTAGAAACCATGGATAACTAGAAACCATGAATAACTGTAGAAACCATGAATAACTGTAGAAACCATGAATAATTGTAGAAACCATGAATAACTGTAGAAACCATGGATAACTGTAGAAACCATTAATAACTGTAGAAACCATGAATAACTGTAGAAACCATGGATAACTGTAGAAACAATGGATAACTGTAGAAACCATGGATAACTGTAGAAACCATGAATAACTGTAGAAACCATGGATAACTGTAGAAACCATGGACAACTGTAGAAACCATGAATAACTGTAGAAACCATGAATAACTGTAGAAACCATGGATAACTGTAGAAACCATGGATAACTGTAGAAACCATGGATAACTGTAGAAACCATGAATAACTGTAGAAACCATGAATAACTGTAGAAACCATGGATAACTGTAGAAACCATGAATAATTGTAGAAACCATGAATAACTGTAGAAACCATGGATAACTGTAGAAACCATGAATAATTGTAGAAACCATGAATAACTGTAGAAACCATGGATAACTGTAGAAACCATGAATAACTGTAGAAACCATGAATAACTGTAGAAACCATGGATAACTGTAGAAACCATGGACAACTGTAGAAACCATGAATAACTGTAGAAACCATGAATAACTGTAGAAACCATGGATAACTGTAGAAACCATGGATAACTGTAGAAACATGGATAACTGTAGAAACCATGGATAACTGTAGAAACCATGAATAACTGTAGAAACCATGAATAATTGTAGAAACCATGGATAACTGTAGAAACCATGGATAATTGTAGAAACCATGAATAACTGTAGAAACCATGAATAACTGTAGAAACCATGGATAACTGTAGAAACATGGATAACTGTAGAAACCATGGATAACTGTAGAAACCATGGATAACTGTAGAAACCATGGATAACTGTAGAAACCATGAATAACTGTAGAAACCATGGATAACTGTAGAAACCATGAATAACTGTAGAAACCATGAATAACTGTAGAAACCATGGATATCTATAGAAACCATGGATAACTGTAGAAACCATGAATAACTAGAAACCATGGATAACTATAGAAACCATGGATAACTGTAGAAACCACGAATAACTGTAGAAACCATGAATAACTGTATAAACCATGGATAACTATAGAAACCATGGATAACTGTAGAAACCATGGATAACTAGAAACCATGAAAAAATGTAGAAACCATGAATAACTGTAGAAACCATGGATAACTGTAGAAACCATGAATAATTGTAGAAACCATGAATAACTGTAGAAACCATGGATAACTGTAGAAACCATTAATAACTGTAGAAACCATGAATAACTGTAGAAACCATGGATAACTGTAGAAACCATGGATAACTGTAGAAACCATGAATAACTGTAGAAACCATGAATAACTGTAGAAACCATGGATAACTGTAGAAACCATGAATAATTGTAGAAACCATGAATAACTGTAGAAACCATGGATAACTGTAGAAACCATGAATAACTGTAGAAACCATGAATAACTGTAGAAACCATGGATAACTGTAGAAACAATGGATAACTGTAGAAACCATGGATAACTGTAGAAACCATGAATAACTGTAGAAACCATGAATAACTGTATAAACCATGGATAACTGTAGAAACCATGGACAACTGTAGAAACCATGAATAACTGTAGAAACCATGAATAACTGTAGAAACCATGGATAACTGTAGAAACCATGGATAACTGTAGAAACATGGATAACTGTAGAAACCATGGATAACTGTAGAAATCATGAATAACTGTAGAAACCATGAATAATTGTAGAAACCATGGATAACTGTAGAAACCATGAATAACTGTAGAAACCATGAATAACTGTAGAAACCATGGATAACTATAGAAAACCATGGACAACTGTAGAAACCATGGATAACTGTAGAAACCATGGATAACTGTAGAAACCATGAATAACTGTAGAAACCATGGATAACTAGAAACCATGAATAACTGTAGAAACCATGGATAACTGTAGAAACAATGGATAACTGTAGAAACCATGGATAACTGTAGAAACCATGAATAACTATAGAAACCATGGATAACTGTAGAAACCATGGACAACTGTAGAAACCATGAATAACTGTAGAAACCATGAATAACTATAGAAACCATGGATAACTGTAGAAACCATGGATAACTGTAGAAACCATGGATAACTGTAGAAACCATGAATAACTGTAGAAACCATGAATAACTGTAGAAACCATGGATAACTGTAGAAACCATGAATAATTGTAGAAACCATGAATAACTGTAGAAACCATGGATAACTGTAGAAACCATGAATAATTGTAGAAACCATGAATAACTGTAGAAACCATGGATAACTGTAGAAACCATGAATAACTGTAGAAACCATGAATAAATGTAGAAACCATGGATAACTGTAGAAACCATGAATAACTGTAGAAACCATGAATAACTGTAGAAACCATGGATAACTGTAGAAACCATGGATAACTGTAGAAACATGGATAACTGTAGAAACCATGGATAATTGTAGAAACCATGGATAACTATAGAAACCATGGACAACTGTAGAAAACATGGATAACTGTAGAAACCATGGATAACTGTAGAAACCATGAATAACTGTAGAAACCATGGATAACTGTAGAAACCATGGACAACTGTAGAAACCATGAATAACTGTAGAAACCATGGATAACTAGAAACCATGGATAACTGTAGAAACCATGAATAGTTGTAGAAACCATGAATAACTGTAGAAACCATGGATAACTGTAGAAACCATGAATAACTGTAGAAACCATGAATAACTGTAGAAACCATGAATAACTGTAGAAACCATGGATATCTATAGAAACCATGGATAACTGTAGAAACCATGAATAACTAGAAACCATAGATAACTATAGAAACCATGAATAACTGTAGAAACCATGAATAACTGTAGAAACCATGAATAACTGTAGAAACAATGGATATCTATAGAAACCATGGATAACTGTAGAAACCATGAATAACTAGAAACCATGGATAACTATAGAAACCACGAATAACTGTAGAAACCATGAATAACTGTATAAACCATGGATAACTATAGAAACCATGGATAACTGTAGAAACCATGGATAACTAGAAACCATGAAAAAATGTAGAAACCATGAATAACTGTAGAAACCATGGATAACTGTAGAAACCATGAATAATTGTAGAAACCATGAATAACTGTAGAAACCATGGATAACTGTAGAAACCATGGATAACTGTAGAAACCATGAATAACTGTAGAAACCATGGATAACTGTAGAAACCATGGACAACTGTAGAAACCATGAACAACTGTAGAAACCATGGATAACTAGAAACCATGGATAACTGTAGAAACCATGAATAGTTGTAGAAACCATGAATAACTGTAGAAACCATGGATAACTGTAGAAACCATGGATAACTGTAGAAACCATGAATAACTGTAGAAACCATGAATAACTGTAGAAACCATGAATAACTGTAGAAACCATGGATAACTGTAGAAACATGGATAACTGTAGAAACCATGGATAACTGTAGAAACCATGGATAACTGTAGAAACCATGAATAACTGTAAAAACCATGGATAACTGTAGAAACCATGAATAACTGTAGAAACCATGGATAACTGTAGAAACCATGGATAACTGTAGAAACCATGAATAACTATAGAAACCATGGATAACTGTAGAAACCATGGATAATTGTAGAAACCATGAATAACTGTAGAAACCATGGATAACTGTAGAAACATGGATAACTGTAGAAACCATGAATAGTTGTAGAAACCATGAATAACTGTAGAAACCATGGATAACTGTAGAAACCATGGATAACTGTAGAAACCATGAATAACTGTAGAAACCATGAATAACTGTAGAAACCATGGATAACTGTAGAAACCATGGACAACTGTAGAAACCATGGATAACTGTAGAAACCATGGATAACTGTAGAAACCATGAATAACTGTAGAAACCATGGATAACTGTAGAAACCATGAATAACTGTAGAAACCATGGATAACTGTAGAAACCATGGATAACTGTAGAAACCATGAATAACTGTAGAAACCATGGATAACTATAGAAACCATGGATAACTGTAGAAACCATGAATAACTATAGAAACCATGGATAACTGTAGAAACCATGGATAACTGTAGAAACCATGAATAACTGTAGAAACCATGAATAACTGTAGAAACCATGAATAACTGTAGAAACCATGGATATCTATAGAAACCATGGATAACTGTAGAAACCATGAATAACTAGAAACCATGGATAACTGTAGAAACCATGGATAACTGTAGAAACCACGAATAACTGTAGAAACATGGATAACTGTAGAAACATGGATAACTGTAGAAACCATGAATAACTATAGAAACCACGAATAACTGTAGAAACATGGATAACTGTAGAAACCATGAATAACTGTAGAAACCATGAATAACTATAGAAACCATGGATAACTGTAGAAACCATGGATAACTGTAGAAACCATGAATAACTGTAGAAACCATGAATAACTGTAGAAACCATGGATATCTATAGAAACCATGGATAACTGTAGAAACCATGAATAACTAGAAACCATGGATAACTATAGATACCATGGATAACTGTAGAAACCACGAATAACTGTAGAAACCATGAATAACTGTAGAAACCATGGATAACTATAGAAACCATGGATAACTGTAGAAACCATGGATAACTAGAAACCATGAATAACTGTAGAAACCATGAATAACTGTAGAAACCATGAATAATTGTAGAAACCATGAATAACTGTAGAAACCATGGATAACTGTAGAAACCATTAATAACTGTAGAAACCATGAATAACTGTAGAAACCATGGATAACTGTAGAAACAATGGATAACTGTAGAAACCATGGATAACTGTAGAAACCATGGATAACTGTAGAAACCATGGATAACTGTAGAAACCATGGATAACTGTAGAAACCATGAATAACTGTAGAAACCATGAATAACTGTAGAAACCATGGATAACTGTAGAAACCATGAATAATTGTAGAAACCATGAATAACTGTAGAAACCATGGATAACTGTAGAAACCATGAATAACTGTAGAAACCATGAATAACTGTAGAAACCATGGATAACTGTAGAAACCATGGATAACTGTAGAAACATGGATAACTGTAGAAACCATGGATAATTGTAGAAACCATGGATAACTATAGAAACCATGGACAACTGTAGAAAACATGGATAACTGTAGAAACCATGGATAACTGTAGAAACCATGAATAACTGTAGAAACCATGGATAACTGTAGAAACCATGGACAACTGTAGAAACCATGAATAACTGTAGAAACCATGGATAACTAGAAACCATGGATAACTGTAGAAACCATGAATAGTTGTAGAAACCATGAATAACTGTAGAAACCATGGATAACTGTAGAAACCATGAATAACTGTAGAAACCATGAATAACTGTAGAAACCATGAATAACTGTAGAAACCATGGATATCTATAGAAACCATGGATAACTGTAGAAACCATGAATAACTAGAAACCATGGATAACTATAGAAACCATGAATAACTGTAGAAACCATGAATAACTGTAGAAACCATGAATAACTGTAGAAACAATGGATATCTATAGAAACCATGGATAACTGTAGAAACCATGAATAACTAGAAACCATGGATAACTATAGAAACCACGAATAACTGTAGAAACCATGAATAACTGTATAAACCATGGATAACTATAGAAACCATGGATAACTGTAGAAACCATGGATAACTAGAAACCATGAAAAAATGTAGAAACCATGAATAACTGTAGAAACCATGGATAACTGTAGAAACCATGAATAATTGTAGAAACCATGAATAACTGTAGAAACCATGGATAACTGTAGAAACCATGGATAACTGTAGAAACCATGAATAACTGTAGAAACCATGGATAACTGTAGAAACCATGGACAACTGTAGAAACCATGAACAACTGTAGAAACCATGGATAACTAGAAACCATGGATAACTGTAGAAACCATGAATAGTTGTAGAAACCATGAATAACTGTAGAAACCATGGATAACTGTAGAAACCATGGATAATTGTAGAAACCATGAATAACTGTAGAAACCATGAATAACTGTAGAAACCATGAATAACTGTAGAAACCATGGATAACTGTAGAAACATGGATAACTGTAGAAACCATGGATAACTGTAGAAACCATGGATAACTGTAGAAACCATGAATAACTGTAGAAACCATGGATAACTGTAGAAACCATGAATAACTGTAGAAACCATGGATAACTGTAGAAACCATGGATAACTGTAGAAACCATGAATAACTATAGAAACCATGGATAACTGTAGAAACCATGGATAATTGTAGAAACCATGAATAACTGTAGAAACCATGAATAACTGTAGAAACCATGAATAACTGTAGAAACCATGGATAACTGTAGAAACCATGAATAATTGTAGAAACCATGAATAACTGTAGAAACCATGGATAACTGTAGAAACCATGAATAATTGTAGAAACCATGAATAACTGTAGAAACCATGGATAACTGTAGAAACCATGAATAACTGTAGAAACCATGAATAAATGTAGAAACCATGGATAACTGTAGAAACCATGAATAACTGTAGAAACCATGAATAACTGTAGAAACCATGGATAACTGTAGAAACCATGGATAACTGTAGAAACATGGATAACTGTAGAAACCATGGATAATTGTAGAAACCATGGATAACTATAGAAACCATGGACAACTGTAGAAAACATGGATAACTGTAGAAACCATGGATAACTGTAGAAACCATGAATAACTGTAGAAACCATGGATAACTGTAGAAACCATGGACAACTGTAGAAACCATGAATAACTGTAGAAACCATGGATAACTAGAAACCATGGATAACTGTAGAAACCATGAATAGTTGTAGAAACCATGAATAACTGTAGAAACCATGGATAACTGTAGAAACCATGAATAACTGTAGAAACCATGAATAACTGTAGAAACCATGAATAACTGTAGAAACCATGGATATCTATAGAAACCATGGATAACTGTAGAAACCATGAATAACTAGAAACCATGGATAACTATAGAAACCATGAATAACTGTAGAAACCATGAATAACTGTAGAAACCATGAATAACTGTAGAAACAATGGATATCTATAGAAACCATGGATAACTGTAGAAACCATGAATAACTAGAAACCATGGATAACTATAGAAACCACGAATAACTGTAGAAACCATGAATAACTGTATAAACCATGGATAACTATAGAAACCATGGATAACTGTAGAAACCATGGATAACTAGAAACCATGAAAAAATGTAGAAACCATGAATAACTGTAGAAACCATGGATAACTGTAGAAACCATGAATAATTGTAGAAACCATGAATAACTGTAGAAACCATGGATAACTGTAGAAACCATGGATAACTGTAGAAACCATGAATAACTGTAGAAACCATGGATAACTGTAGAAACCATGGACAACTGTAGAAACCATGAACAACTGTAGAAACCATGGATAACTAGAAACCATGGATAACTGTAGAAACCATGAATAGTTGTAGAAACCATGAATAACTGTAGAAACCATGGATAACTGTAGAAACCATGGATAACTGTAGAAACCATGAATAACTGTAGAAACCATGAATAACTGTAGAAACCATGGATAACTGTAGAAACATGGATAACTGTAGAAACCATGGATAACTGTAGAAACCATGGATAACTGTAGAAACCATGAATAACTGTAGAAACCATGGATAACTGTAGAAACCATGAATAACTGTAGAAACCATGGATAACTGTAGAAACCATGGATAACTGTAGAAACCATGAATAATTATAGAAACCATGGATAACTGTAGAAACCATGGATAATTGTAGAAACCATGAATAACTGTAGAAACCATGGATAACTGTAGAAACATGGATAACTGTAGAAACCATGAATAGTTGTAGAAACCATGAATAACTGTAGAAACCATGGATAACTGTAGAAACCATGGATAACTGTAGAAACCATGAATAACTGTAGAAACCATGAATAACTGTAGAAACCATGGATAACTGTAGAAACCATGGACAACTGTAGAAACCATGGATAACTGTAGAAACCATGGATAACTGTAGAAACCATGAATAACTGTAGAAACCATGGATAACTGTAGAAACCATGGACAACTGTAGAAACCATGAACAACTGTAGAAACCATGGATAACTAGAAACCATGGATAACTGTAGAAACCATGAATAGTTGTAGAAACTATGAATAACTGTAGAAACCATGGATAACTGTAGAAACCATGGATAACTGTAGAAACCATGAATAACTGTAGAAACCATGAATAACTGTAGAAACCATGAATAACTGTAGAAACCATGGATAACTGTAGAAACCATGGATAACTGTAGAAACCATGGATAACTGTAGAAACCATGAATAACTGTAGAAACCATGGATAACTGTAGAAACCATGAATAACTGTAGAAACCATGGATAACTGTAGAAAACATGAATAACTGTATAAACCATGGATAAATATAGAAACCATGGATAACTGTAGAAACCATGGATAACTAGAAACCATGAAAAAATGTAGAAACCATGAATAACTAGAAACCATGGATAACTGTAGAAACCATGAATAATTGTAGAAACCATGATTAACTGTAGAAACCATGGATAACTGTAGAAACCATTAATAACTGTAGAAACCATGAATAACTGTAGAAACCATGGATAACTGTAGAAACCATGGATAACTGTAGAAACCATGAATAACTGTAGAAACCATGAATAACTGTAGAAACCATGGATAACTGTAGAAACCATGAATAATTGTAGAAACCATGAATAACTGTAGAAACCATGGATAACTGTAGAAACCATGAATAACTGTAGAAACCATGAATAACTGTAGAAACCATGGATAACTGTAGAAACAATGGATAACTGTAGAAACCATGGATAACTGTAGAAACCATGAATAACTGTAGAAACCATGAATAACTGTATAAACCATGGATAACTGTAGAAACCATGGACAACTGTAGAAACCATGAATAACTGTAGAAACCATGAATAACTGTAGAAACCATGGATAACTGTAGAAACCATGGATAACTGTAGAAACCATGGATAACTGTAGAAACCATGGATAACTGTAGAAACCATGAATAACTGTAGAAACCATGAATAATTGTAGAAACCATGGATAACTGTAGAAACCATGGATAATTGTAGAAACCATGAATAACTGTAGAAACCATGAATAACTGTAGAAACCATGAATAACTGTAGAAACCATGGATAACTATAGAAACCATGGACAACTGTAGAAACCATGGATAACTGTAGAAACCATGGATAACTGTAGAAACCATGAATAACTGTAGAAACCATGGATAACTGTAGAAACCATGGACAACTGTAGAAACCATGAACAACTGTAGAAACCATGGATAACTAGAAACCATGGATAACTGTAGAAACCATGAATAGTTGTAGAAACCATGAATAACTGTAGAAACCATGGATAACTGTAGAAACCATGGATAACTGTAGAAACCATGAATAACTGTAGAAACCATGAATAACTGTAGAAACCATGAATAACTGTAGAAACCATGGATAACTGTAGAAACATGGATAACTGTAGAAACCATGGATAACTGTAGAAACCATGGATAACTGTAGAAACCATGAATAACTGTAGAAACCATGGATAACTGTAGAAACCATGAATAACTGTAGAAACCATGGATAACTGTAGAAACCATGGATAACTATAGAAACCATGGATAACTGTAGAAACCATGAATAACTATAGAAACCATGAATAACTGTAGAAACCATGGATAACTGTAGAAACATGGATAACTGTAGAAACCATGGATAACTGTAGAAACCATGGATAACTGTAGAAACCATGGATAACTGTAGAAACCATGAATAACTGTAGAAACCATGGATAACTGTAGAAACCATGAATAACTGTAGAAACCATGAATAACTGTAGAAACCATGGATATCTATAGAAACCATGGATAACTGTAGAAACCATGGATAACTGTAGAAACCATGAATAACTATAGAAACCATGGATAACTGTAGAAACCATGGATAATTGTAGAAACCATGAATAACTGTAGAAACCATGGATAACTGTAGAAACATGGATAACTGTAGAAACCATGAATAGTTGTAGAAACCATGAATAACTGTAGAAACCATGGATAACTGTAGAAACCATGAATAACTGTAGAAACCATGAATAACTGTAGAAACCATGGATAACTGTAGAAACCATGGACAACTGTAGAAACCATGGATAACTGTAGAAACCATGGATAACTGTAGAAACCATGAATAACTGTAGAAACCATGGATAACTGTAGAAACCATGGACAACTGTAGAAACCATGAACAACTGTAGAAACCATGGATAACTAGAAACCATGGATAACTGTAGAAACCATGAATAGTTGTAGAAACTATGAATAACTGTAGAAACCATGGATAACTGTAGAAACCATGGATAACTGTAGAAACCATGAATAACTGTAGAAACCATGAATAACTGTAGAAACCATGAATAACTGTAGAAACCATGGATAACTGTAGAAACCATGGATAACTGTAGAAACCATGGATAACTGTAGAAACCATGAATAACTGTAGAAACCATGGATAACTGTAGAAACCATGAATAACTGTAGAAACCATGGATAACTGTAGAAACCATGAATAACTGTATAAACCATGGATAACTATAGAAACCATGGATAACTGTAGAAACCATGGATAACTAGAAACCATGAAAAAATGTAGAAACCATGAATAACTGTAGAAACCATGGATAACTGTAGAAACCATGAATAATTGTAGAAACCATGAATAACTGTAGAAACCATGGATAACTGTAGAAACCATTAATAACTGTAGAAACCATGAATAACTGTAGAAACCATGGATAACTGTAGAAACCATGGATAACTGTAGAAACCATGAATAACTGTAGAAACCATGAATAACTGTAGAAACCATGGATAACTGTAGAAACCATGAATAATTGTAGAAACCATGAATAACTGTAGAAACCATGGATAACTGTAGAAACCATGAATAACTGTAGAAACCATGAATAACTGTAGAAACCATGGATAACTGTAGAAACAATGGATAACTGTAGAAACCATGGATAACTGTAGAAACCATGAATAACTGTAGAAACCATGAATAACTGTATAAACCATGGATAACTGTAGAAACCATGGACAACTGTAGAAACCATGAATAACTGTAGAAACCATGAATAACTGTAGAAACCATGGATAACTGTAGAAACCATGGATAACTGTAGAAACCATGGATAACTGTAGAAACCATGGATAACTGTAGAAACCATGAATAACTGTAGAAACCATGAATAATTGTAGAAACCATGGATAACTGTAGAAACCATGGATAATTGTAGAAACCATGAATAACTGTAGAAACCATGAATAACTGTAGAAACCATGAATAACTGTAGAAACCATGGATAACTGTAGAAACCATGAATAACTGTAGAAACCATGGATAACTGTAGAAACCATGGATAACTGTAGAAACCATGAACAACTGTAGAAACCATGGATAACTAGAAACCATGGATAACTGTAGAAACCATGAATAGTTGTAGAAACCATGAATAACTGTAGAAACCATGGATAACTGTAGAAACCATGGATAACTGTAGAAACCATGAATAACTGTAGAAACCATGAATAACTGTAGAAACCATGAATAACTGTAGAAACCATGGATAACTGTAGAAACATGGATAACTGTAGAAACCATGGATAACTGTAGAAACCATGGATAACTGTAGAAACCATGAATAACTGTAGAAACCATGGATAACTGTAGAAACCATGAATAACTGTAGAAACCATGGATAACTGTAGAAACCATGGATAACTGTAGAAACCATGAATAACTATAGAAACCATGGATAACTGTAGAAACCATGGATAATTGTAGAAACCATGAATAACTGTAGAAACCATGAATAACTGTAGAAACCATGAATAACTGTAGAAACCATGGATAACTGTAGAAACCATGAATAATTGTAGAAACCATGAATAACTGTAGAAACCATGGATAACTGTAGAAACCATGAATAATTGTAGAAACCATGAATAACTGTAGAAACCATGGATAACTGTAGAAACCATGAATAACTGTAGAAACCATGAATAAATGTAGAAACCATGGATAACTGTAGAAACCATGAATAACTGTAGAAACCATGAATAACTGTAGAAACATGGATAACTGTAGAAACCATGGATAATTGTAGAAACCATGGATAACTATAGAAACCATGGACAACTGTAGAAAACATGGATAACTGTAGAAACCATGGATAACTGTAGAAACCATGAATAACTGTAGAAACCATGGATAACTGTAGAAACCATGGACAACTGTAGAAACCATGAATAACTGTAGAAACCATGGATAACTAGAAACCATGGATAACTGTAGAAACCATGAATAGTTGTAGAAACCATGAATAACTGTAGAAACCATGGATAACTGTAGAAACCATGAATAACTGTAGAAACCATGAATAACTGTAGAAACCATGAATAACTGTAGAAACCATGGATATCTATAGAAACCATGGATAACTGTAGAAACCATGAATAACTAGAAACCATGGATAACTATAGAAACCATGAATAACTGTAGAAACCATGAATAACTGTAGAAACCATGAATAACTGTAGAAACAATGGATATCTATAGAAACCATGGATAACTGTAGAAACCATGAATAACTAGAAACCATGGATAACTATAGAAACCACGAATAACTGTAGAAACCATGAATAACTGTATAAACCATGGATAACTATAGAAACCATGGATAACTGTAGAAACCATGGATAACTAGAAACCATGAAAAAATGTAGAAACCATGAATAACTGTAGAAACCATGGATAACTGTAGAAACCATGAATAATTGTAGAAACCATGAATAACTGTAGAAACCATGGATAACTGTAGAAACCATGGATAACTGTAGAAACCATGAATAACTGTAGAAACCATGGATAACTGTAGAAACCATGGACAACTGTAGAAACCATGAACAACTGTAGAAACCATGGATAACTAGAAACCATGGATAACTGTAGAAACCATGAATAGTTGTAGAAACCATGAATAACTGTAGAAACCATGGATAACTGTAGAAACCATGGATAACTGTAGAAACCATGAATAACTGTAGAAACCATGAATAACTGTAGAAACCATGGATAACTGTAGAAACATGGATAACTGTAGAAACCATGGATAACTGTAGAAACCATGGATAACTGTAGAAACCATGAATAACTGTAGAAACCATGGATAACTGTAGAAACCATGAATAACTGTAGAAACCATGGATAACTGTAGAAACCATGGATAACTGTAGAAACCATGAATAATTATAGAAACCATGGATAACTGTAGAAACCATGGATAATTGTAGAAACCATGAATAACTGTAGAAACCATGGATAACTGTAGAAACATGGATAACTGTAGAAACCATGAATAGTTGTAGAAACCATGAATAACTGTAGAAACCATGGATAACGGTAGAAACCATGGATAACTGTAGAAACCATGAATAACTGTAGAAACCATGAATAACTGTAGAAACCATGGATAACTGTAGAAACCATGGACAACTGTAGAAACCATGGATAACTGTAGAAACCATGGATAACTGTAGAAACCATGAATAACTGTAGAAACCATGGATAACTGTAGAAACCATGGACAACTGTAGAAACCATGAACAACTGTAGAAACCATGGATAACTAGAAACCATGGATAACTGTAGAAACCATGAATAGTTGTAGAAACTATGAATAACTGTAGAAACCATGGATAACTGTAGAAACCATGGATAACTGTAGAAACCATGAATAACTGTAGAAACCATGAATAACTGTAGAAACCATGAATAACTGTAGAAACCATGGATAACTGTAGAAACCATGGATAACTGTAGAAACCATGGATAACTGTAGAAACCATGAATAACTGTAGAAACCATGGATAACTGTAGAAACCATGGATAACTGTAGAAAACATGAATAACTGTATAAACCATGGATAAATATAGAAACCATGGATAACTGTAGAAACCATGGATAACTAGAAACCATGAAAAAATGTAGAAACCATGAATAACTAGAAACCATGGATAACTGTAGAAACCATGAATAATTGTAGAAACCATGATTAACTGTAGAAACCATGGATTACTGTAGAAACCATTAATAACTGTAGAAACCATGAATAACTGTAGAAACCATGGATAACTGTAGAAACCATGGATAACTGTAGAAACCATGAATAACTGTAGAAACCATGAATAACTGTAGAAACCATGGATAACTGTAGAAACCATGAATAATTGTAGAAACCATGAATAACTGTAGAAACCATGGATAACTGTAGAAACCATGAATAACTGTAGAAACCATGAATAACTGTAGAAACCATGGATAACTGTAGAAACAATGGATAACTGTAGAAACCATGGATAACTGTAGAAACCATGAATAACTGTAGAAACCATGAATAACTGTATAAACCATGGATAACTGTAGAAACCATGGACAACTGTAGAAACCATGAATAACTGTAGAAACCATGAATAACTGTAGAAACCATGGATAACTGTAGAAACTATGGATAACTGTAGAAACCATGGATAACTGTAGAAACCATGGATAACTGTAGAAACCATGAATAACTGTAGAAACCATGAATAATTGTAGAAACCATGGATAACTGTAGAAACCATGGATAATTGTAGAAACCATGAATAACTGTAGAAACCATGAATAACTGTAGAAACCATGAATAACTGTAGAAACCATGGATAACTATAGAAACCATGGACAACTGTAGAAACCATGGATAACTGTAGAAACCATGGATAACTGTAGAAACCATGAATAACTGTAGAAACCATGGATAACTGTAGAAACCATGGACAACTGTAGAAACCATGGATAACTGTAGAAACCATGGATAACTGTAGAAACCATGAATAACTGTAGAAACCATGGATAACTGTAGAAACCATGGACAACTGTAGAAACCATGAACAACTGTAGAAACCATGGATAACTAGAAACCATGGATAACTGTAGAAACCATGAATAGTTGTAGAAACTATGAATAACTGTAGAAACCATGGATAACTGTAGAAACCATGGATAACTGTAGAAACCATGAATAACTGTAGAAACCATGAATAACTGTAGAAACCATGAATAACTGTAGAAACCATGGATAACTGTAGAAACCATGGATAACTGTAGAAACCATGGATAACTGTAGAAACCATGAATAACTGTAGAAACCATGGATAACTGTAGAAACCATGAATAACTGTAGAAACCATGGATAACTGTAGAAACCATGAATAACTGTATAAACCATGGATAACTATAGAAACCATGGATAACTGTAGAAACCATGGATAACTAGAAACCATGAAAAAATGTAGAAACCATGAATAACTGTAGAAACCATGGATAACTGTAGAAACCATGAATAATTGTAGAAACCATGATTAACTGTAGAAACCATGGATAACTGTAGAAACCATTAATAACTGTAGAAACCATGAATAACTGTAGAAACCATGGATAACTGTAGAAACCATGGATAACTGTAGAAACCATGAATAACTGTAGAAACCATGAATAACTGTAGAAACCATGGATAACTGTAGAAACCATGAATAATTGTAGAAACCATGAATAACTGTAGAAACCATGGATAACTGTAGAAACCATGAATAACTGTAGAAACCATGAATAACTGTAGAAACCATGGATAACTGTAGAAACAATGGATAACTGTAGAAACCATGGATAACTGTAGAAACCATGAATAACTGTAGAAACCATGAATAACTGTATAAACCATGGATAACTGTAGAAACCATGGACAACTGTAGAAACCATGAATAACTGTAGAAACCATGAATAACTGTAGAAACCATGGATAACTGTAGAAACCATGGATAACTGTAGAAACCATGGATAACTGTAGAAACCATGGATAACTGTAGAAACCATGAATAACTGTAGAAACCATGAATAATTGTAGAAACCATGGATAACTGTAGAAACCATGGATAATTGTAGAAACCATGAATAACTGTAGAAACCATGAATAACTGTAGAAACCATGAATAACTGTAGAAACCATGGATAACTGTAGAAACCATGAATAACTGTAGAAACCATGGATAACTGTAGAAACCATGGACAACTGTAGAAACCATGAACAACTGTAGAAACCATGGATAACTAGAAACCATGGATAACTGTAGAAACCATGAATAGTTGTAGAAACCATGAATAACTGTAGAAACCATGGATAACTGTAGAAACCATGGATAACTGTAGAAACCATGAATAACTGTAGAAACCATGAATAACTGTAGAAACCATGAATAACTGTAGAAACCATGGATAACTGTAGAAACATGGATAACTGTAGAAACCATGGATAACTGTAGAAACCATGGATAACTGTAGAAACCATGAATAACTGTAGAAACCATGGATAACTGTAGAAACCATGAATAACTGTAGAAACCATGGATAACTGTAGAAACCATGGATAACTGTAGAAACCATGAATAACTATAGAAACCATGGATAACTGTAGAAACCATGGATAATTGTAGAAACCATGAATAACTGTAGAAACCATGAATAACTGTAGAAACCATGAATAACTGTAGAAACCATGGATAACTGTAGAAACCATGAATAATTGTAGAAACCATGAATAACTGTAGAAACCATGGATAACTGTAGAAACCATGAATAATTGTAGAAACCATGAATAACTGTAGAAACCATGGATAACTGTAGAAACCATGAATAACTGTAGAAACCATGAATAAATGTAGAAACCATGGATAACTGTAGAAACCATGAATAACTGTAGAAACCATGAATAACTGTAGAAACCATGGATAACTGTAGAAACCATGGATAACTGTAGAAACATGGATAACTGTAGAAACCATGGATAATTGTAGAAACCATGGATAACTATAGAAACCATGGACAACTGTAGAAAACATGGATAACTGTAGAAACCATGGATAACTGTAGAAACCATGAATAACTGTAGAAACCATGGATAACTGTAGAAACCATGGACAACTGTAGAAACCATGAATAACTGTAGAAACCATGGATAACTAGAAACCATGGATAACTGTAGAAACCATGAATAGTTGTAGAAACCATGAATAACTGTAGAAACCATGGATAACTGTAGAAACCATGAATAACTGTAGAAACCATGAATAACTGTAGAAACCATGAATAACTGTAGAAACCATGGATATCTATAGAAACCATGGATAACTGTAGAAACCATGAATAACTAGAAACCATGGATAACTATAGAAACCATGAATAACTGTAGAAACCATGAATAACTGTAGAAACCATGAATAACTGTAGAAACAATGGATATCTATAGAAACCATGGATAACTGTAGAAACCATGAATAACTAGAAACCATGGATAACTATAGAAACCACGAATAACTGTAGAAACCATGAATAACTGTATAAACCATGGATAACTATAGAAACCATGGATAACTGTAGAAACCATGGATAACTAGAAACCATGAAAAAATGTAGAAACCATGAATAACTGTAGAAACCATGGATAACTGTAGAAACCATGAATAATTGTAGAAACCATGAATAACTGTAGAAACCATGGATAACTGTAGAAACCATGGATAACTGTAGAAACCATGAATAACTGTAGAAACCATGGATAACTGTAGAAACCATGGACAACTGTAGAAACCATGAACAACTGTAGAAACCATGGATAACTAGAAACCATGGATAACTGTAGAAACCATGAATAGTTGTAGAAACCATGAATAACTGTAGAAACCATGGATAACTGTAGAAACCATGGATAACTGTAGAAACCATGAATAACTGTAGAAACCATGAATAACTGTAGAAACCATGGATAACTGTAGAAACATGGATAACTGTAGAAACCATGGATAACTGTAGAAACCATGGATAACTGTAGAAACCATGAATAACTGTAGAAACCATGGATAACTGTAGAAACCATGAATAACTGTAGAAACCATGGATAACTGTAGAAACCATGGATAACTGTAGAAACCATGAATAATTATAGAAACCATGGATAACTGTAGAAACCATGGATAATTGTAGAAACCATGAATAACTGTAGAAACCATGGATAACTGTAGAAACATGGATAACTGTAGAAACCATGAATAGTTGTAGAAACCATGAATAACTGTAGAAACCATGGATAACGGTAGAAACCATGGATAACTGTAGAAACCATGAATAACTGTAGAAACCATGAATAACTGTAGAAACCATGGATAACTGTAGAAACCATGGACAACTGTAGAAACCATGGATAACTGTAGAAACCATGGATAACTGTAGAAACCATGAATAACTGTAGAAACCATGGATAACTGTAGAAACCATGGACAACTGTAGAAACCATGAACAACTGTAGAAACCATGGATAACTAGAAACCATGGATAACTGTAGAAACCATGAATAGTTGTAGAAACTATGAATAACTGTAGAAACCATGGATAACTGTAGAAACCATGGATAACTGTAGAAACCATGAATAACTGTAGAAACCATGAATAACTGTAGAAACCATGAATAACTGTAGAAACCATGGATAACTGTAGAAACCATGGATAACTGTAGAAACCATGGATAACTGTAGAAACCATGAATAACTGTAGAAACCATGGATAACTGTAGAAACCATGAATAACTGTAGAAACCATGGATAACTGTAGAAAACATGAATAACTGTATAAACCATGGATAAATATAGAAACCATGGATAACTGTAGAAACCATGGATAACTAGAAACCATGAAAAAATGTAGAAACCATGAATAACTAGAAACCATGGATAACTGTAGAAACCATGAATAATTGTAGAAACCATGATTAACTGTAGAAACCATGGATAACTGTAGAAACCATTAATAACTGTAGAAACCATGAATAACTGTAGAAACCATGGATAACTGTAGAAACCATGGATAACTGTAGAAACCATGAATAACTGTAGAAACCATGAATAACTGTAGAAACCATGGATAACTGTAGAAACCATGAATAATTGTAGAAACCATGAATAACTGTAGAAACCATGGATAACTGTAGAAACCATGAATAACTGTAGAAACCATGAATAACTGTAGAAACCATGGATAACTGTAGAAACAATGGATAACTGTAGAAACCATGGATAACTGTAGAAACCATGAATAACTGTAGAAACCATGAATAACTGTATAAACCATGGATAACTGTAGAAACCATGGACAACTGTAGAAACCATGAATAACTGTAGAAACCATGAATAACTGTAGAAACCATGGATAACTGTAGAAACCATGGATAACTGTAGAAACCATGGATAACTGTAGAAACCATGGATAACTGTAGAAACCATGAATAACTGTAGAAACCATGAATAATTGTAGAAACCATGGATAACTGTAGAAACCATGGATAATTGTAGAAACCATGAATAACTGTAGAAACCATGAATAACTGTAGAAACCATGAATAACTGTAGAAACCATGGATAACTATAGAAACCATGGACAACTGTAGAAACCATGGATAACTGTAGAAACCATGGATAACTGTAGAAACCATGAATAACTGTAGAAACCATGGATAACTGTAGAAACCATGGACAACTGTAGAAACCATGAACAACTGTAGAAACCATGGATAACTAGAAACCATGGATAACTGTAGAAACCATGAATAGTTGTAGAAACCATGAATAACTGTAGAAACCATGGATAACTGTAGAAACCATGGATAACTGTAGAAACCATGAATAACTGTAGAAACCATGAATAACTGTAGAAACCATGAATAACTGTAGAAACCATGGATAACTGTAGAAACATGGATAACTGTAGAAACCATGGATAACTGTAGAAACCATGGATAACTGTAGAAACCATGAATAACTGTAGAAACCATGGATAACTGTAGAAACCATGAATAACTGTAGAAACCATGGATAACTGTAGAAACCATGGATAACTATAGAAACCATGGATAACTGTAGAAACCATGAATAACTATAGAAACCATGAATAACTGTAGAAACCATGGATAACTGTAGAAACATGGATAACTGTAGAAACCATGGATAACTGTAGAAACCATGGATAACTGTAGAAACCATGGATAACTGTAGAAACCATGAATAACTGTAGAAACCATGGATAACTGTAGAAACCATGAATAACTGTAGAAACCATGAATAACTGTAGAAACCATGGATATCTATAGAAACCATGGATAACTGTAGAAACCATGGATAACTGTAGAAACCATGAATAACTATAGAAACCATGGATAACTGTAGAAACCATGGATAATTGTAGAAACCATGAATAACTGTAGAAACCATGGATAACTGTAGAAACATGGATAACTGTAGAAACCATGAATAGTTGTAGAAACCATGAATAACTGTAGAAACCATGGATAACTGTAGAAACCATGAATAACTGTAGAAACCATGAATAACTGTAGAAACCATGGATAACTGTAGAAACCATGGACAACTGTAGAAACCATGGATAACTGTAGAAACCATGGATAACTGTAGAAACCATGAATAACTGTAGAAACCATGGATAACTGTAGAAACCATGGACAACTGTAGAAACCATGAACAACTGTAGAAACCATGGATAACTAGAAACCATGGATAACTGTAGAAACCATGAATAGTTGTAGAAACTATGAATAACTGTAGAAACCATGGATAACTGTAGAAACCATGGATAACTGTAGAAACCATGAATAACTGTAGAAACCATGAATAACTGTAGAAACCATGAATAACTGTAGAAACCATGGATAACTGTAGAAACCATGGATAACTGTAGAAACCATGGATAACTGTAGAAACCATGAATAACTGTAGAAACCATGGATAACTGTAGAAACCATGAATAACTGTAGAAACCATGGATAACTGTAGAAACCATGAATAACTGTATAAACCATGGATAACTATAGAAACCATGGATAACTGTAGAAACCATGGATAACTAGAAACCATGAAAAAATGTAGAAACCATGAATAACTGTAGAAACCATGGATAACTGTAGAAACCATGAATAATTGTAGAAACCATGAATAACTGTAGAAACCATGGATAACTGTAGAAACCATTAATAACTGTAGAAACCATGAATAACTGTAGAAACCATGGATAACTGTAGAAACCATGGATAACTGTAGAAACCATGAATAACTGTAGAAACCATGAATAACTGTAGAAACCATGGATAACTGTAGAAACCATGAATAATTGTAGAAACCATGAATAACTGTAGAAACCATGGATAACTGTAGAAACCATGAATAACTGTAGAAACCATGAATAACTGTAGAAACCATGGATAACTGTAGAAACAATGGATAACTGTAGAAACCATGGATAACTGTAGAAACCATGAATAACTGTAGAAACCATGAATAACTGTATAAACCATGGATAACTGTAGAAACCATGGACAACTGTAGAAACCATGAATAACTGTAGAAACCATGAATAACTGTAGAAACCATGGATAACTGTAGAAACCATGGATAACTGTAGAAACCATGGATAACTGTAGAAACCATGGATAACTGTAGAAACCATGAATAACTGTAGAAACCATGAATAATTGTAGAAACCATGGATAACTGTAGAAACCATGGATAATTGTAGAAACCATGAATAACTGTAGAAACCATGAATAACTGTAGAAACCATGAATAACTGTAGAAACCATGGATAACTATAGAAACCATGGACAACTGTAGAAACCATGGATAACTGTAGAAACCATGGATAACTGTAGAAACCATGAATAACTGTAGAAACCATGGATAACTGTAGAAACCATGGACAACTGTAGAAACCATGAACAACTGTAGAAACCATGGATAACTAGAAACCATGGATAACTGTAGAAACCATGAATAGTTGTAGAAACCATGAATAACTGTAGAAACCATGGATAACTGTAGAAACCATGGATAACTGTAGAAACCATGAATAACTGTAGAAACCATGAATAACTGTAGAAACCATGAATAACTGTAGAAACCATGGATAACTGTAGAAACATGGATAACTGTAGAAACCATGGATAACTGTAGAAACCATGGATAACTGTAGAAACCATGAATAACTGTAGAAACCATGGATAACTGTAGAAACCATGAATAACTGTAGAAACCATGGATAACTGTAGAAACCATGGATAACTGTAGAAACCATGAATAACTATAGAAACCATGGATAACTGTAGAAACCATGGATAATTGTAGAAACCATGAATAACTGTAGAAACCATGGATAACTGTAGAAACATGGATAACTGTAGAAACCATGAATAGTTGTAGAAACCATGAATAACTGTAGAAACCATGGATAACTGTAGAAACCATGGATAACTGTAGAAACCATGAATAACTGTAGAAACCATGAATAACTGTAGAAACCATGAATAACTGTAGAAACCATGAATAACTGTAGAAACCATGAATAACTGTAGAAACCATGAATAACTGTAGAAACCATGGATATCTATAGAAACCATGGATAACTGTAGAAACCATGAATAACTAGAAACCATGGATAACTGTAGAAACCATGGATAACTGTAGAAACCACGAATAACTGTAGAAACCATGAATAACTGTATAAACCATGGATAACTATAGAAACCATGGATAACTGTAGAAACCATGGATAACTAGAAACCATGAATAAATGTAGAAACCATGAATAACTGTAGAAACCATGGATAACTGTAGAAACCATGGACAACTGTAGAAACCATGAATAACTGTAGAAACCATGAATAACTGTAGAAACCATGGATAACTGTAGAAACCATGGATAACTGTAGAAACCATGGATAACTGTAGAAACCATGAATAACTGTAGAAACCATGAATAACTGTAGAAACCATGGATAACTGTAGAAACCATGAATAATTGTAGAAACCATGATTAACTGTAGAAACCATGGATAACTGTAGAAACCATGAATAATTGTAGAAACCATGAATAACTGTAGAAACCATGGATAACTGTAGAAACCATGAATAACTGTAGAAACCATGAATAACTGTAGAAACCATGGATAACTGTAGAAACCATGGACAACTGTAGAAACCATGAATAACTGTAGAAACCATGAATAACTGTAGAAACCATGGATAACTGTAGAAACCATGGATAACTGTAGAAACATGGATAACTGTAGAAACCATGGATAACTGTAGAAACCATGAATAACTGTAGAAACCATGAATAATTGTAGAAACCATGGATAACTGTAGAAACCATGGATAATTGTAGAAACCATGAATAACTGTAGAAACCATGAATAACTGTAGAAACCATGAATAACTGTAGAAACCATGGATAACTGTAGAAACATGGATAACTGTAGAAACCATAGATAACTGTAGAAAACATGGATAACTGTAGAAACCATGAATAACTGTAGAAACCATGGATAACTGTAGAAACCATGAATAACTGTAGAAACCATGGATAACTGTAGAAACCATGGATAACTGTAGAAACCATGAATAACTGTAGAAACCATGGATAACTATAGAAACCATGGATAACTGTAGAAACCATGAATAACTATAGAAACCATGGATAACTGTAGAAACCATGGATAACTGTAGAAACCATGAATAACTGTAGAAACCATGAATAACTGTAGAAACCATGGATATCTATAGAAACCATGGATAACTGTAGAAACCATGAATAACTAGAAACCATGGATAACTGTAGAAACCATGGATAACTGTAGAAACCACGAATAACTGTAGAAACATGGATAACTGTAGAAACATGGATAACTGTAGAAACCATGAATAACTATAGAAACCACGAATAACTGTAGAAACATGGATAACTGTAGAAACCATGAATAACTGTAGAAACCATGAATAACTATAGAAACCATGGATAACTGTAGAAACCATGGATAACTGTAGAAACCATGAATAACTGTAGAAACGATGAATAACTGTAGAAACCATGGATATCTATAGAAACCATGGATAACTGTAGAAACCATGAATAACTAGAAACCATGGATAACTATAGATACCATGGATAACTGTAGAAACCACGAATAACTGTAGAAACCATGAATAACTGTAGAAACCATGGATAACTATAGAAACCATGGATAACTGTAGAAACCATGGATAACTAGAAACCATGAATAACTGTAGAAACCATGAATAACTGTAGAAACCATGAATAATTGTAGAAACCATGAATAACTGTAGAAACCATGGATAACTGTAGAAACCATTAATAACTGTAGAAACCATGAATAACTGTAGAAACCATGGATAACTGTAGAAACAATGGATAACTGTAGAAACCATGGATAACTGTAGAAACCATGAATAACTGTAGAAACCATGGATAACTGTAGAAACCATGGACAACTGTAGAAACCATGAATAACTGTAGAAACCATGAATAACTGTAGAAACCATGGATAACTGTAGAAACCATGGATAACTGTAGAAACCATGGATAACTGTAGAAACCATGAATAACTGTAGAAACCATGAATAACTGTAGAAACCATGGATAACTGTAGAAACCATGAATAATTGTAGAAACCATGAATAACTGTAGAAACCATGGATAACTGTAGAAACCATGAATAATTGTAGAAACCATGAATAACTGTAGAAACCATGGATAACTGTAGAAACCATGAATAACTGTAGAAACCATGAATAACTGTAGAAACCATGGATAACTGTAGAAACCATGGACAACTGTAGAAACCATGAATAACTGTAGAAACCATGAATAACTGTAGAAACCATGGATAACTGTAGAAACCATGGATAACTGTAGAAACATGGATAACTGTAGAAACCATGGATAACTGTAGAAACCATGAATAACTGTAGAAACCATGAATAATTGTAGAAACCATGGATAACTGTAGAAACCATGGATAATTGTAGAAACCATGAATAACTGTAGAAACCATGAATAACTGTAGAAACCATGGATAACTGTAGAAACATGGATAACTGTAGAAACCATGGATAACTGTAGAAACCATGGATAACTGTAGAAACCATGGATAACTGTAGAAACCATGAATAACTGTAGAAACCATGGATAACTGTAGAAACCATGAATAACTGTAGAAACCATGAATAACTGTAGAAACCATGGATATCTATAGAAACCATGGATAACTGTAGAAACCATGAATAACTAGAAACCATGGATAACTATAGAAACCATGGATAACTGTAGAAACCACGAATAACTGTAGAAACCATGAATAACTGTATAAACCATGGATAACTATAGAAACCATGGATAACTGTAGAAACCATGGATAACTAGAAACCATGAAAAAATGTAGAAACCATGAATAACTGTAGAAACCATGGATAACTGTAGAAACCATGAATAATTGTAGAAACCATGAATAACTGTAGAAACCATGGATAACTGTAGAAACCATTAATAACTGTAGAAACCATGAATAACTGTAGAAACCATGGATAACTGTAGAAACCATGGATAACTGTAGAAACCATGAATAACTGTAGAAACCATGAATAACTGTAGAAACCATGGATAACTGTAGAAACCATGAATAATTGTAGAAACCATGAATAACTGTAGAAACCATGGATAACTGTAGAAACCATGAATAACTGTAGAAACCATGAATAACTGTAGAAACCATGGATAACTGTAGAAACAATGGATAACTGTAGAAACCATGGATAACTGTAGAAACCATGAATAACTGTAGAAACCATGAATAACTGTATAAACCATGGATAACTGTAGAAACCATGGACAACTGTAGAAACCATGAATAACTGTAGAAACCATGAATAACTGTAGAAACCATGGATAACTGTAGAAACCATGGATAACTGTAGAAACATGGATAACTGTAGAAACCATGGATAACTGTAGAAATCATGAATAACTGTAGAAACCATGAATAATTGTAGAAACCATGGATAACTGTAGAAACCATGAATAACTGTAGAAACCATGAATAACTGTAGAAACCATGGATAACTATAGAAAACCATGGACAACTGTAGAAACCATGGATAACTGTAGAAACCATGGATAACTGTAGAAACCATGGACAACTGTAGAAACCATGAATAACTGTAGAAACCATGGATAACTAGAAACCATGGATAACTGTAGAAACCATGGATAACTGTAGAAACCATGAATAACTGTAGAAACCATGGATAACTGTAGAAACATGGATAACTGTAGAAACCATGGATAACTGTAGAAACCATGGATAACTGTAGAAACCATGAATAACTGTAGAAACCATGGATAACTGTAGAAACCATGAATAACTGTAGAAACCATGGATAACTGTAGAAACCATGGATAATTGTAGAAACCATGGATAACTGTAGAAACCTTGGATAACTGTAGAAACATGGATAACTGTAGAAACCATGAATAACTGTAGAAACCATGGATAACTGTAGAAACCATGAATAATTGTAGAAACCATGGATAACTGTTGAAACCATGAATAATTGTAGAAACCATGAAAGTAAACTATAGAAAGCTGGTTAGGGATCATTCCCACCATTTAACAAATCTTTCTGCATGTGGTGTCAGAGAAGACAATTTTTATAAATTTCACCCAATCAGAAGCAGTTATTGGCTCTAATGGCCATCTTGAATGTTAAATCCACACAAAATCTCTAAGGGACCACCCAATGACCATTCCTACTAGGTTTGTTTCCAATTTGTCTCAGTGGTGTTAGATGGGAAGATTGAACTGCGATGCCGGACGTCAAATTATAGCTCTTAGTCAGGTGTCCTTGCTTTGGAAAGGCACACAATTTTGTGACTTTAAACCAGTTAAAATGATCCAAATAATCCTTCCTGGTAACTAAATTGCATCTATGGTGTAATGATAAGCATTCTCTAATCATCTTTATGGTGTAATGGTAAACATGCTCATCTCGAGTGCCCAGGATCATTTGAAACCATATGCATGTCTAGCAAAATCAACCAGAGGCTCTCAAGAGCCTGTATCGTTCACCTGGTTATAAAAAAAACCAATTGGTCCTATGTAAAAACTATGTCCTGCAGTGGTAGTCATCTTGGAATTACGATCAACATAAAAAACACAAAGTTTGTAAAGGACCTTCCAATGATTGATGCACAGTTTAGGTTCAATCAGTGCAATAGCTTCAGAGAAGAATATATTTCTGTATTTTCCCCATATGGTCCTGTGTTAATACTATGACCTGTGGTGGCAGCCATCTTGGATTTCCGATCGGCATAAAAAACAGAGGACCTTCCAATGATCATTCCTGGGCAGTTTGGTTTCAACTGTCCAAGTGATTTCAGAGAAGAAGCGTTTTGAAACATTTTTCCCATAGGGTCCAATGTTAAACTAAGTCCTGCCGTAGCCACCATTTTGAATTTCATATCAGAACAAAAAACGTAGTTTGTAGAGGACCATCCAATGAACATTCATGTACAGTTTGGCTTTAATCATATTTGTAGTTTCTGAGAAGAAGGCATTTGAACATTTTCCCATAGGGTCTAATGTTAATCTATGTATTGCGGTGGCGGCCATCTTGGATTTCCGATCGGCATAAAAAACATAAAAAATTTGTAGAGGACCTTCCAATGATCATTCCTGGGCAGTTTGGTTTCAACTATCCTAGTGGTTTCAGAGAAGAAGCGTTTTGAAACATTTTTCCCATAGGGTCCAATGTTAAACTAAGTCCTGCCGTAGCCACCATTTTGAATTTCATATCAGAACAAAAAACGTACAGTTTGTAGAGGACCATCCAATGAACATTCATGTACAGTTTGGCTTTAATCATATTTGTAGTTTCTGAGAAGAAGGCATTTGAACATTTTCCCATAGGGTCTGATGTTAATCTATGTATTGCGGTGGCGGCCATCTTGGATTTCCGATCGGCATAAAAAACATAAAAAATTTGTAGAGGACCTTCCAATGATCATTCCTGGGCAGTTTGGTTTCAACTATCCTAGTGGTTTCAGAGAAGAAGCGTTTTGAAACATTTTTCCCATAGGGTCCAATGTTAAACTAAGTCCTGCCGTGGCCGCCATTTTGAATTTCATATCGGAACAAAAAACGTACAGTTTGTAGAGGACCATCCAATGAATATTCATGTACAGTTTGGCTTTAATAATATTTGTAGTTTCTGAGAAGAAGGCATTTGAATACTTTCCAATAGGGTCCAATGTTAATCTATGTATTGCGGTGGCGGCCATCTTGGATTTCCGATCGACATAAAAAACATAAACTTTGTAGAGGACCTTCCAATGATCATTCCTGGACAGTTTGGTTTCAATTATCCAAGTGGTTTCAGAGAAGAAGCGTTTTGAAACATTTTTCCCATAGGGTCCAATGTTAAACTAAGTTCTGCCGTAGCCGCCATTTTGAATTTCATATCGGAACAAAAAACATAAAGTTTGTAGAGGACCATCCAATGAACATTCATGTACAGTTTGGCTTTAATCATATTTGTAGTTTCTGAGAAGAAGGCATTTGAACATTTTCCCATAGGGTTCAATGTTAATCTATGTATTGCGGTGGCGGCCATCTTGGATTTCCGATCGGCATATAAAACAGATATTCTGTAGAGGACCTTCCAATGATCATTCCTGGGCAGTTTGGTTTCAATTGTCCAAGTGGTTTCAGAGAAGAAGCGTTTTGAAACATTTTTCCCATAGGGTCCAATGTTAAACTAAGTCCTGCCGTAGCCGCCATTTTGAATTTCATACCGGAACAAAAAACGTACAGCTTGTAGAGGACCATCTAATGAACATTCATGTACAGTTTGGCTTTAATCATATTTGTAGTTTCTGAGAAGAAGGCATTTGAATATTTTCCCATAGGGTCCAATGTTAATCTATGTATTGCGTGGTGGCCATCTTGGATTTCCGATCGGCATAAAAAACACACAACTTGTAGAGGACCTTCCAATGATCATTCCTGGACAGTTTGGTTTCAATTATCCAAGTGGTTTCAGAGAAGAAGCGTTTTGAAACATTTTTCCCATAGGGTCCAATGTTAAACTAAGTCCTGCCGTAGCCGCCATTTTGAATTTCATATCAGAACAAAAAACGTACAGTTTGTAGAGGACCATCCAATGAACATTCATGTACAGTTTGGCTTTAATCATATTTGTAGTTTCTGAGAAGAAGGCATTTGAATATTTTCCCATAGGGTCCAATGTTAATCTATGTCCTGCGGTGGCAGCCATCTTGGATTTCCGATCGGCATAAAAAACAGAAACTTTGTAGAGGACCTTCCAATGATCATTCCTCGGCAGTTTGGTTTCAACTGTCCAAGTGGTTTCAGAGAAGAAGCATTTTGAAAACATTTTCCCATAGGGTCCAATGTTAAACTAAATCCTGCCGTAGCCGCCATTTTGAATTTCATATCGGAACAAAAAACCTTAAGATTGTAGAGGACCATCCAATGAACATTCATGTACAGTTTGGCTTTAATCATATTTGTAGTTTCTGAGAAGAAGGCATTTGAACATTTTCCCATAGGGTCCAATGTTAATCTATGTCCTGCGATGGCGGCCATCTTGGATTTCCGATTGGCATAAAAAACAGTAACTTGGTAAAGGACATTCCAATGATCATTCATTTACAGTTTGGGTTCAGTCAGTTCATTAGTTTCAGAGAAGAAGATCTTTGAAATTTCAGCCAATCAGAGCATATTTTTGGCCCTGGCAGCCATATTGAATATCCGACAGGAACGAAAAACAGTAACTTTGTAGAGGACCATCCAAGGAACATTCCTGCTAAGTTTGGTTCCAATCGGCCCAGTGGTTTCGGAGAAGAAGCTTGAAATGTGAAAAGTTTACAGACGACAGACAACAGACGACAGAAGCCAAGTGATGGCAATAGTTCACATGGACCTTTGGTCCAGGTGAACTAAAAACTACATGTGGTAAAAACTGGAATTGTTGCTTTTTCACTAATCATACAGCAATAAGGAGTAAAAGTAAATGACTGGTTGGCTAGGAGATTGAATAATGTGGCAGAGTGAGGTGATATGTCTACCCACAGGCTGTTATTTCAGTCAGCTATCTATATGAAAGTCCAGATTAACATATTGGTGTCGTACAAAGAAGGCATCATCATCATCTTGTCAATAGAAAACTTGTTCTTCTATGATAGAGCTGTAAAATTACTTGCTTGTACTTGACCAACAGTAACTCAATCATAAAAGAATTAAACTTTCAGCACCCAATAAAATAACCTGCAGTGTGTCTAGAGATTCAGGAAACTGTTGACATTCAGAGATTCAGTAAAACGGTTGACAATCAGGATAATGTGTATATTCTGTGTGTTAATCATGACATTGTGAACATATTGTGATTCAGGATAACATGTAAATTCTGTAATGCATGTGTTTTATGTTTATTCTGAATTTGGGTTAGACAATCGGTCACATTTTTCCCTTTAGATATATAGTAACTTTATCTTGTGTAATCACGGAAACTACTTACCCAATGTGAACCAAAGGTTTAGGTGTTAATGAAAAACAATGTCAATTTTATAATAAAGTATGAAGAAAGATTCCAGAAAATACAGAAAACCATATAGATAATAGAAGGATCTGTGTTTGATTTATAACTACCTATGCAATCAATACCTCAGGCGAGGTGTACTCGATACAACATTATGTGATAAAGTTTGTCAGTGGTTTTCTCCAGGTACTCTGGTTTCCTCCACCAATAAAACTGACTGACATGATATTACTGAAATATTGTTGAAAGTGGCATTTAACACCAAAACCCAAACTCTAACCCTACTTCATATACAAGAAACAAGTATTGCATTCTTAACTTTTTATTTTTATGTATAAATGTTGAGTCTTCAGCAACAACATCTACTGAATGTTTGAATCGGTATCACAGAGATGTTTGGATTTCTATATAGATTTGTTATCACAATTTTTCTGAAGAGAAAAAATGTATTTGCCTGTTACAGTTTTAACCTACTTCTAAATATAAAAATTCAGATGTAATTGGACTACCTATACATTTTATACACAGTACAATCCTAGCTAACAAAATAAAAGTACAGAACTAGTGATGTCACTATTAAGTTGTACTTACACAAAATACAATTTAACTATAGTTCAAATACTTAATTAGAGTATAACCTAAATATACAATGTAATGGCCCTCACTGCATTAAGAAAGTTGTTGTATAATCTAAAACCATGGCCCTCATTGCATTAAGAAAGTTGTTGTATAATCTAAAACCATGGCCCTCATTGCATTAAGAAAGTTGTTGTATAATCTAAAACCATGGCCCTCATTGCATTAACAAAATTGTTATATGATCTAAAAACATGGTTAGTTTAATGTATATTTCAATAGGCAGAAAATTTCATATTTTTTTTTAATTTGCAAAAGAGAGGTCTCCATGGCAGTGACTGTATTGTAGCTTAAATCAACCTGTCACCACTAAGGTTTATGAGCTAGGAATTTACCTGCGGTTAGGTGTATACATACTTGACATTATCAAGTTTTGTAAGTGACTTGCGTAAGGTTTTCTCCAACAATAGAATTAATGGCCATGATATAACTGAAATATTGTTGAAAGTGGCGTTAAAGTTAAACATCCATAATAAAATAGTTGCAAATGACGAAAAATATCTGCTGCTGCTGCAAAACAAAAACTGTGACCAATTCCTATCTCAATGTAAACTTTTCTTTAACCAGAGGCTCTCAAGAGCCTGTATCGTTCACCTGGTTATAAAAAAAACCAATTGGTCCTATGTAAAAACTATGTCCTGCAGTGGTAGTCATCTTGGAATTACGATCAACATAAAAAACACAAAGTTTGTAAAGGACCTTCCAATGATTGATGCACAATTTAGGTTCAATCAGTGCAATAGCTTCAGAGAAGAATATATTTCTGTATTTTCCCCTGTGTTAATACTATGACCTGTGGTGGCAGCCATCTTGGATTTCCGATCGGCATAAAAAACAGAAACTTTGTAGGGGACCTTCCAATGATCATTCCTGGGCAGTTTGGTTTCAACTGTCCAAGTGGTTTCAGAGAAGAAGCGTTTTGAAACATTTTTCCCATAGGGTCCAATGTTAAACCAAGTCCTGCCGTAGCCGCCATTTTGAATTTCATATCAGAACAAAAAACGTAAAGTTTTTATAGGACCATCCAATGAACATTCATGTACAGTTTGGCTTTAATCATATTTGTAGTTTCTGAGTAGAAGGCATTTGAACATTTTCCCATAGGGTCCAATGTTAATCTATGTATTGCGTGGTGGCCATCTTGGATTTCCGATCGGCATAAAAAACACACAACTTGTAGAGGACCTTCCAATGATCATTCCTGGTCAGTTTGGTTTCAATTATCCAAGTGGTTTCAGAGAAGAAGCGTTTTGAAACATTTTTCCCATAGGGTCCAATGTTAAACTAAGTCCTGCCGTAGCCGCCATTTTGAATTTCATATCGGAATAAAAAACGTAAAGTTTGTAGAGGACCATTCAATGAACATTCATGTACAGTTTGGCTTTAATCATATTTGTAGTTTCTGAGAAGAAGGCATTTGAACATTTTCCCATAGGGTCCAATGTTAATCTATGTCCTGCGGTGGCGGCCATCTTGAATTTTCGATCGGCATAAAAAAACAGAAACTTTGTAGAGGACCTTCCAATGATCATTCCTGGGCAGTTTGGTTTCAATTGTCCAAGTGGTTTCAGAGAAGAAGCGTTTTGAAACATTTTTCCCATAGGGTCCAATGTTAAACTAAGTCCTGCCGTAGCCGCCATTTTGAATTTCATATCGGAACAAAAAACGTACAGTTTGTAGAGGACCATCCAATGAACATTCATGTACAGTTTGGCTTTAATAATATTTGTAGTTTCTGAGAAGAAGGCATTTGAACATTTTCCCATAGGGTCCAATGTTAATCTATGTATTGCGGTGGCAGCCATCTTGGATTTCCGATCGGCATAAAAAACATAAAATTTGTAGAGGACCTTCCAATGATCATTCCTGGGCAGTTTGGTTTCAACTGTCCAAGTGGTTTCAGAGAAGAAGCGTTTTGAAACATTTTCCCCATAGGGTCCAATGTTAAACTAAGTCCTGCCGTAGCCGCCATTTTGAATTTCATATCGGAACAAAAAACCTTAAGATTGTAGAGGACCATCCAATGAACATTCATGTACAGTTTGGCTTTAATCATATTTGTAGTTTCTGAGAAGAAGGCATTTGAACATTTTCCCATAGGGTCCAATGTTAATCTATGTATTGCGGTGGTGGCCATCTTGGATTTCCGATCGGCATAAAAAACAGAAAATTTGTAGAGGACCTTCCAATGATCATTCCTGGGCAGTTTGGTTTCAACTGTCCAAGTGGTTTCAGAGAAGAAGCATTTTGAAACATTTTTCCCATAGGGTCCAATGTTAAACTAAGTCCTGCCGTAGCCGCCATTTTGAATTTCATATCGGAACAAAAAACCTTAAGATTGTAGAGGACCATCCAATGAACATTCATGTACAGTTTGGCTTTAATCATATTTGTAGTTTCTGAGAAGAAGGCATTTGAACATTTTCCCATAGGGTCCAATGTTAATCTATGTCCTGCGATGGCGGCCATCTTGGATTTCCGATCGGCATAAAAAACAGTAACTTGGTAAAGGACATTCCAATGATCATTCATGTACAGTTTAGGTTCAGTCAGTTCATTAGTTTCAGAGAAGAAGATCTTTGAAATTTCAGCCAATCAGAGCATATTATTGGCCTTGGCAGCCATATTGAATATCCGACTGGAACGAAAAACAGTAACTTTGTAGAGGACCATCCAAGGAACATTCCTGCTAAGTTTGGTTCCAATCGGCCCAGTGGTTTCGGAGAAGAAGTTTGAAATGTGAAAAGTTTACAGACGACGGACGCCAAGTGATGGCAATAGTTCACCTGGACCTTTGGTCCAGGTGAACTAAAAAAGTATTTTACATTAAGAATGTTTCAATATTTGAAGTCACAATTTCTGATTAAAAGAAATAGTATCTAATGTAGATAACAATACAAACACACTATAGCTGCAAAGAAAATATTCCTTCACAACCAACATTAGTATCATAAGCCATCAAGCCTTTGACACACAAACATTATTATCTATGATTGGCCAATGATATACAAACAAACTGTACATACCCGATAATGGTGTAGCTACTGATGCATATTAATTCTGTTAAATGAGTATAATACAATGGTCTTATACAAGGAACAAATATTGCACTGTCAATGTTTTACCAGTAATCATGTTATAAATTTACCAAAACTCAATTAATCTTTTACCATTCTTTTAAAAGGATTCAAGGAAGAGTCATTTTTATAATTCTCTCGTGGCTCCATTTTTTACTTCAAAAACAGAAAAACTTTAAAGATATTTGTATGCGACAAAATTGTCAAGTTTTGCTTTTATTACTTTAAGAACAAACATATTGTTGATTTTACAAACTTCCTTACTGGTAAAGTCTAGTTTGACAGCTGTATAATGTAATAATTACTAAATCTTGAATAATTTTGAGAAACTATTTTTATAATTGTACTACATAATAGATTTTCTATAGTTTGTCATGATTATTTAATGCTAGAATCTTCTAATTGTCCATAGTAAACCAACATCCTATGCTTGTTTCACACAAAAAATAATCTTGTATTCAAGGACATTTTATCATTATTAAGAAAGTTGACCACTAAACCCCAATTCTAAATATCTACTGAAACTTAATCACATCCAAATTGTTCGTAGAAATTTATCCAAGAAAAAAACCAGTTAGTGCTTTGAGAAAATTTTGTATCAATATTCAGAACTTTAATTAAACAAATTAGGTGTCTTTGTGTTAAAGGATTCAGATAATTATAATGTATTTTTATTGATATTTAATAAGAAAACTTTTTTGGGGGAAATTCAATATTAAATAAAGTATAAAATACATTAATATAATGCATCCACAAAAAAAATTAGAAAAGTTTTTATGCATTTAAAAATAAAAACATTTAAAATGACTAGAAATTGCATAAGTCAGCTACTTCCAATTAACAAAGTATTATTATCATTTACCCATGGTAACCCTCTCTGGAAAAAACACCTAACTTTCTTTTGTATAAATGAGTTCTGAAAGGTTATAAAGGTTAAATGTCATGGTCATTAGAAGCCAAAACTCATTACAACAGTATACAATCTAGAATTGACATTTCTTATTTACATATTTATATAAATAATATGCAAAAATTTAAATACAATTTCATGTATATACAGATATCACTGAGATCACAGATGAATTATTTCCCTTTAATTGAAGACATAGTATTATCAGATTACCTCCCCCTTAAAGGAATTTGCTTTCCCATCTTCAAAAACAGATTACTGAATGTATGATCAAAGTTTTATTTATCATGTGTATATTGACTATTAACTTTTAAATTTTTGATGTGAAAAGTGAATGAAACCCAATTTGTTTCAACAACTCCAATATGCAAGTCAAATCTGCTGTTTTCTTCATTGTAGTAAATAGAAATAAATCATTCTCTTATTCAAATTAAAAGGAATTACAATGGACTGTTCAGAAATGTTTTAGTATTCAATGTATAACTCACAGGAAGACAAACTTTTCATCGAGATTAAAATGAACTGAAAATAATGAAATAAAGGAAGAACTTTGAATGTAACCTCCAAAGCATGAGTCAACAATTCTTACGGAAAACAATAAAATGACAAATAAATAAGTCTTGCATGTTTCGTTGCAAAATCAGCAAATTTGTTTCGTTCTGTTTTCATTGGGTACTGCAATGTCCCTGAGCACCTAACGCAAATAACAACCCAAAAAAATAAATAATCACAGAGTGCTCGCCCTTTAAATAAATTAACAAAATATCACATAAAACTAATGCGTCTTTGGCGATGAAACTTTTATTGTCTGGGATGGTTGAGCACTTTCACTATGGTCATCTTTGACCTCGTCCATATCAAATTGAAATTTTGTTTCCTCTTCTTTATCAGAATTATGTTTTCGTGATAAAAAACTAGCTGAGGGACTAACAGGAATCATGCTCTGATACCAGTCTCTATTGTCTTCTAAAGTGTCTAATATTCCTTGAGCATCGGGATACACTAAATCTGCCCATGTCTCCCATAACGGATGAACAATATAGTCTATAAATCCAACCTGAAAAACAAAATTAAGATCTGATGTAAGTTTTCATAATATATACTGGAAAATATAAAAGAACGTCTAACTATAAGATTTTTTTTTAATTTTCAAAATTGAACTTTGGTGAAGTGTCAGTTATAGTATTGAGAACAGGAAGCATAGCAATTTGTTACCATAGCAATGTGTTATTTATAGTATAAAGAACATAAAGCATTAAATTTTGTAACCATAGCAATGTGTGTTATAGTTCGCACATACGAATATTACTGAATCAAATGAAAAACAAAATATACCACGCTTTTGGAGCATTTCAAACATCTATTCGGAAAATCATAGAAACCGAGGGAAAATTGACACCCCTAATTGATGAATATTTTGATCTTGTTTAAAGCTACAGTTGACTCTCATTGTCTCGAATTCGGTTGACTCAAATTTCCGGTTGAGTCAAATTTTTATCAAAGTCCCGAACTTCGTTGTGTATAAATATATATAATTTGTCTCCTGTTGAGTCGAATTCGGATGAGTCGAAATTTCGGTTGTCTCGAATAAAAGTTTTGGTCCCGAGATGTAGAAAGCCATATTATTTACATTCGTTAAGTCAAATTTACCTGTCAAAACATGTGTATTACCTTGGGCTTAAAATCGGATCACAGGTGAAACATCCGGTCATTGACTTTGACATTTTTACCTTAGGCTATTTCACATGTTTATTTCACAATCTGTCAAATTAATTAGTTATAATATTTGAATTGGCTTGGTATTATGACACAGGTTAGATGTGTACAATAAAAAATTATCAATTCATAATAAGTGCCGCTTGGGTCGGCAAGCATCAATGATTATGAAAAGTACACAACGGAAGTGTTTTATCTATTGAATTATTTGTCGGAAATTAATTTTGATTAAAGAAGATGTATAATTTTGAGAGATTTGAAAAAATGTTACTCTTAATTAACAGTTGTAATAAAAGGGGAAAAAAACATCAACAAAAACATTGAATAAGCTTAAAATCGTTCCGAGAATCAGGACATTGCTGGTTTTAGCTCTTCAAAATTTCACTCGAGTTGTCTCCCTTTCGTCGTTAAACAAATTACACTTCTGATATTTTCGTAGCTCCACATGAGTCGAACTACGGTTGACTCAAATTTTTTCCATGCTCCCATCGAATTCGAGAGTCAACTGTATTTTGAGTCATTAAGAATCATCGTTTTGTAATCTGTTGCATTGTAGAATTTATTAATGTACATCTTGTCTAAATAAAATAAGTAAGAAATTGTAATTTTGAGAAGACTTGATAAGTTTGTTTAACTTGTGTCTATTGAACTGTTTTTAAATACCTGTGATTTTTCTATTGTAGAGTTATGTCTATCACACATAGGACTAATATCCATTCCTCTTTCTCTCTCTTTGTCTCCTTGCTGGAAGAATTCCTCCATCAGCCGATCAACCGACTTTCTATAAATCTCTATTGGTTTGGTGGGGTTACTCAGATCTGAACAGTGAACCATATTTTGTAAAACCTGTAATATATAAGTTGAATTTAAAAACAGTTGTTAAACAAATCTATAGTAATGCACTTTAAACAGAGGTAAAATATTGTTATATAAAAAAGTTTACTTAATACTAACACCTATTTCTTGAATGTTACAAGCATTGGACATTTCCCATTTTTAAGAAGTAATATTTCCATCCTACAGTAAGGGGACATAACTGTTGTCATCTCTGATTTTTCCCTAAATATTTCATGTAAAACCATGTTTTTCCAAAAAGTTTACAGAGACCAATTTTGCTGAACTTTTTGCTCACAATATATTCTGAAGTTTTTTGTCATATAATTTCCTAGTTTTCCACTTTTCACCAGAAACATGTCATACTTGATATCTATGTTTTTATTGTCCTTTTGATGCACATATTCTCATTCCCAGTTTTATTTTTATGAGAGTTTGTTTTGTCTGATCTTTTGTTATTCTATTTTATATGCTTCATTTTTTTTGCTTTGTCTACCTCGATAGTGATTTTTTGTACTCTTCCCTCTTAATTGGTATTTTATGCTTCATTGTTGCTTTGCCGATCTGGTTTGTGATGCATCTTGTCAACACTTTTTATTAGTTTTCTGACAGTGTCAGTACAATTACCTGTATATTCATTAGTTTTCTGACAGTGTCAGCATAGCTACCTGTATTTTGTCAGTATTTTTATTAGTTTTCTGACTGTCAGTATAACAACTGTATTTTTATTAGTTCTCTGCCAGTGTCAGTATAACTACTTCTATTTTGTCAGTATATGTATTAGTTTTCTGACAGTGTCAGTATAATTACCTGTATTTTGTCAGTATATGCATTAGTGTTCTGACAGTGACAGTATAATTACCTGTATTTTGTCAGTATAATTATCCAACATCAATACTCCCGATCCTGCCACTTTTTTCGTTTCTACCATTGTTTTCAAGTCCGCTAATAGACTCATATGTTTTGACATGTCGGTAGCTAACACCATATCAATTGTCATTTTTCGTAATGTTTGACGTTGTTTATCACTTAAATTTACGAAAATATTACAATTTTCTTCTTGTAAAAGTTTAAATGCTACTGCGAGGTGGTGATTTTCTAGCACAGATTCATCATTGTACATCAAGGCTAATTCTGATCCTACAATGTAATAAAGAGGTTAAAAACAACAATATTTAGAAAAATATATATAATACATGTACATTTTGTATATAGAAATTGAAAAAAAAGTTGATGTTTACGATAACCCCTCATTCTATAATTAGAAATAAATGCTCAAACCAAACCACATGGATATATATACAAAACTAACACCTGATATGAGAAACACAATTTACTTAAATGTTGAGTAAGAATAAACTTTATATGAATAAATCATTCATGTTATCCAAATGTCAGCTGATTGTTTGAGCAGTATAAAGATACTGACTGATTGATTATGTGTTTTGATGCTGATTTTTAGCAATAAATAAAAGAAATAAAATCATAACATTCTGGTTTCATAATACACAAAGTCTCAAAAATACTCTGGATGTGTTTTTCAAATTTAGGAGGATAAATAACACTATTTATTGAAATGTCAATTTACCTGTTTGAACTAAATACTGATTGGTTAAACCAGGATGATCAACATCGTGTATAGCACTTGCAAAAATTGCTGCTAAAATTTCCAATTCTGTGAACACATTCTGAAATAAAAAAAAATTTAAACTTTAAAATCACCTGCAGTAATGATCTGTAGCTCCCGACTATTGTTATAACAACATATCAAAGAAGTAAACAAAATATGGTAATAACAGACCAATCTTTCTAAGGTGTTCATTGTTTTGTTTTTGCTTTTTTCTTTGGACAAAAAAATTGTGCTTTCTGTAGAACAGTTAGTTAACTGGAATATTGTTTGAGAAATAAAACATGACACTATACATGCTATACAGCACAATTTTTGAGTGATCATAGCTTAAAATCTCTTTGGGCTAAAATAATAGCTTTTCTGTAGAATTTTAGAGGGAGTGAGTGATTGTTGTTTAAAAGGCAAATGAGCAATTTCCACCTATATCATGGTTAGAACAAGTTGTATTCAATGAGATGATAATGATGTCCACTTTATACTAGACCAACACACATAGTTTGAATATTTATAGTGCAGGATCACTGTAACAATAGTCTGTGGGCACACATGTCGCTTCACACAGACCAGGATCACTGTAATAATAGTCTGTGGGCACACATGTCGCTTCACACAGACCAGGATCACTGTAACAATAGTCTGTGGGCACACATGTCGCTTCACACAGACCAGGATCACTGTAACAATAGTCTGTGGGCACACATGTCGCTTCACACAGACCAGGATCACTGTAACAATAGTCTGTGGGCACACATGTCGCTTCACACAGACCAGGATCACTGTAACAATAGTCTGTGGGCACACATGTCGCTTCACACAGACCAGGATCACTGTAATAATAGTCTGTGGGCACACATGTCGCTTCACACAGACCAGGATCACTGTAATAATAGTCTGTGGGCACACATGTCGCTTCACACAGACCAGGATCACTGTAACAATAGTCTGTGGGCACACATGTCGCTTCACACGGACCAGGATCACTGTAATAATAGTCTGTGGGCACACATGTCGCTTCACACAGACCAGGATCACTGTAATAATAGTCTGTGGGCACACATGTCGCTTCACACAGACCAGGATCACTGTAACAATAGTCTGTGGGCACACATGTCGCTTCACACAGACCAGGATCACTGTAATAATAGTCTGTGGGCACACATGTCGCTTCACACAGACCAGGATCACTGTAACAATAGTCTGTGGGCACACATGTCGCTTCACACAGACCAGGATCACTGTAACAATAGTCTGTGGGCACACATGTCGCTTCACACAGACCAGGATCACTGTAACAATAGTCTGTGGGCACACATGTCGCTTCACACAGACCAGGATCACTGTAACAATAGTCTGTGGGCACACATGTCGCTTCACACAGACCAGGATCACTGTAACAATAGTCTGTGGGCACACATGTCGCTTCACACAGACCAGGATCACTGTAATAATAGTCTGTGGGCACACATGTCGCTTCACACAGACCAGGATCACTGTAATAATAGTCTGTGGGCACACATGTTGCTTCACACAGACCAGGATCACTGTAACAATAGTCTGTGGGCACACATGTCGCTTCACACAGACCAGGATCACTGTAATAATAGTCTGTGGGCACACATGTCGCTTCACACAGACCAGGATCACTGTAATAATAGTCTGTGGGCACACATGTCGCTTCACACAGACCAGGATCACTGTAACAATAGTCTGTGGGCACACATGTCGCTTCACACAGACCAGGATCACTGTAATAATAGTCTGTGGGCACACATGTCGCTTCACACAGACCAGGATCACTGTAACAATAGTCTGTGGGCACACATGTCGCTTCACACAGACCAGGATCACTGTAACAATAGTCTGTGGGCACACATGTCGCTTCACACAGACCAGGATCACTGTAACAATAGTCTGTGGGCACACATGTCGCTTCACACAGACCAGGATCACTGTAATAATAGTCTGTGGGCACACATGTCGCTTCACACAGACACACTATCCTGATTCTGAGCCAACTGTTCTCAGATAGACATGTAACTCCACTTGGATACATTATTCTGATATTGAGCAAACCAGTTTTTGCTCTTTCTCCTTAAAAGGCAGTGGAGAAGCAACAAATACAAATGTACCAACTCTATTGTCCCAACCGTGGTTCAAACCCACGATCTTCCGCACTCGAGGCGAGCATGTTAACCATTACATCACAGATGCTGTTATATAGTATTTTAGAAGACATTGGCATGTGTTGACAGTAACATCAAAAACTGTATGCATTACTGTGTACTGGTGTTTAACCTCACTTTAGCCTCTATTGTATTGTTTACCTCAAGTGCTTGAGAAGACAGTAACACATGTGTTGACTGAGTAACATCAGCAGCATGTGTAGAGTTATGATATGGGTTGTCACGGTGATAATGGTCTTCTAAATGCATCAAATAATTCAACAGTGTTGTAGCAGGAATATTAAACATGTTTAATAAATCTCGTTCCTACAAATATAAAAACAACTTTATTAAGAAATCACTTTTAGTTTTTTTAGTCAGTGATTAAGGAGGATTCAATGTCATGGTAAAAGGCAAATTTACCTTTAAAATATAGTAATTCCCCTCTCATCAAAGGCTATCCCCAGTGCTGGATTTAGATAAATAGAGGCCCTAGGCTATTTCGCTAGGCCCCTACCAATCTCACGACTAGAGGACGATGGAAGAGTGTTTAATCAATTTGAATAAAGGCGACGGTGATGACGGGTGTTTAAAATTCTGTAATATTCTGAAAAAGAGTGCAACTGTGCAAAGTAAATTATTGAAAGGTTGTTTAGAGAGTGATAGCATATGTATGAAAGTCCAATGACAGTGTTAAAAGTATTATACACCTTGGCAGCAAGCACCCTAAATTTTGAGGCCCTAGGCTTCAGCTTGCCAAGCCTATAAGGTAAATCCAGCACTGGCTATCCCTCTTATCTGACTAGATTTCAGATGTGCTCAGATAGTAAAATACTAATAATTAAGAGAGGCCACCCCTCTTATAAGATCTTCATTGGAGAAGGAGTGGCCTTATAAGAGGGGGGCTATAGCATACTGTAAAAAGTATTGGAGTAGACAAAATAAAAATTTGGAATCAAATCTCACTTCCACTAAAAGAAGTACATTGTTAATTGTACAAACAATTAGAGAAACATAAAAGTGATCTTAACCACAACAAAATAATATGGTGAATTCACTGTTGTTAATTAACCAGAGTCTCCATTGGCCTACCTTCAGAATGTATTCTTACAGGAGAGAAATCATGTTATATTAATTACTGATAAATAATTCTAGTACAGCATATTATTACTTTCACATGCAGAAGATCTTTTTATTTCCTTTGAACTAAATGACTTGATATCCGATGCCAAAATCACTAATTTCTGGTCAACAGAATCTAATGATAAAACCATATCAATTATCTGGCGTATCACGATCTACGATAATTCATATATTGATCACTTTTACTTATCATATGACCAAAACAAAATGTGATTGGTGCAGAATAGAAGTACATTGTATATTAGAACAGTAAACATCTTTTATGTTAAAAAATGCCATTTTGAAATCAAGCTTCAAATGGAATTTTTTTTTACTTTTAATGAATTTTAGAATAAAATAAGAAAGTAGATGTCATTGAACTTTCAGTCTAATTAAAATTATATCTTTAAGTGTTCCTTCTTTCTGATTGGTGGCTTCATGTGTGACATATTAGAAATGGGGGGGGGGGGGAATTAAAGATCTAATTTAATTAGATTGATGAACTTTAGAGACAATACCCACCAATATGAAATAAATGAAACAAACATCTTTCATTTCACTGTCTCATAAGGGTCTTATGTACTGTATTTCTAGCTATTAAAATACATATTTAAATTGTGGGGATATTAATGTGTCCCCCAAACAGTTTCTAAATATTGTATTATCAAACATAATTTAATATTGACAAAAATATTTATAATTGTGAGATTTTATAATATCCTATAATTCATTGGAATGTGACAATGAAACATAACATTTCTACATTTCACTATCTAACACTCCCTAATTCCCCTGAGATAGAATGTCTAACAAATAGATTTATCTTCCTTAATCCCACCTAGGAATGAATTTCTTGGCAACTTTTGAAACTATTTCATTCATATTTTTTTTTATTACATATAAATACAAATGTTGTATTTAAATTGATGAGGGGAATGAATGTCAGGGGAAATAATCGATGATGACGTCAAAACAAAGATTATATTACCACAGGCACGTAAGATGTAATCAAAATATTGATCTATGTTATGTACGTAAGACTATGTAGGTCAATTATTTCCCGTTATTTCTAACTTCTATAAATCAGATAACAAAACATTTTACAAATCTATGTATCAAGTAATACCAAACATTTTACTATGTGTATCTTAAGTATTATGAAGTCATCAATGGCAGACGTGCAAATCTACAACATCTTAAATATCTGTAACCATTTTACCAATAAAAATCACTAAATGTTACAGACCATCTCTATGGTTTAACTAACCTGAAATATTTTGTAGGTTGTACAGGATAAAGGTCGACTTCCAGAGTATTCAGCAATTTTAAACACATCAGCACCCCATTTGTTGATATCGGACAAGTTCTACAAAATACAATTTTTAACATTATTACTTTTGTCTACAGTTTAATATTGTTATTTCAACCTTTTATGATAGGGAAGTTTGTAAAGTAGCCCCCCCTCAGCCACTCCCATCAAAGACCACCCCCTCTTATACAGCCACTTCCATCAAAGACATCCCCCTCTTATACAGTCACTCCCATCAAAGACCACCCCCTCTTATACAGCCACTCCCATCAAAGACCACCCCCTCTTCTACAGCCACTCCCATCAATGACCACCCCCTCTTCTACAGCCACTCCCATTAAAGACCACTCCTCTTATACATCCACTCCCTTCAAAGACCCCCCCCTCTTTTACAGCCACTCCCATCAAAGACCACCCCCTCTTATACAGCCACTCCCATCAAAGACCACCCCCTCTTATACAGCCACTCCCATCAAAGACCACCCCCTCTTATACAGTCACTCCCATCAAAGACCACCCCCTCTTATACAGCCACTCCCATCAAAGACCACCCCTCTTATACAGCCACTCCCATCAAAGACCACCACTCTTATCAGGAAAGATTCCACATGCTCTGAGATAGTAAAATACAAATGTACTACTAAATTCCCCCCTCAAGAGAGGCCACCCCTCTTATAAGGTCATCTTTTCTTCAGAAAGGATGGCCTTGTAAGAGGAAACACTACTGTAATACAATCTATTTTCTTTTGTAATTTTTGTTAAAGAATTTAAATCATTTTCATGTTTTCATATATGGTTGCCAATTAACACATTACAAATATTTACATAGTGCTCGAGTTCAAATATTGACATAGTGCCCCAGTACAGTACAAATAATGGCATAATGTCTTTGTAGTCCAAATATTGACATAGTGCTTTTAATGAAGGAATTTAATGTCAGTCAATATTGAATTAGGTAGACAACCTTTACCGAATCTGTTTTAAATTTACGAATTACTTATTAAAATGTCCAATATAGGTTGTTTTATCTAGGTTAGTATTAACGTCATATTCTAACTATTTATTTTACCTACACAACCTAGTTACACAATTAAATTCAATTTCACTAATAGGCCAAGCTTTGTTATAATTAAATACAGAATGAATTCTATTGATAAAAATCTAGATCATGGAATACCAATTACTTAATTTAATTGTTAGGTCAATATATTCTCCTTGAACTTGGTATTATATTTGTCCTGTAGACAATGTGGCCTAAACTTAGTCATAACACTGATATAATGTTTGGTCCTTGAATATATCATATTAGATACCAGTAACATAGTCATAACATACCAGTATTATAATACTTTAAATCATGTACAGTACTAATAGTTCATTTTTCTCTTTCCCTCTCCCTCCCCCATAGAATTATGCTTTGGATATTTTAATAACTCATTTTTTTTCTAACATTTAGAAAAAAAACTGCCCAAAAAACCAATACTCTATACTAATATTATATTTTACTAAATAAAAAATCACTTTTGCATGAAAGCTGTTGTGAACTCTGTTCTAGATTGAATAGACTCAGAATCAGTTTAATCTTGGGACTTTGTGCTCAGAGTCAGTTTTAATTAGCAACTTTTTTACTCAGTCAGTTTTATCTGTGGACTGTTTGCTCAGAACCAGTTTAATCTTGGGACTTTTTGTTCAGGGTCAGTTTAAAATATGGACTTTTTTCTCTGTCAATTTACACTAAGAACATTTCTGATTGGGGTCAGTCTAAACGTGGAATATTTTGCTCAGGGTCAATTTAAACTAGAAACATTTTGCTCAGTGTCAGTTTAAACTAGGAACTCTTTGCTCAGACTCAGCTTAAACTAGGCACTTGATAGAATCAGTCTGAACTGGAAACTTTTCCTTCAGAAGCAGTTTAACCTTGGGACTTATTGCTCAATGTCAGTTTAAACTTGGGACTTATTGCTCAAAGTCAGTTTAAACTTGGCACTTATTGCTCAAAGTCAGTTTAAACTTGGGACTTATTGCTCAAAGTCAGTTTAAACTTGGGACTTATTGCTCAATGTCAGTTTAAACTTGGGACTTATTGCTCAATGTCAGTTTAAACCAGGGACCTTTTGCTCAAAGTCAGTTTAAACCAGGGACCTTTTGCTCTGGATCAGTTTACTCTTGAAACTGTTTTATATGAGTTATTATTCTAGAGTAATTTTAAGATTGATCATCCAATGACATAGTTTAATATTAACAGGCTGTACAACACATTTATAATACTGGTATGACTATAAATACCATTGAAGATTCTAGAGAGAATCATACCTGTGATAAAAGGTCATCATTTGTAGGTTCTACACCAAATTTGGGTACCATTCCTGTGAAACTGTTTGCATGTTTGATTTTTCTGACACCAATTATTTGTGTCATAGGACCTTTCTGTTTGTCAGTAGGTTCCTCCTCTTTCTTTTTTCCTTGCACTTCTTCTATTTTAACTGTGGGTGAATCAAGCTCTTGTTGTTTATCTGTAATATAGAGGAAGTTCCTTATCAGATAACCAAATAAAAGAAAGATAACATTTCATGATGGTGATTTATGTCAGTATGTAAATGCTTGGTTTAGATTTAGATTTTTTTCACATGCAAATCTAGAAGAGCATTAACAAAGGTTTTAAAATATAAGTAATTCTTGCTATTTTTAAGTTTAAATTTCAATAGCAATCTCATATGTCGACTTGTTGTCTGGTATTGTGACATTTTCATGACCAATGTTACAATGTTTACATGGCAGTATCCTGACTTTTATCCTGAGAACTATTAAGATGTCATATTCAAACTGCTTACCAAATCTTCTTACCAACAGTCATACCTTGCCAAGTATTTGTTTGGTTCTCTTATGTCACAAGGATCTTTGACAAGGAAAACAATACACACACAGTTACACTTTAGCATTCTCATGGGGTTTTTATGTGGAATCCTTGATTTTTATTTTTATTTAATGTAGATATGAAGTTTTTAATGGTCCATTTACTATCAATATGAACTACTATTTAATTTAATCAACTTTTCATGAATATATATTTTTCAAAATTATTTCTTTGCATGCCATCAAACAATTGAAACAGAAGTCAAATGTTTTATTTGATATCCCCTGTGAAGAATTAAAAAAATACTGGCATGTTTTATTATATCTGTGACCTTATTTTCTTAAATCATAAAGTATGAAAGTGTATTTAGGTTATGTCAGTTAAAGATGAGTTTGGCACTTGCTGTATTTTTCACTTGGATTAATGGGCTTTGAATTAGATTTTTTTTTTTTTTTTTAATCTTCATCACAATTTAGATATGGAAAGTTGCACATTTCAGCTTCAATCAATGGAAGCGACAAAATAATTATTTCGGGAAAATCTGGGCCAGCTGTAGATGTAAACTGATTATACGATTTTTAATAGCACAAAGCATTTTTTTTTTATGAAACTTTGAATATTTGTTTTTAATATTAATATTATGTACATAGAAAAGGCTAGTTATTTATCATTTTATTCCTTGTGTTGGAAGGAGAGTTTTCTGATCATTTGGCTAAATATTTGCATGCAAATTTTTTTTTACAAAAACAAACAAAACTCCTGGTTAAAGTGGATATAATTATCCTTGTTCATCTCATGACCCTAGTATTATTGTTGTCATTATTTATAAAATTTACTAAACACAATAAACCTTACTATTAGAATGGTAATCTAAGGATCTTGCCAAGTCCCACACTTTACCATATTTTGCAGTAAAATATGATGAAGCAACCTTCATATGCATTACTACATCCAGAATATTCTACATCAAAAATTGTTTTCCTCAAATGTATTTACTCATTCACTGTAAAACAGGTGTTTTTCTTATATATAGTAAATTGTCCCCACGTAAACAAAGTCACATGTTAGCTTATGTAATTAGTATATACCACAAACTAGTCAGAACAATCAGCTATTTCCTGTACAAACTCCTTGTGTTTTACAGCTGTCATTATCATGTCCTACATCTCATTAATTTGCAACCTCGTCAATTACCTGTCTGTGTACTTCCTGTCGAAACGTAAGAAGCAACACATCGTAGTAGACAAAGTCTTCAACGCAGTAGAAAATTACAAATGTAAAGTTTAGGGTCAGGCTACATATAAATTTTACAACTGTCAAATCATGTCAAGTTCTGTACATTTAACAAGGAGACAAAAAGGATGAATCAGAGGTGTGTCGGCCAATTAAACAAGCAAAGTTAGACACACTGTTAACTAACTGAATTAATAAGGCCCTGTAATATAAACAGAGTAATCCTAACACAAGAAATACAACATCAAATGGTCCAATCTTTCCAAGCCATTATAAACAGTAAAACAATATGACTGTCAAGCCCTTTCCAAAACATCTTAAATAAAAAAACATTATAAAGCTGATCAGTTGTTTTCTAAGACAAGTGTTTTATTATAGAAAAATCATATCATTTGTGCTCCAGTGTTGGTTGTTATTTACGAAAGTTTTTATTTTATTTCTAGTTTTACTAATACAGTACATTTTCTGTCTATCAATTCCAATAACAATGACTTAACATTTGAACAAAGTGTTTGAACAATTCTTTTTACTTGTTTTTCTCGTTTTATTTACACATTTTCTAAAAATATTTTCCGTCATTTCTGCAATTCCAATAATGGTTTAGCAGTTTGAAAAAACCTAAAGGTAACAAATTCTACATGGATTCTCTCAGTGTTCACAAACACCTATTAACTGACTCTCCCTTCTTTACCAACAGGTGACAAATTGTAACACTTGGTCAGTGAAGACCAGCAGGTGACAAATTGTAACACTTGGTCAGTGAAGATGTATTGCTAAAAATGATACCAAGAAAAAAACCAAACCCCTACAATTATGGCTGAATATTTCACTTGCATTTTCAGTGAATCAGTGTATCAAGTTTTAAGAAAATGACTACAAATAATTAATACCACTTGACAATATGACACATGTTTACAAGAAAGACGATTTGTGTTAATTAAACTAAGTCCATTCATTGTTTTCAAGGGAAAAGATTAATGTAACATGTTAAGTTGACTTTGCCTGGATGATATTCAGAATTATTTCATTAGAACAAATAATAACTGTATTGTATCTAAATATTTGTAGACATTAATCTAAGATTTAACTGACACAAATCTTTGTTGGATTACTGTAGTTTCACAACATGTTGCCAGCAAAAACTTAATTAATGAAAGTTAAAATCACCTTTTGTTATTCATACCTTAAATGGGTAATAAACTGCCCCCCTCCCCAAGTACTGATGCACCTTTTGTTATTCATACCTAAAATGGGTAATACCCCCTCCCCCAGTACCCAATGCAGCATATGTTATTCATATCTAAAATGGGTGATAAACTGCCCCCAGTACCCAATGCAATCATACAAACACTGATATCAATATGGCCAACATTATGAAGTGGGCAGACAATTTGAATGTTTAATTCTTGTTTAATGTCAAGTAGCATTATATTTCATCCATATTCATGATGATAATTTGCATGTATTGTATCCAAATCAAAAGAAATCCAAAAATAACTGTCCTAATCTCTCATATCAATATTTCAGCTTAGTATCCCATTTGTTTTTTCATAAGGTTCCTCTTAAAAATGTTTCTCTAATTTATATAGTTGCTTCCCCAATAAATTCAGAATCTGTTCAAGTGTATAAAAGGTGCTGATTATAGGGGACTCTCGACATATCTTTTAAATAATGGCTGCTTATGGAAGACAGAATATTTTATTGTACCTCAGTATATGAACATCACTACAAAATTTTCTACATTAAAATTGCTATTTTTCTCCTTTTCCAGCAGTCCATAATTTTTAAGACTATGGAACGGCAATGTGACCAGATTGGATAAAAGTTTTATATTCATTCGGAACACTCGGACTTCGTCTATTAACGAAAACGCTGAAATTTTCCAAAAATTTCGAAAAATTTCAGTTTTCATAAATTTCATAAAATTGAAAAAAAAATAAATTCACAAACATTTTAAAATTTCATCATAAGACTTGTAGTCACCATGCAATTTATGTTGAAGTCTACTTTCTCAAAAGAATCAAACTCTTATGAATGACGGGAAATAACATAAAAATGTCCATGAGACAATATTCAGATTTATAATGCAAAATACTGGCAAAAGATGTGTGATTTTATTGGTCTTTATCATTTTGAGGTGATCATTCAACTATAAGTCTAATGTTTATCGGTATAATAAAATACTTATAGACTGTGTATTCGAGAATAGCAAGTTTGTTGTCCCCTCGACCCTGACTATTGACCTCGGCTTCGCCTCGGTCAATAGTCAAAGTCTCGGGGACAACAAACTAGCTATTCCCTCGTACCCAGTCAATAAGTATATAATATTGAAGTAAAATAGCTATAATTCCTTATTTGATGCTACATGTACATGTAATTAATCATAACAAACAATATCATCAACAAACCTCTTAGCTCCCAAATATATAAAAAAAAAACAAGGATAGAACCAGATGGATTGTGATTTGGGACAGGTACACAAATGTGGTGGTATCAAACTGGTAAATATGATCCATGCTACTTTTCTTAATAAATAGAACTCTACATCAATCCTCACAAGACCCTGTATTTATATATAATTTAGGTATTTCACACGATAAAGTAAGTACCAAACTAACCCCCATTTTTAATTGTATACTATATGTACTTACAAGATTCCTGTATGAGCTTAGATTTAAATTTCATCCCATCAGAATGAATATAAGTTGATAAAGTCACTACAGAATGCATCAGGACCATAATGACAGAATCATCCACAAAAATAATTATATCAAGTCAAATTATTATTATTTTTAAAAAATCAATCACAACACATCTTGGAAGTTTAAATAATTCCCAAAAATCAATGTTCACTAATTGAGCTAATAATTACACCATTTGTTTCCGTTATTCTTGTTAATAGTATTTCCTATGATCGACACTTTTTGTCGCTTGTAATGATCACTGTATGAATGAAGTACTATTATATTTATATATATTGAGATCTAGAGTTGGAGCATGCTCAGTGATATAGGTAAATGTTTTACAGCAATTAAACAGGACTTTCACCTGGTAGTGTATTGTAGCATAGGTAATCAACAGTAAGTTTACAAAATATATATTGAATTTTCTTTAAAAGATTTCTTGAGAAAGGTGATAAATGAACTTAATATTTATTAAAGATAAAAAAAAATTATATGATACTATTGAAAATCCTAGGAAAGTAATTTGATATTGTCTGAAACCAGAGGCTCCCAGGAGCCTGTAATCGCTCACCTGGATCAAAGCTGCTTTCAATAACAACGCAACTGCACTGTGGCAGCCATCTTGGTGGGAGAGCACGACTGCTGGACACAATTTTGGAAGAGGACCATCCAATGACTATTCCATCAAAGTTTGGTTCTAATTGAACTACTGGTTCCAGACAAGATGTTTTTTTATGTGAATTTCCCATAGGGTCCTATGTTAAACTAAGTTCAGCTGTGCAGCCATCTTGGTCAGAGAGTGGGACCACCAGACACAATTTTGGAAGAGGACCATGCAATGAATATTTTATCAAAGTTTGGTTCCAATTGAGCAACTGGTTCCAGAAAAGAAGATTTTTATGTGAATTTCCCATAGGGTCCTATGTTAAGCTAAGTTTGGCTGTGGGGGCCATCTTGGTCGAAGGGCCGAACCACCGGACACATATTTGGAAGAGAACCATCCAATGACTATTTCATAAAAATTTAGTTCTTATTGAGCAAATGGTTTCAGACAAGAAGATTTTTAAGGGAATTTCCTATAGGGTCCTATGTTAAATTATGTTCGGCTGTGGTGGCCATCTTGGTCGGAGGTCTGAAATGCCACCCAAGGACCATTCCACCAAAGTTTTGTTGCAATTGGCCCAGTGGTTTCTGAGGAGAAGATTAAAATGTGAAATGTTGACAGACAGACGACGGACGAAAATGATGGCAATAGCTCACATGGCCTAAAGGCCAGGTGAGCTAAAAATGAGGAAATGTTTATTGGAAAAAGAAGACCGCTTACGGAGAGAAGAATATTACATATTAGAATATCTAACTTCAAAAGAAAAAATACCTAATTATAGAAAAGTAAACTTTAAAAGAAAAGTACCTAATTATAGCAGAGTAAAAAAATTAATGTCTTTTATCCAAAATATGGACATCTTTAGCGGTATATATAAAATTTAGTCCCAAATCAATTTCTATAACAATTCCAATGTTTCTTCTTTTATTTAAGCCACACACACCAAAGCATAACTGCATTTTAATAAAATTTTCCTTTTCTCATCAAAATGATCATGAGAACAACCTTCAAGGTCAATGAACTGAATTAAATAGAATGTTTGCTTTACTCTTCTCTCTGTAATCTTCAGCTATATCATGACTACCAGTGGTGGAGGAAGCCTGAGTACCCAGAGCACCAGATCAACTCACACTCAAGTACAAGCTGAACACATTTGGTGGTAATCTGGACATGAACCTGATTGATGATTGGACGAAGATTATAATAGATAATCTAACAACTGTGATTCTATTTTGGTTAACAAACAAGGATAATAGGTTTCTTCACCTGAAGATACAACAGAACTAAATGACAAGATATAAACAAACTCTATGAAGTCTTTTGATGATAGGATGATCCATAAATAGATGTGTTTGGAAAGTGAATACATCATTGTCATTGGCTACAACTACAAGTTTATAGAAGGAACATTCTCAACATTACAAAAGTCTATTACCTGTGAGTGTGTTTGAATAGGGTTTTGAAAATAACAAAACAAGCTATACATAGGACATGACAGTGAAAACTATCATAAGGTTGATAATTAAAACAAGGATATAACCATTGTACTCAGATGCAGTAACTCTGTGCCTCTCACTCATCATTTCTTTCTCATGGTTCAGAAGATATTGAAATCTTAGCATTTATAATAAAAAATTTAGTCCATAATAAGACAAAATAAATTACAAATATAAAATTAAAACCTATTCAGATTTCTCATGATAGATAAAAAAAAAACCAAGACCCAATAGCAGTTTAAAAAAATAAGTGGAAGGTAAACATTGTTTTATAGAATTCTCCTCCATAAAAAAATATTTTCAAGAGTAAATATTATTTTCTGTTTCAACCAACATTGTGGTTAAATTTTCATTCTAATTTTTATTTTGCTTATGAAGCATCACTGTCTGGTAAAACAATTCAAATTACCATAGCAACATGTCACACCTTATAATGTACTCATTAACAGATTCTCAGTTTTATATAGTGCATGATCCTTCTAAATTCAAAGTATGTGTGTACCTAATGCATGCAATACTTTTTTTACCCATCACATAATATTGGCACATGTAGAGGTAGTTATCCACTCATTATACCAGACAGAGTTAAGTAAAACTACTGGTACTGAGTGCACTTAATTCATGATATACTCCTACAGGAAATTTATTTTGTCAATTACTGGTAAAGCTTAGGTAGGAGTGTGAACATATTTTCAACATGGTAAAGAAAGAAGGGGCCCTTGAGAGCATGATATGACAGCACCAAGTAAACAAACAACATGATTAGACTTAAGGGGCCAACACGAGAAAATTATATGGAAGAATCAAGCAAACCAACAAAAAATGTTAATAGTCATGGCAACAATAAGTAAACAGAACAAACGTCTGGACAGGAGTTAAGAGCATGACAAAACAGCATAAGGTACCAGTAAATAGGTCAAAGATGTAGACATTAGTGGCTGAAGTTAAATGGATGACAAAACAGCAGTCAGCTTAACACAAGACAAATCTAAATACTTGACCTTACTTATCATTATCATTTACCTAAAACTTTACACATTAAGAGTATGATAAAACTTGTTCAAAATACCAGTAACTGGTGCACATCTATGTTCATTCACTATGCAGAGTTTGATAACAAAAATTATAGTAATTTACACAAACTAGATGCTATCTATATGATATGTAATGACAAAATGTTTCATTCATCAATATTTGTTAAATCAGTTAATTATGTCCAAAATAGGAGGTGAATATCAACGAATATGTAATCACTATGCAAAGTTTGAATAATATTGACTGAAAACTGTTGCAGTTACAGATTACATAAACCGGGTACCCTTTATGTGTTTTGAACAAATGGACAGACAGATGGACGGAGAAATGAGCTAGACCTACAGAAACCAACAGGTCACACATAAAACAATGACTACACTAGACTATTATAAAACCAGAAATGTTGTCATTGACCTAAATCAGATTTCAAATCTTTGATCCTCTCATGATAAATCAATAATGATCAAAGAGGGGGAAAAACCATGTAGAACATGAGAACATGACTGACAGCTGAAGATATGAATACTGAATTCTATGTAGAACATGAGAACATGACTGACAGCTGAAGATATGAATACTGAATTCTATGTAGAACATGAGAACATGACTGACAGCTGAAGATATGAATACTGAATTCTATGTAGAACATGAGAACATGACTGACAGCTGAAGATATGAATACTGAATTCTATGTAGAACATGAGAACATGACTGACAGCTGAAGATATGAATACTGAATTCTATGTAGAACATGAGAACATGACTGACAGCTGAAGATATGAATACTGAATTCTATGTAGAACATGAGAACATGACTGACAGCTGAAGATATGAATACTGAATTCTATGTAGAACATGAGAACATGACTGACAGCTGAAGATATGAATACTGAATTCTATGTAGAACATGAGAACATGACTGACAGCTGAAGATATGAATACTGAATTCTATGTAGAACATGAGAACATGACTGACAGCTGAAGATATGAATACTGAATTCTATGTAGAACATGAGATCATGACTGACAGCTGAAGATATGAATACTGAATTCTATGTAGAACATGAGAACATGACTGACAGCTGAAGATATGAATACTGAATTCTATGTAGAACATGAGAACATGACTGACAGCTGAAGATATGAATACTGAATTCTATGTAGAACATGAGAACATGACTGACAGCTGAAGATATGAATACTGAATTCTATGTAGAACATGAGAACATGACTGACAGCTGAAGATATGAATACTGAATTCTATGTAGAACATGAGAACATGACTGACAGCTGAAGATATGAATACTGAATTCTATGTACAACTTGAGAACATGACTGACAGCTGAAGATATGAATACTGAATTCTATGTAGAACATGAGAACATGACTGACAGCTGAAGATATGAATACTGAATTCTATGTAGAACATGAGAACATGACTGGCAGCTGAAGATATGAATACTGAATTCTATGTAGAACATGAGAACATGACTGACAGCTGAAGATATGAATACTGAATTCTATGTAGAACATGAGAACATGACTGACAGCTGAAGATATGAATACTGAATTCTATGTAGAGCATGAGAACATGACTGACAGCTGAAGATATGAATACTGAATTCTATGTAGAACATGAGAACATGACTGACAGCTGAAGATATGAATACTGAATTCTATGTAGAACATGAGAACATGACTGACAGCTGAAGATATGAATACTGAATTCTATGTAGAACATGAGAACATGACTGACAGCTGAAGATATGAATACTGAATTCTATGTAGAACATGAGAACATGACTGACAGCTGAAGATATGAATAATGAATTCTATGTAGAACATGAGAACATGACTGACAGCTGAAGATATGAATACTGAATTCTATGTAGAACATGAGAACATGACTGACAGCTGAAGATATGAATACTGAATTCTATGTAGAACATGAGAACATGACTGACAGCTGAAGATATGAATACTGAATTCTATGTACAACTTGAGAACATGACTGACAGCTGAAGATATGAATACTGAATTCTATGTAGAACATGAGAACATGACTGACAGCTGAAGATATGAATACTGAATTCTATGTAGAACATGAGAACATGACTGACAGCTGAAGATATGAATACTGAATTCTATGTAGAACATGAGAACATGACTGACAGCTGAAGATATGAATACTGAATTCTATGTAGAACATGAGAACATGACTGACAGCTGAAGATATGAATACTGAATTCTATGTAGAACATGAGAACATGACTGACAGCTGAAGATATGAATACTGAATTCTATGTACAACTTGAGAACATGACTGACAGCTGAAGATATGAATACTGAATTCTATGTAGAACATGAGAACATGACTGACAGCTGAAGATATGAATACTGAATTCTATGTAGAACATGAGAACATGACTGGCAGCTGAAGATATGAATACTGAATTCTATGTAGAACATGAGAACATGACTGACAGCTGAAGATATGAATACTGAATTCTATGTAGAACATGAGAACATGACTGACAGCTGAAGATATGAATACTGAATTCTATGTAGAGCATGAGAACATGACTGACAGCTGAAGATATGAATACTGAATTCTATGTAGAACATGAGAACATGACTGACAGCTGAAGATATGAATACTGAATTCTATGTAGAACATGAGAACATGACTGACAGCTGAAGATATGAATACTGAATTCTATGTAGAACATGAGAACATGACTGACAGCTGAAGATATGAATACTGAATTCTATGTAGAACATGAGAACATGACTGACAGCTGAAGATATGAATAATGAATTCTATGTAGAACATGAGAACATGACTGACAGCTGAAGATATGAATACTGAATTCTATGTAGAACATGAGAACATGACTGACAGCTGAAGATATGAATACTGAATTCTATGTAGAACATGAGAACATGACTGACAGCTGAAGATATGAATACTGAATTCTATGTACAACTTGAGAACATGACTGACAGCTGAAGATATGAATACTGAATTCTATGTAGAACATGAGAACATGACTGACAGCTGAAGATATGAATACTGAATTCTATGTAGAACATGAGAACATGACTGACAGCTGAAGATATGAATACTGAATTCTATGTAGAACATGAGAACATGACTGACAGCTGAAGATATGAATACTGAATTCTATGTAGAACATGAGAACATGACTGACAGCTGAAGATATGAATACTGAATTCTATGTAGAACATGAGAACATGACTGACAGCTGAAGATATGAATAATGAATTCTATGTAGAACATGAGAACATGACTGACAGCTGAAGATATGAATACTGAATTCTATGTAGAACATGAGAACATGACTGACAGCTGAAGATATGAATACTGAATTCTATGTAGAACATGAGAACATGACTGACAGCTGAAGATATGAATACTGAATTCTATGTACAACTTGAGAACATGACTGACAGCTGAAGATATGAATACTGAATTCTATGTAGAACATGAGAACATGACTGACAGCTGAAGATATGAATACTGAATTCTATGTAGAACATGAGAACATGACTGACAGCTGAAGATATGAATACTGAATTCTATGTAGAACATGAGAACATGACTGACAGCTGAAGATATGAATACTGAATTCTATGTAGAACATGAGAACATGACTGACAGCTGAAGATATGAATACTGAATTCTATGTAGAACATGAGAACATGACTGACAGTTGAAGATATGAATACTGAATTCTATGTAGAACATGAGAACATGACTGACAGCTGAAGATATGAATACTGAATTCTATGTACAACTTGAGAACATGACTGACAGCTGAAGATATGAATACTGAATTCTATGTACAACTTGACCAACATCTAAAGAGTGAATTCTATGTAGAATTTGACCAACATCTAAATAGTGAATTCTATGTAGAACTTGACCAACATCTAAATAGTGAATTCTATGTAGAACTTGACCAACATCTAAATAGTGAATTCTATGTAGAACTTGACCAACATCTAAATAGTGAATTCTATGTAGAACTTGAATGACACAAGAAGATCAATGACCAACATGATCATGACATAATAGGACAAAAGAACTGTAATTAAATATTTGAGTCACCCTTTAAATAATTATTAATGTTTCAGACACAAAGAAAAAATATTGGCTAAATGTGTTAAGGTATTTTTATCAATTAATAATCAATTATCTCCCTTGAAGTATTGTACTGGTCAGTTCAATCACCGAAGGTTTAAATTGATACTTGCACAGCTGTGTACCTCAAACGTGGAACAATTAAAAGTATTTATCCAGGGAATTACCATGTCTTTAATCAGATTCAACTACAATAATAAACCATTAAAAAAATAATATTGTGGACTTTGTTGAAAGTGATTTAAATTGACAATCGATAAATATAATAGAATGACCATCTAATTAATATGATTTGAATAGAAAAAAAAATATTTAAAAGGTCAACGAGCAAAAACTAGAGGACCAAATCACCATGACCTTTACTGCTATAGTAAATCTTATTATGTCCTATCACTTCAAAGAAATTGCTTCAACAAAAAATCTAGGTTAAGAAATAATTATTCTTAGCTTAAAGACATTTAGTGGAAAAAGATGAGATCACAAACCTGATGGTCAACAATCTCATAGATCACAAGTACTAATAACCTCTGTGATCAAGTACTCTGATCTGGAATAATTTCTTTTTGGATTTTAACCGAAACTGGAAATTGAAGCGTACATGTTCTGAATTAATGTCGGCATTTATGTTCTACGCTGGACATTTTCATATTATGTCAATTACCTTTAAATGTGCCAAAGTCTTTGACAATATTTCATGGAATTTTTGTTATTCTAATTATTAGACCCTTTCTTAAGTCCAATAGAACAGTATTGTATCTGAAGAGTTGCCCACATAAATTGAGGAATGACACTCACAAATATCTGTTTTACTGCATTTGTTATGCATCCCAAGTAAAACAGCATATTCTTGACACCAGCAACTCTTCAAATACATTATAGTTATTTATCCCTGGTTTGAAAATTATAACAAATTTTGATTGGTTAAAACCCGGGGTATAAAAAACCCATATTCCCGGGTGTTGCTAGGCCATATTACCGGGTGTAACTAGCCATTTAACCAATCAAATGTTGTTATAATTTTCAAAACGGGGATAATATGACGTTAAAGCTTGCGATGTTGCACTCCAAAATCAAATTTAGTTAATTTTAGCTACATATTGAATATAAAGCTGTTACTTTGATCAACTGTAGGGTTCTACTACACCAGGTAAAAAGCACTCGAAACTTTCATATTTTTTACTTATTCTTTCCAAAAACAAAGAAAATGTTACTTTTACGTGGGCCGCTGGGGTCCAAAATGTCTTATTTTTGAATATAAACGGGGATAAATTCGCTATCTACGTTCCTATCCATAGATATGGAGATTTTAACACCCTTCGGCTGCACCTCAGGGTGTATTTGGCTACTTCAGGGTGTTAAAATTTCCATATCTATGGATAGGAACGTAAATAACTTATATTCTAAATATCACCTTCAAAATAAATTAATTGCAATAAACATTTCACAGACACAGTTATTAATATGGATAATGTAACAATCCTGTGGTTTCTTCCCAGGCAAACTGCATTTGTATTTAAGAATATTTTGGTCTTTGAAAACTGTTTAAGGAGTATATGTAGTCTGTTGAAAATACATTTTTGCAGTGCACAAAAATAACAGTTTCAAAACACAGAAAAATAGGAGCAAATTCTTGAATGCTTCTATATATTGTGAGGTATACAGCTTTGTATGGAAATACTCTATACAAGGATAAGTTGATTACATGATAGGCATTATATATACCACCCTACACCATACTAGGACATGGATTACAATGTTAAAATAGTCTGACATCAACCAATAGGAGGATAAAGCCATGGTAAGTAAATATATTCATTGAAAATGTCTAATGTCAAGCAGGAAACAAAAGTTTATTATAGAAAAATTTACAAAATAACCAAGAAAATAAGGAAACATCAAAGACTGACTTTCATTGTTAAAGTCACTACAAAGTATTCTAAGCATGTTACATGTAAAACTCCTCACACTTTGGAAAGTACCTTTGACATTGTCACTCCGTTCAGAAGGTAATAAATTTGGCTTTAAATCTAAAACAATGAAAATTGACATTTAACATGACAAAACACCTGTTGTATTTAAAAATATAATTGACAGGTAAAATAATATTGTCACAAAACAGATACCTGTTGTCAAAGAATGAAAGATGAAATGTGTAGGGGTAATTTATTCCTTTAAGTACATAATGCATATGCATAAGATGCATGAAAAGTGTGTTTTCTGGTTAACAGTGAAGATGACATTACACTTATTAGAGATTACTCATATTTTAGAAAGTTGTACTCATGCAAGATCACACAAACACATACACAGTTCTCTGGAGCTGGTTACAAAGGCATTCTTCTGGAGTTGGGTAGAAATGTAATTTTATAAATAGACAATATCTTGACTATAACTAATGAGAACTTGCAATATATTTTAAAATAATATTTTTTCTGCAATATTGAATAACCATTGAGCACACAAAGAGAATTGTGAGTCAGAGAATTCAGGAACAAGACTTCAATCTGTTGTAGACTAACATATATATGTTAATATCAATGAAGGTTTGACTTGATTAGATGAACTAGAAGTTGAATTCATTTTATATTCACCTGGGCCTGAATTTTACCCAACTTTAATCACCTGGATCTGAATCTTACTCAACTTTAATCACCTGGACCTAAATTTTACCTAACTTTAATCGCTTGGACTTAAATTTTACTTAACGTTATTCGCCTGGACCTGAATTTTACTTAACTTTAGTCACCTGGACCTGAATTTTACTCAACTTTAGTCACCTGGACCTGAATTTTACTCAACTTTAATCGCCTGCACCTGAAATTTACTCAACTTTAATTACCTAGACGTGAATCTTACTCAACTTTAATTACCTAGACCTGAATTTTACTCAACTTTAGTCACCTGGACCTGAATTTTACTCAACTTTAATCACCTGCACCTGAAATTTACTCAACTTTAATTACCTAGACCTGAATCTTACTCAACTTTAATTACCTAGACCTGAATCTTACTCAACTTTAATTACCTAGACCTGAATTTTACTCAACTTTAATCGCCTGCACCTGAAATTTACTCAACTTTAATTACCTAGACCTGAATCTTACTCAACTTTAATTACCTAGACCTGAATTTTACTCAACTTTAATTACCTAGATCTGAATTTTACTCAACTTTAATTACCTAGATCTGAATTTTACTCAACTTTAATTACCTAGACCTGAATTTTACTCAACTTTAATTACCTAAACCTGAATCTTACTCAACTTTAATTACCTAGACCTGAATTTTACTCAACTTTAATTACCTAGATCTGAATTTTACTCAACTTTAATTACCTAGATCTGAATTTTACTCAACTTTAATTACCTAGACCTGAATTTTACTCAACTTTAATTACCTAGATCTGAATTTTACTCAACTTTAATTACCTAGATCTGAATTTTACTCAACTTTAATTACCTAGACCTGAATTTTACTCAACTTTAATTACCTAGATCTGAATTTTACTCAACTTTAATTACCTAGATCTGAATTTTACTCAACTTTAATTACCTAGATCTGAATTTTACTCAACTTTAATTACCTAGACCTGAATCTTACTCAACTTTAATTACCTAAACCTGAATTTTACTCAACTTTAATCTGCTGGATCTGAATTTTACTCAACTTTAATCGCCTGGACCACTTAACTGGTATAAAATTTATTTCTAGTTTCCTGATCTAATTCTTAACTTCAAAAGAAATTATACAAAATATTAGACAAAAATGAATATGTTATTAAAGTAAGTCGTTCTATTCTTCCTACACCTTTAATTTAACCTATAAAAGAAAAAAGTACACAAGCCCGACATAGACTGTAAGATAGAAACCTTGTTATCTAGTACATCATGTTAAATTTGACATTCTATGAAACCTACCAACTACAACAGAATGCTGGTATAACATTAGATGTCATTCAGTTCTATGAAGTCCTACATATGTACCATGGAAATAGATCCATTTGCTGATTTAACATTTGATATAAAAATACAACTCGTGCAACTTGAACTGCTTCCTGTCTCAATTCCACAGAAACTCGGTAAAATGAGGGCACCACAACTGTGAGAATTCTAGAACAACCTGACTTAATTAAGATCCATAAGTCTTCATGACTTTATTGTAGGACAACACAAACGTTTTCCTTCCAGACATCGGAATTCTAGAACAAACAAACTCAAGATTCAAAACTCCTCCTGACTTTATTTTAGGACAACACAACCTTTTTCCTCCTAGACATCAGAATTTTAGAGCATTATTCAACTCAATTAAGATCCCATAAGTCATTATGACTTTATTGAAGGACCACACAACCGTTTTCCTCCCAGATATAAATATTTTAGAACAAAAAACTCAAGATCCAAAATCCCTCCTGAATTTATTGTAGGACAACACAACTGTTTTCCTCCCAGACATCGGAATTCTATAACAAACTAACTCAAGATCCTGACTTTATTGTAGGACAGCACCACATTTTTCTCCTCAGAAATCAGATTTCAGCAAAAACCTAACTCAATAATTGTTCAATATATTTTTTTTAAATGAAAACAAGTAAGTGTGGATGTCAATATTTCATATTATTAACTTTAAAAAAAAAAAATATTTCATGGACACAGGGGTCCTGGATTTTTTTTTAATAAAAAACTAATCCTGGATTATTATTTTTGCTTAATGTCTGGTCCTGTGTTTTTATTTCAAATTTTCATCATAGCCCTCCTCCCCTCCCAAGGGATATAAAATTGTATCATTAATAATAAATTAATAAATAATAAATTCAGATTTTTTATTTAAAATAAATCTCATTTACAAAACCACTGATATTTGTTCAATTTTTAACGCTGATTTAAGCTTTAGTCGCAACAAATTTTTATTTTTCTCTTTAAACTGTCGAAAAATAATATTTATTCAACTGTAAAATTCACAAATAAAATTCACCCCCCCCCCCCACCTTTTTCCCTTTTTTCTTGTTTAAATCAATGATCAACAATATTCCAGAATCAAACAAATGAATAAATATAACATAGATTTCTTTTACATGCATCTTTTTACCATGCGGAGTCAGTGTGTTTTAAATCGGTCATCCAATCAGGCCGCTCATTATTCTTGTCCAAGATAAAAATACATCGCTAAAATTACCTGTGGGTGTTTCTCCACTTCAACTCTTAAATTTACATAGAAATCGGAGATATTTCGTCATAAAACTTCACACATGGTTTTGTCTATCATATTTCTTGAAGACAAACATAAAATTTTATTGCATTTATCAATATTTTATGAGTATCAACAGTTTTTTCAACACCGTATCTGTTTCTCGATACAGCCGCCCGATTACAGTGACCTGTGACCCAGATTAGCGCGTTTCACCAGTCTTTTCTTAACAATGTTGTTTAACAAAGGGCATTAACTCTTAAAAGACAAAACTAAAAAAAAATATTTCCCAATTATTGCAAATTGATGTAGCAAATGACTTGAATCATTAATCTGCATAATATAACTACAATCCTTCACTAAAAATTAATCAAAATCTATCCTAGGGAGACAGTTATTTTCAGCAAAGCTTTCATGTTTAATAAGCTAAAAAATTGCATACTTCAGATAAAATAGTTGAATAGTACTTTTAATGTAGAAATCTATAACAGTACATCTGTTTCTATTTAACCCACATACCAAGCATTAGTGAAAAAAAGTAAACTTACCTAAATATGTGTTACATATATACTCTGCTATTTGATTTCCTGATTTACTTGACTCTGCAAAATGACTCAGTTCTCTGTTCAGCATTCGTTTAAACTAGAAATGTAAGAAAAATATAATACAAAATGATTCAGTTCTCTGTTCAGCATATGCTTAAACTAGAAAGAAGACAATTGAAGCTTGGCCAATCAAACTGCATAATTAGATCTGTTGGCCATGTTGAAACTTAGGATTGCCATGAAAATCATAAATTCTGATAAGGTCCACTAAAAAATCATAAATTCTGATAAGGTCCACTAAAAAATCATAAATTCTGATAAGGTCCACTAAAAAATCATAAATTCTGATAAGGTCCACTAAAAAATCATAAATTCTGATAAGGTCCACTAAAAAATCATAAATTCTGATAAGGTCCACTAAAAAATCATAAATTCTGATAAAGTCCACTAAAAAATCATAAATTTTGATAAGGTCCACTAAAAAATCATAAATTCTGATAAGGTCCACTAAAAAATCATAAATTCTGATTAGGTCCACTAAAAAATCATAAATTCTGATAAGGTCCACTAAAAAATCCCTGCATTTTGTTTCTATTAACATCAATAGCTTATGAAAAGAAAATGTCAAAAATAAAAACGTAGATACAGTTGACTCTCATTGTCTCGAATTCGGTTGACTCGAATTTTTATCGAAGTCCCGAACTTCGTTGTGTATAAATATATATAATTTGACTCCTGTTAAGTCGAATTCGGATGAGTCGAAATTTCGGTTCTCTCGAATAAAAGTTTTGGTCCCGAGATGTAGAAAGCCATATTATTTACATTCGTTAAGTCAAATTTACCTGTCAAAACATGTGTATTACCTTAGGATTAAAATCGGATCACAGGTGAAACATCCGGTCATTGAATTTGACATTTTTACCTTAGGCTATTTCACATGTCTATTTCACAATCTGTCAAATTAATTAGTGATAATATTTGAATTGGCTTGGTATTATGACACAGGTTAGATGTTTACAATCAAAAATTATCGATTCATAATAAGTGCGCTTGGGTCGGCATACATCAATGATTATGAAAAGTACACAAAGGAAGCGTTTTATCTATTGAATTATTTGTCGGAAATTAATTTTGATTAAAGAAGAATAGTTTTCTTCTACACTTTATTGAATAATAAAAACACACAATTTATTGTAAATAAACAGTATTGCACAAATAAAAATAGGTCATGATGGGTGAAGTTTAATGACAATGCAACAGGTGAACAACATAAACAAAACAGATAAACATATTCATTCACACAAAAAAAGATATCTAGAAGTTATCAGTCCTTTCACAAGATTCACAGAATTTAACAGAGAGAAAAAAACAGCAACAAAAACATCGAATATGTTTAAAAGCGTTCCAAGAATAGGGACATGCGATGCTGGTTTTAGCTCTTCAAAATTTCGCTCGAGTTGTTAAACAAACTACACTTCCGGTATCTTCGTAGCTCCTCTTGAGTCGAACTACGGTTGACTCAAATTTTTTCCATGGTCCCATCGAATTCGAGATAACGAGAGTCAACTGTATTTAATTTAGTGTGCATGACACATTTCTTCATCAGATACACTCACACTCAAAACATTGGAAGGCTAAATCATTTTAAAAATGTCTTTGGGAGAAAGTAAACCAAAAAGGCATAAACAGGGTAACCAAACTGTCCAAGGTTACCTATGCCTGATGGAAGATAACATTAGTTTTAATACATAACTTACCAACTGTCAGGGTATGATAACCATGTTAGATACACAGTGATGACAATAGGTTACAGGGGCTGTCGTGGTTGTGATCGTATGGAAGTTGGATTTACAACTACCTATGCAACCAGACCCTATCACCACTAACGTTGCGAGTTCGAATCCCGCTCATGACGAGGTGTACTCGATACAACATTAAGTGCTAAAGGTTGTCAGTGACTTGCGGTAGATCAGTGGTTTTCTCCGGGTACTCCCGTTTCCTCCACCAATAAAACCGACCGCCACAATAAACTGAAATAAAGTGGCGTTAAACACCATAACTCTAACCCAATAGGCTACATGGTCCTTACGACCAGGTTAGATGTTGATAATATGTTATTACCTTGCTGGATGCCATATCACTAACAGATCTGTGAGTCTGTATGGTTTCTAACTGATCTAAACACCAGTCTAGCTCTTCTAAGGTATCCATGGCCAGTTTTGAGTATGTTTCATCTGGAAAAAAATGTCTAGTTTGAAAAAGAATGCTTCCAATTTATGAAAAATTAAAAAATTAAAGACATTGATGCTTTAACTACTCGAACAAACTTCAGCGTTCATATTCTGACAAAGTAAAACAAACAAAAACAAAATAATTTTATATTTAATTTCAAAACGTTTTTTTTCCCAAAATATTTATTTTCATAGGTACTGAAGTTATCATAGCATTTCTTGTGTAATTTGTTTTTTGTGTCATTCTTTGATATCTGTGGCAAAACATATGACCAATAAAGACAAAATTCCAATCATCATTTTCATTGGCTTATCATATCGTTTTAATATCTTATGATTATAAAATAAATATAATATCATATTACATTAATGATTTTCATATATAAATCATACAATTTTTATCAAATGAGAATCCAGCAGTTTTCTTTTCATTTCAAAGCAAACGTGTAGAATGTATACACGATTCATGTTTGGTATTTTTATCTTTGTAAACAATGCAAGCATAATTTCTATTGTGCTATTTTAACAGACATGGTGTTATATATATGGTCTATACTTCATACAAAGACTGTAATAATTGACCAGCTATAAAAAGTCTGGATAAATCTTTTAGTAAAGAAGGACCAGAACCAATAAGCTAAAAGATCACTGTCCGACTGTTTACTACACTTAAACGATGTTGATCACCACAAGAGGAACAAATGACGAATTCATTGTCTTACATCATAAGAAAACTTGTGAAAGAAGATACAATAGTGACAGAAACGTATTACAATATTACATAACCTTTCTCTGACTAACAATGTATTACATTATTACATAACCTTTCTCTGACCAACAAAGTATTACAATATTACATAACCTTTCTCTGACTAACAATGTATTACATTATTACATAACCTTTCTCTGACCAACAAAGTATTACAATATTACATAACCTTTCTCTGACTAACAATGTATTACATTATTACATAACCTTTCTCTGACCAACAAAGTATTACAATATTACATAACCTTTCTCTGACTAACAATGTATTACATTATTACATAACCTTTCTCTGACCAACAAAGTATTACATTATTACATAACCTTTCTCTGACCAACAAAGTATTACATTATTACATTACCTGTCTATGACCAACAAAGTATTACATAACCTTTCTCTGACCAACAAAGTATTACATTATGACATTACCTGTCTATGACCAACAAAGTATTACATTATTACATAACCTTTCTCTGACCAACAAAGTATTACATTATTACATTACCTTTCTCTGACCAACAAAGTATTACATTATTACATTACCTGTCTATGACCAACAAAGTATTACATTATTACATTACCTGTCTCTGACCAACAAAGTATTACATTATTACATAACCTTTCTCTGACCAACAAAGTATTACATTATTACATTACCTTTCTCTGACCAACAAAGTATTACATTATTACATTACCTGTCTATGACCAACAAAGTATTACAATATTACATTACCTTTCTCTGACCAACAAAGTATTACATTATTACATTACCTGTCTATGACCAACAAAGTATTACATTATTACATTACCTGTCTCTGACTAACAATGTATTACATTATTACATTACCTTTCTCTGACCAACAAAGTATTACATTATTACATGACCTGTCTATGACCAACAAAGTATTACAATATTACATAACCTTTCTCTGACCAACAAAGTATTACATTATTACATTACCTGTCTATGACCAACAAAGTATTACAATATTACATAACCTTTCTCTGACCAACAAAGTATTACATTATTACATTACCTGTCTATGACCAACAAAGTATTACATTATGACATTACCTGTCTATGACCAACAAAGTATTACATTATTACATAACCTTTCTCTGACTAACAATGTATTACATTATTACATTACCTGTCTCTGACCAACAAAGTATTACATTACCTGTCTCTGACCAACAAAGTATTACATTACCTGTCTCTGACCAACAAAGTATTACATTACCTGTCTCTGACCAACAAAGTATTACATTACCTGTCTCTGACTAACAATGTATTACATTATTACATTACCTGTCTCTGACTAACAATGTATTACATTATTACATTACCTGTCTCTGACCAACAAAGTATTACATTATTACATTACCTGTCTCTGACTAACAATGTATTACATTATTACATTACCTGTTTCTGACCAACAAAGTATTACATTATTACATTACCTGTCTCTGACCAACAAAGTATTACATTATTACATTACCATACCTGTTAACCTCTGGGAACTGCTAGGGGGGAGATCTCCCCCCTACCAACTCTTCTAAGGGGGAGATTTTGTACAAAATTGTACCTTGTAGTTGCATACATGTGATAGAGATGCTATGCTACAACTGGAGATTTGTAAATTTTTGGCTGGAGATTTGGTCTCATAACTGGAGATTTTTTATCAATGTATTTGATGCATGTTTTTATTGTTAATTGATGTTTTCTTTTTGTTTGTTTCAGTATTGAACCAACTGCATCCCATTTCAATATATATTGTTTACATTTCTGTCTTATTAGTAGTGTTTCATATGATGAATGAAGGATAAAAACTGTATTTATAATTTATTCATAATCATTCATAATCATAAGGTTATAACAAAGCAAAAACAATGAAGACAGAATGCTCTGAACAATAAAGTCATAGAGCACTAAAATTAAAAAGTCACTTTGCTGCTGGTGCGTTGGGTCATAGCATACATTTTGGCATTTTTGTGGTTTATCAATTCCATCTTGGAACTTAGTCCTTAAATAATACTTTGATCGGCTTTGGTCCCAAACAAGCCATAACAACTCAATCCGAGATGAATTCATTGCACGTTTGATCGAAATAAGAAGTTTTCCTCGGCATCAAAGGTTGTCCGACTCCTGTTTGCACAACGGTTTATAACTATTTTTAATTGCCGCTATCACACTTCTAATCATCTAAGGAGTAAGCGTGTGCCACAAACCCACTTCCTTATCCTCAATTAACTGTCAATCAGTGGATAATTGTTGTATAATCATCAACACCTTAATTAATCTCCATGACCCAATTTACCTGTAAAGGTGTCAAACAGATCAATAACCGGATATCATTTAAACACCTTTACCATTCGTATCTCTCGGCGTTTTACATCAGCGCGGGAGTTCCAAATGGGGAATTTCCAGAAATATTGATCGCAAAATGTAGGTCAAGATTTATTTGATTTATTTTTTTGTTCGAGGGAGGAAAAGGTGTGTGCGGGAGATTAATGTCTCCCGCGCATGAGACCCAGTCCATGCGGGAGACTCCCGCGAAAAGGGGGAGGGTTAACAGGTATGACATTACCTGTCTGACCAACAAAGTATTACATTATTACATTACCTGTCTCTGACCAACAAAGTATTACATTATTACATTACCTGTCTGACCAACAAAGTATTACATTATTACATTACCTGTCTCTGACCAACAATGTATTACATTATTACATTACCTGTCTCTGACCAACAAAGTATTACATTACCTGTCTGACCAACAAAGTATTGCATTATTACATTACCTGTCTCTGACCAACAATGTATTACATTATTACATTACCTGTCTCTGACCAACAATGTATTACATTATTACATTACCTGTCTCTAACCAACAATGTATTACATTACCTGTCTGACCAGCAACATATTACATTACCTGCCTCTGACCAATAACATATTACATTATTACATTACCTGTCTCTGACCAACAAAGTATTACATTATTACATTACCTGTCTCTGACCAACAAAGTATTACATTACCTGTCTCTGACTAACAATGTATTACATTATTACATTACCTGTCTCTGACCAACAAAGTATTACATTATTACATTACCTGTCTCTGACCAACAAAGTATTACATTACCTGTCTCTGACCAACAAAGTATTACATTACCTGTCTTTAACCAACAACATATTACATTATTACATTACCTGTCTCTGACAAATTCAAATCTTGGAAAATTTGAATATGTCAGAGTTTTGAGCAAACTGGTCAGTTGCAAATTTGTGCAGTTTAAAGAGAATAAAAAAATTACTTTATAAAAATATACTAGTATACCTTTGCTTAATAAGTTTACAATTTGCTTGACTTTAATAATTAACATATTTTCGTAAGGATTGAAGGTAAATCGTAAAGAACTCTTCCTACGAGATGTGGACAAAACAAAGCCTCACTATAAACATAAGATTGTCAGAACGACTTCTATCGTGTCAAACATCATTTGTAATACAATATCGTTTTCTTGTCTTATTCATTAAATTTGTTTATAGGTATGTATTTTATAGCGGTAAAATAAAAGTACAAAGTCATGAAATGAACACCAATTAATCATCATTAATAATACTTAAAAATAATAACTTTAATGTACGTGCTTCGGTTAGCATAGTAATGTATCTAGTATATTGGTCCTTGACCAGAATTACAGAGGTCTAATTGAAGTTTTAGTAAGAGCCAAGGTAAACTATAATAGGAAAAGACTCATGTTCTTAACTAGCATGCAATAACACACGAAGAAATATATTAAAAATATATAGCTAATAACCACAAAGAAACAAAAACAAAATAGAATTAAAGTTTCATTTACAAAGATCAAGTGGTAGGTAGCAATTAAGTTATAATTTACAAAGATCTAGTGATAGGGTATATATCTATTAAGATTTTTTTACAAAGACCAAGTGATAGGTATATAGCAATTAAGATTTTTTTTACAAAAACCAAGTGATAGGTATCTGATTTTACTAGAATCTCATAAACTTAAGTACATTGTCTTAAAGGTACTTAATTATTAATGAACTTTTGTTCCGCTTAATTTATGTTTTGTTACAGATGAAGCTCGATGAGGTCAAGTTTGTTTACAAGACATAAAATCATTGATTTTTGAGCTTTTTTATATAGCAAGGGAGGTAACTGCTATATTTTTAACTGTTTTCAACAGTGTTATAAGTTGTCATGCTTAAAATCAATAAGTCCATTAGTACTTTGTATATATATTTTTTAAATGGGAGACAGGTAATAGTACAAATGTTTAATTATTTACATAACGTCTACTTTGTATTTCTGTGAGTTTTCATTCCTCACATATATATAAAATACAGTTATATGTGTAATAGCAACAAACATAATCAAATGGTTTCCTTGTTTGTTTTAAACATTTCAAGAGTGCATACAAAATATGGTTTAATATGCAGCTGTCAAAACAATCAATATCACTATATATTTGATAAAGATGATATAGCTGTCATAGTGGAGATGTATCCTACTTATAATGAACTTGTTATTTATGTGGGACGTTAAGAAATCAACAATTAATCTTATTTCTAACATTTGTCAAACTAGTTTTTAAGGTAGGCAGCTAGTACTTGTATAAGATAAATTTCTTGATTTGAATAAAAACGTAGATATTAAATTAGATGACACATTTCTGGAATAACCTTCATCAGGTAAGCTAAAAATCGAAATATTGGAAAGCCAAATAATTTAAAATTTTGGGAACAATATAACCATAGGGCCTAAACAGGATAGCCAAAATCGGCTGAGGTCACCTATGCCCGAGGGAGGAGAACCTTCCGTTTATTAATAATTACATTATTTAGGAACTGTAAATTTCAGTAATAAACTATTCCTACCAAAAGTACCCTTTACTAAAATTGATCAACTCATTTTTATCAATTAATTATAGGTATTTCAAAACACTTCGAGAAAATAAAATAAAATTATGAAATGGTTCAGGTATATATCATAAAGAGTGGGTTTGGTTATGGTTTTGGATGGCTTTTACTATTAAATATAAGGTGTCATGGTAACAAAAAATGGAACTTGACCTGTACTTTGTTATTAGAAGTAAGCATAAAACATAAAAAAATGACCTAACTTAACTAAAGATATTATTCAGGAACAAAATATTTAAGCATTTGTATTTTTTTCAAGGGACACAACTCCACAATTGTAATAGACAATAGGGTCAATATTTTAACTTGACTTGTCTCTTGTTATAGGAAACGTCAAGATTATTGTGTTTATCATCATTTTCATAAATTTTTCATATATACCTTGACTACTAGATTTACTGTAGGAGGCAAGACATGGCAGTAAAAAAAAACTGACTGGTAAAAAAAACCCTCCCATGGTAGATGTTTAGAAACCATAACACTTAAGATGAGCATCGGGGCACTGGTCAGAGGTCAATGACCTGAATCACTTGGCTACCCAGACCCCTTCTCAGAGTTCGCGAAATTGCATATGGGTTTGGTGGTCCTAGTGAAAAAAATGTCAGTCCTCATTAATTTTCTATTGCAAAATACCAATCTTGTGTCAGTCCTTGGCAAAATCTGCCAAAAATTTGCTGGTCATGTCTGACAGGACTGACACATTTCGCGAACTCTGCCTTCTTTTGTCATAACATGTAATCATACAACACAACAATCATGTACATCAATGTATCTCAAGATATCATCTGAAATCTGTTGTTACAGATAGAGTACATACATGACACTGTTATTTTTGTGCAATCATTGTCTATAAATAATGTAAACAGTGGAATAGAATAGAGAGTGAACAAGGATTCTTATTCTGTATTAAACAAACAATGATATGGATCAACAAAAAAAATGTTAAGGATCTTTGCCTTTATTGATGCTCTATACATCACAGTTACACAGATATGACATGATGAAGTATAAGATGATACAACGAAAATGTCAAACTCTTTTAATTTTTTTGTTCTGTTAAAAGCACCAAAATATGTTCTATGAGCATTTGCTGTGATGTATTTGAGTCATGGGGAAAATGACACAGAGATCATTATTACCTGGTATTTTGTTGTTACAATATCGGTGTCATGGGAAAAATGACACAGAGATCATTATTACCTGGTATTTTGTTGTGCTGTATCTGTGCCATGAGGAAAATGACAGAGATCATTATTACCTGGTATTTTGTTGTTACAAAATCGGTATCATGGGAAAAAATGATACAGATATCATTATTACCTGGTATTTTGTTGTGCTGTATCTGTGCCATGGGAAAATGTCATAGATAATTATTACCTGGTATTTTGTTGTGCTGTATCGGTGCCATGAGAAAAATGACATAGAGATAATTATTACCTGGTGTTTTGTTCTTGCTGTATCGGTGCCATGTGAAAAATGATATAAAGATAATTATTTCCTGGTATTTTGTTGTTGCTGTATCGGTGCCATGGGAAAAATGAAATAGAGACAATTATTACCTGGTATTTTGTTGTTGCTGTATCGGTGCCATAAAAATGACATAGAGACAATTATTACCTGGTAATTTGTGTGCCTGTATCGGTGCTATGGGAAAAATGACAGAGATAATAATTACCTGATACTTTGATGTTTTGCTGTGCTGTACTGGTGGTGTGACCATGACTGTGAGACCCTGAAGGATTAGGTGCACCTCTCGATCTGTAATACAAAAACACAACACATTTAGTGGCTTAATAACAAAAAGATTGTAAAAATATAATCCTTCTTATGAATTATTTTCTTTTTTTTACCATAAGTTGAGGCAAAAAAGATACAGTTCAATATGTGATTCAAGAATAAAAGAAGTATCATTAAGTCAGATGAATGAGGTTTTATATCCAATTTCACCTTCATTTTGCCATCAAGGGAAAAAAACCAGATTATGATAATAATAATACTGTTTTATACAAGCACATGTATCATAATAACCATTATTATATATAGAATAACGGTAGTTATGAAAGTCGAGACAGACATTATTGCTAGTATTGCAGCTAGTCTGATAGGACGAGCTGTGATACTAGTGATAATGTATGTCACAGTCTGACCTATAATGTATGTCACAGTCTGACCTATAATGTAGGTCACAGTCTGACCTATAATGTATGTCACAGTCTGACCTATAATGTATGTCACAGTCTGACCTATAATTACTAGTGATAATGTAGGTCACAGTCTGACCTATATAGGACAAGCTGTGATACTAGTGATAATGTATGTCACAGTCTGACCTATATAGGACGAGCTGTGATACTAGTGATAATGTATGTCACAGTCTGACCTATAATTACTAGTGATAATGTAGGTCACAGTCTGACCTATATTATTCAGTGTCAGAGTCAGTTCATTGATACTGACAAAAGAAAATCAAAGAAAATATGTTGACATTACAGATATATTTGATTATAAATGTAACCATCAAAATATGTTGACATTACAGATATATTTGATTATAAATGTAACCATCAAGTTTTGCTTAACACGAGGGCTATACAGAACACCCTTTATGATCATAAAATCGACAAATGATATGGATAATCACATTGAAACACAGCAGTTTGATATTTGGAAGAGTGAGTGACTTATAGATTAATGCATGCCCTTTTCCATATCAGGACTGTTATCATCCTGAGAAACCGATATCGGCCAGAGGGCTTTAGCCCGAGGGTCGATATCGGTCGAGGGATGATAACAGTCCTGATATGGAAAAGGGCATGCATTAATCTATTTATCACATATTTCAACATTGAATTAAAAAGAACATTTAGTTAACTTCCTAAACAGACACCAAACTTATGAGTGCATGACCTTCAATTTTATTGGTGGAAGAAACTGGAGTACCTAGAGGAAATCACTGCAGGAAACTGACATACATTATCACATATGACATGAGATTCTGAATTTGTCCATCAACATACCATGCTGATCATGAAAATAAAACTAAAAGAAGTGACGTAAATGGGGCTCACGAGAGGCTTGATACCGTGTTATCTGAGTTTTGCCCCGGTATCTGCCCCGGGGCTGTTATTGCTGTGGCACTTCCGGACAAAATTGACATTATTACTTATAAGTATGTGATGTTTAAAGACAAGTGAACACATTTTCAGCTATATCATGGTGAGAATGAGCTACTTTTTAATGAGATGATTATGATGTTTAAAAGGTAAAAGGCAGGAAGGTCATTCCCCCACATGTCCTTTACTGTTAATACAACATGACGTAGATCCAGCTTAAACAGCATCAATACCATCTTTATTATAAAAGAGCCCTCATCTGAACCTCTGACAAACTGCATCGATCGAAACGACCTTGATTCATCATACATTCTCATTACATCAATCAAAGAATATTTGGTTTTTAATCTAAAATTTTAATCAGAAAATTACCTGTAATATAGACAGGTAAAAGAATCCATAAATAACTGTCGGATCAACGCAAGTGTTAAATACCAAATTGAATGTGATTTACTGTTATTGAAACAAGATTGATTTTTGTACCCAATAGGGAAAAATCAAGTAAAGACTGCTGAGTACTACAGAATACATAGATTGTGTGCTACAGCCAACATGAAAATCATATTACAGATTTGTATTGGAATCAATGCTGAATAATCAAGTTCACAGCTGGGTAAATGTCAAAAGGCTTACACCAAACTAAACTATAATAACCTTAGCTAGTAAAGCCACTATTAATCACCAATATCACTGTTTCTATAGTTAATCAAACTTTTTAATGCCACAATGGCTATGCTGTATCTACATTCAATCTAAACTTCTATCCAATATAAATATTCTTATTCTAAATGTTTATGTATTAGCTATGCCCTTTATTAAACATTGTAAAGTAGGATTTTTTGTACATATAAAAGTTTGTGTATAATCAAATATGGTCAAGATTAGAGTGTTCTTTTTAACACCACTGTATGTCAGGCTTTGTGTGAGGGTTGACAATTTACCTGTATGTCAGGCTTTGTGTGAGGGTTGACAATTTACTCTCATGTAGAAAACACTTGCATGACTGCATCATTTCACTAAGAGGGGAGGTTTGGGCCCATACAACTAGCTTAACCCTGCCACCTTTTTATTTAAAGGCCTGCACTAAGCCAGGAAAGTGAGTGGCTATGTACATGCATGTTAGGGGTATCAATTAGGCCTCTTTCAACCATTTTTCAATCGGATTTTGAAACTGTTTAAACATTGTGGGTTTTTTTTTTCATTTTATACTTTTGTATCTGTAAAACACATTGGTTGTGCATAGTACTATGCAAAAAGGATGCAGGGCCTTTGTGACCTTTGACATCAATAATGTACCTACAAATTGTTATTGATGACAATGAATATTCTCATTGGTTGTGAAAGGCTAACAATGACCATTGATAAGACTGAATGATATTTCTGATCAGTGGCCTAATTGGATAACCGAGAAGATATCATTCTGACCATTAATAAAGCTTAAGGTTCTTTTGTAATTGGAAACTTATAATTGGTTAAATCTTAAAAATCAGAAGATGAAAGAACTGACCTCATTTGCTGAGACAGGATAGATCTGACCATTGATCAAGCTTAAGATTCTTTTTGACATCAATTATATCATGACAATAGTGAACAATTACAAAAGTCTCCCAAATGTATAGGAATCCATAGTATACCTTACCCTATCTTGTACAAAAAACCATACCTCCAGAAGACTCAACACAAAAACAAAACATTTCAGGATCAACTAGATATTCAGGCCTTACATACTTACATACTCATGTACAAGAAAGAAAGAAAGAAAGAAAGAAAGAAAGAAAGAAAGAAAGAAAGAAAGAACGAATGAAAGAAAGAAAGAAAGAAAGAAAGAAAGAAAGAAAGAAAGAAAAACCCAATAAGTATTCAAATGTTGCAATAAAAAAAATTAAACTCAGCAGACGAGTCTGACAAAGATTTTTCAGTAACACAAGACCTCATAGTTTGTGACTAATGGAAATGTGGAAGAATTTAATGGATGTAAAATGTTTGTTGTGATCACAGCTGAGACTTCAGGAAGATATGATAATAACAGGATTGACATGTCAGTTCTCATAATATTTAGCAGTCAAAAAGGGTATAACAAAGAATGTCCAAGAATGGAATATTTACACAGTACTTGATTCTTTTCCAGATGTTTTCACCTTCTCGACTTAAACAGCTGACTATGACTAGTGAATGTAAAAACTGATCAAACAAGAAACTATGACCTATACTACCTCTATAACCATGTGACCTAACAGAAAACAGCCACAATATAAAAGATGGTATTTTTTTTTTTATAGAAATATGACTATTTAAAACTGTTGCATATATGACCTTCATAAGCAGCCTGAAGGCCTTATAACAGCTGATATTTCTTACAAACTTGTATAATTATAAAAAAAACATTAGTGTAAACTGCAGTTCAAACAATTTTTGTCAAACAACATATGCCTTAAAAGGATTAGTGTCAAAATACAAAAATAATCAGTTTCCAAAAAACTAAAATTTCAGTTTAAACAAATGTGAATACATACATATCATATTTTGCATACCAACAACCCATAAGTGGCTCATATTCCTAAAGTCATTGAATGTGCATACACAATTGTCTAGTTACTTTCATGACCGTGTCCTTCTCAACAACCATGACAAGGAGTGAAACCATAATACCATCTGTTGTCAGATTTAAACAAAGACTTACAATTTAACATGCTAAACATGTATATATCTGTATCCCACGACAACCTGTTAACCAAAAACACACTTACAATCCAGGATTATTGTATGAATATACAATTTTTTCTTCTTTAGATAATTCAATTATTGGCAAATAAAGTTGCATCATATATGTTTGATAAATCATTTTTTTTTGGCTTGTTGACCTTTTGACTGACAAAATATTAGTAACAAGGATTAGACACAAGTTATAACAATATAATGTAGTGCCATCTTCTTGTGAATAAAAATTCATTGGCGAATTTGTCGAAAAATGATTGAAAAATTTAATGTGCATTGTAAACAAGAAAACATGTAGTAGAGAAACTAGATGATCACCAGAGAGTGCATCGCTGATGCTGAGATGATTTCTTAAAAGAATCATAGCATATGTAAAAATTCGAGTCTTCAGGACTTGGACCCCATAAACCATTGAATCCCTTTTTTTTAGTATTCCCGCTTACAACATTAATAAACTATAAGCAACTCTATGACTTGGTTCCTGCAAATCCTGGAGCCTTCACAAAATTGAAACTTCGTATCAGAATGATGTCTTTGTCAAACAAACATGCAGTTCACTAGAATGAATAGAGAGACATAGAGATATAATGTTTAGATAGGTAAGTTACAGATTTCAAATGCACACCCTGTGAAAAACCATCACAGAGAACAAGCTTGATATCACTATAATGAAAGTCTCAGTCTTTTCAGATGAATATTGTGATATGAGTAGGCCACAAATAGTGCAGCTGGATATTGTGATATGAGTAAGCCAAAAAAAAAGTTCTGGTGGAAATTGTGATGTGAGTAGGCCAAAAAAGGTAATCTTTCTAAATTATGATTATGTGTTACTCTGTATAACGATACACATATCTTGTCTGGTCTAGAAAGAAAATTCTGGTGTATAATATAATGGGTATTAATACTAAATCAAGCCCGTCAATAATTGGAATCCTGTGATCTGGTACGTTGACATAACAAGATTAATTACGTCAACTTATTCTTACTTAATCACTATAACCTATCTGTTGACAAACATCAATACTGATTTGTATGTATTCTCTATAATGACTTATTTTATCAAAATCAAAAAAATCGATCATATTTTTTTCAATAATGACTGAGAACTGATTATGTTATTTTGCGAAAATCAATAGAATGTTATTGTTTTATCCTCCTTGTTGAATCTCTGTCAACTAATAACATATTAATTGCTGTATAAGTCGTCATCTATCTATTTTTGTGAATCCTAGAACTTATGCTTACCAAGCGTATATGATCAATTTGACTGGCCGTTCAAGACATTATTTATATCATTAGTTACTCGTTAGGTTCCGTCAAGATAATGTCTTCCTGTTATACAGAGATATCATACTTTGTGCAGAAATTGTCTCTTGGCAAAAATGATAAGAATTTGATCGTGACTGTGTTTTATTTTAGTTTGGATGAAAACGTTAGATGATGACTTTATAGAATCTGATTGTCTAAGAGGAGTGAATATTTGATACCAGTAGATAGTACATGATAGCATGATCTTGGTTCAGACCTTTACATGATAGCATGATCTTGGTTCAGACCTTTACATGATAGTGTGATCTTGGTTCAGACCTTTACATGATAGCATGATCTTGGTTCAGACCTTTACATGATAGCATTATCTTGGTTCAGACCTTTACATGATAGCGTGATCTTGGTTCAGACCTTTACATGATAGCGTGATCTTGGTTCAGACCTTTACATGATAGCGTGATCTTGGTTCAGATCTTTACATGATAGCATGATCTTGGTTCAGATCATTACATGATAGCGTGATCTTGGTTCAAACCTTTACATGATAGTGTGATCTTGGTTCAGACCTTTACATGATAGCGTGATATTGGTTCAGACCTTTACATGATAGCGTGATCTTGGTTCAAACCTTTACATGATAGTGTGATCTTGGTTCAGATCTTTACATGATAGCGTGATCTTGGTTCAAACCTTTACATGATAGCGTGATCTTGGTTCAGACCTTTACATGATAGCGTGATCTTGGTTCAGACCTTTGAAGACTTATGCTAGTGGACATATAGAAATAACGTTCACTTAATTTAGAACTACAATAGAATTGACATGATACGATACTGATGTAGGATGGACGACATCAATCAGTTCAAAAGATCAAAGTTATAATATTTTGATACCAAAACCATCATAAGACTATGATCTGACAGAAATAGCCAAAACCATTAAAAGGCTGGGCTAACTAGAGGTACTGCTAGACGCAGGAGTCCCACATTGATACATAAATGGAATAACTTAACTGTCCGCTACGCGGGACTAATTACCCCAGCGTCTCCATCATCTGAATTGAGCCAAAACATATTTGGAACACAACTTTTAGACTCATAATTCTGGGAAAACTTGATTGACCAGGATATACTACTAATGTGCACATCTTCATATTAGGATCTTGCAATGTATAAAGTTTCATGAACTTCTGATTAATCATGTAGGAGAATTCGCGATGACCATGTGCATACTGAATTGTCTCAAAATTTCTAAGTCCAAAGAGGCATAACAGGGGTAAAACTCAATGGACAATAAAATCCTTTATACTGCAAAGTTCACACATCGTGATCTTAAATTCCACAAAGTTTGGTGGAAATCGGACAAAAGATGTGGAAGTTGGTCCGGACAGACAGACAGACAGACAGGCCGATTCCTATATACCCCCCAAACTATGTTTGCGGGGGGTATAATAATAGAAACATAGTGCATCAGAATAGAGATTTACGTCCACTTTTACACCTAATACCATTAGTTTTAAAAGATGAGAGATATGATCTTTGATTATTGACGTAGGCACTGAAGCTATTAGGAAAAACCTATAGATATTTTGCATAAGGAATATAAACTAAGCCATCAATATTAACTTATGATAGTATGCAGATCCAAGAGTTTATATAAAGTCTTTCTGACATGCTAGTTTAATAAGTACACATTTAAATGTAAAATTTTTACATTATTTTCAAATATCGGTAAACAATTATTGAAATGATCACACAAATGTATTTTCCATTCTCAATGCATTGATTACTGTTTAAAAGACATCCTTAGTTAACACAACATAAAAAACCAAATGTAACATTAAAGGCATACAGTTGCTCAAATTGATTTTTTTTGTTTATATTAAAAGTTGCCAATATTCGATGTTTTATACTAATTGCAGTTGAAATTTTTCATTATATAATACGTAAATAGCCTAGAACGATTGAAATAAGTCGCTTTTTGATTTTCTTGTATCTATTAAAGAATTCAATGTTGACCTGTACAATATTCATATATTCCGTGACCTACAAAGTGAACCTATTCGGTAGTGTGCAAAATTGTTTGGGGAAGGAAAAGCACATGTATGGCACAGACCAAAATATTAACGGTACCTACACGAATATAGGATTTCGTGTAAAAACTTTAAAAAAAAGTGTTATACCGACCTACTCCATTTTTCAACAAGTATACGTAAGCATAATTTAGTATCTTTTTACGGCCGAATCGTATTTTGACAGTAGAATTGTGTCGTCGTTTTTTATATTATTCTTTTTTTTTCAGGAGAAAACACTAGGTGATATCTCTTTTAAATTAGAAACTAAAATAATGAACTTCATGACTTTTTTTTCTCGAAAAAAATATAATCAAAACAACTCAAGTGTTGTCAATAATATGCAATACAATTTGTTTACAATTTTCCCATTATCAGGTCCCTTTGCAGAGTTTGGGTTTGTTTTTATTAATTACATCACGTATTTCAGATTTTAAGTGTCATTCTTACTAAATACCATTATATAATACATGTATTAACTGATTACCCCAGATCCAATTTCATATATATATTTCTTAAATTATATTAATTATAACGAATTTACATGAAAAGCATGCTTCCTGGTTATTAATAGCAGCTATCAGTGTCTGGCAAACTTTGGAAAATCAACCGACTTATAATTAGGTGTGTTAATGGCGATTTTACCAACAGACATTCAAATTCTTTTCACTAATTATGACATTATAGCATATTTTTTAAACCTGGCTTCTTGTTCAGAACATTTTATTGGTATAAAACATTGAACATTGTCAACTTTTAATAATAAAAAAAAAAAAAAATCAATTTGAGCGACTGTATGCCTTTAAAGACTAGACTGTAGAAAACTCCTATGGCAACTGGAAATTATTGATCATGGACAGATATTTTGAACTATTTGTGTAGGTAATTTTTACTCATCTCAAATCAAAACTATTGTATGATGTTATTTTATGATCTGCAAGTCATGTGTCATATGATGTTCTCTTATGATCTACAAGTCATGTGTAATATGTTCTCTTTTGACCTACAAGTCATGTGTAATATGTTCACTTATGACCTACTAGTCATGTGTAATGTGTTCTCTTTTGACCTACAAGTCATGTGTCAAATGATGTTCTCTTATGATCTACAAGTCATGCATCATATGTTCTCTTTTGACCTACAGGTCATGTGTAATATGTTATTTTGACCTACAAGTCATGTGTAATATGTTCTCTTATGACCTACTAGTCATGTGTCATATGTTCTCTTTTGACCTACAAGTCATGTGTCATATGATCTTCTCTTATGACCTACTAGTCAGGTGTAATATGATCTCTTTTAACCTACAGGTCATGTGTCATATGATGTTCTCTTATGACCTGTCACCTACTAGTCATGTGTAATATGAAGTTCTTTTATGATCTACAAGTCATGTGTCATATGATGTTCTCTTATGATCTACAAGTCATGTGTCATATGATGTTCTCTTATGACCTACTAGTCGTGTGTCATATGATGTTCTCTTATGACCTACTAGTCATGTGTAATATGAAGTTCTTTTATGATCTACCAGTCATGTGTCATATGATGTTCTCTTATGATCTACAAGTCATGTGTCAAATGATGTTCTCTTATGATCTACAAGCATGTGTCATATGATGTTCTCTTATGAACTACAAGTCATGTGCCATATGGTGTTCTCTTATGATATACAAGCATGTGTCATATGATGTTCTCTTATGAACTACAAGTCATGTGTCATATGGTGTTCCTTATGATCTACAAGTCATGTGCCATATGATGTTCTCTTATGATCTACAATTCATGTGTCATATGATGTTCTCTTATGATCTACAAGCATGTGTCATATGATGTTCTCTTATGAACTACAAGTCATGTGCCATATGGTGTTCTCTTATGATCTACAAGCATGTGTCATATGATGTTCTCTTATGATATACCAGTCATGTGTCATATGATGTTCTCTTATGATATACCAGTCATGTGTCATGATGTTCTCTTATGATCTATAAGTCATGTGTCAAATGATGTTCCCTTATGATCTATAAGTCATGTGTCATATGATGTTCTCTTATGACCTACAAGTCATGTGTAATACATTCTCTTTTGACCTACAAGTCATGTGTAATATGTTCTGGGGGCTGTCATGGTCGTGCTCATATGGTAGTTTGATTTACAACTACCTGTGCAATCAGTGCCTATCACCACTAAGGTTATGAGTTCGAACCATGCTCAGGCGAGGTATACTCGATACAACCTTATGTGATAAAGTTTGTCAGCGACTTGTGACAGGTCTGTAGTTTTCTCTGGGTACTCCAGTTTCCTCCACCAATAAAACTGACTGCCACGATATAACTGAAACACCATAACCCTAAACCCCCTGTAATATGCTCTCCTTATGACCTTATGACCTATTAGTCATGTTTTACATGATATTCTTTCAGTAAAAACAAACTATTATTGAATTCTTTTGAAAAAAGAGAAACTTTGACGATTTTGTTACCAATAGTTACCAAAGTGACTACCTGATAAAAATCAGCAGAAGGTTATAAATTGTTGACATCAGAAGGAATTGTGTGGATAATCTTGTGTTATCATGACGTCAGGGATTATGTTAGAGAGGTAAACAAGCAAGTTCTTATGATGATCAAAGTAGAGAGTATTTTGTATTCATAGATCTTATGATTTGCTTAGAAAATGTAAATGTGGCATTTTTATTCCTGAAGATCTAATTTTGGCATTCAATAATGTCTGCTTATCAGCATTTAAATGTCAACAACGTTGTTACCTCCTTGGTAAGAGAACATCAATATGGATGTCCACTAACCCAATCTTATCACCAGACATATCAATCAATGGCTACCGATTCCTAACTACATAACAAGAACACAATCAATTTTTTTTCCTTTTTTGTTTATTTTTGATGAAATCTATTTTTCATTAACATACAAAGGCGGTTTGATTGTGATAAACTGAAAACTGTAAAAACTAGCTATCCATGCCAGCAAGATTTATACAAAACCTAATTGACTTGAAGGAAAGTAAATTGGTATGGATAAATATTGTAGAAAAACTCTAGATAATAGATTAGACTGCAAGCTATGCTCAATGTGACAGGCTACAAACCCCTTACATTCTAGGGGTACAAGTCAGGCATACATCATGGTCACTTGGACTTATACCTCACTGGTAAATGAATACCGGTAGCAGTTATCATCCACGTTCAATCAACATTATTCCACTACATTTCTTAATAAACAGCTGCGCCAAGAGCGCATGATACGCCCGTCGTCAACATTCATACAATATTTGTAAAGACTTTCTTTCCCATAACTCTTGAATGAAAAATCTAAATTTCACCAACAGCTGCACCATAAACATGAATTGGAACATTTATACAATATTTATACAATTGAAAACAACAATTTTTGAGAAATCAGTAAAGACTATCAATTCCAATAACTGTACGAAGTTTGAAGTGAATTGGCGAAGGGGTTCTCAATTTACAGCGCGACATACGAAAAATCGCCTACAATTTGATGAATAAAGTCCCATAACTCTGGAATGAAAAATCGAAATTTCACCAAAAAGTATATAGACCATAAGACTATCAATTTCAATAACTGTGCAAAGTTTGAAGTGAATTGGCTAAGGGGTTCTCAATTTACAGTGCGACATACGAAAAATCGCCTACAATTTGATGAATAAAGTCTCATAACTTTGGAATGAAATTTTGAAATTTCACCAAAAAGTATACAGACCATAAGACTATCAATTCCAATAACTATGCGAAGTTTGCCGTGAATTGGCCAAGGGGTTCTCAATTTACAGCGCGACATACGAAAAATCGCCTACAATTTGATGAATAAAGTCCCATAACTCTGGAATGAAAAATCGAAATTTCACCAAAAAGTATATAGACCGTAAGACTATCAATTCCAATAACTGTGCAAAGTTTGAAGTGAATTGGCTAAGGGGTTCTCAATTTACAGTGCGACATACGAAAAATCGCCTACAATTTGATGAATAAAGTCTCATAACTCTGGAATGAAATTTTGAAATTTCACCAAAAAGTATACAGACCATAAGACTATCAATTCCAATAACTATGCGAAGTTTGCCGTGAATTGGCCAAGGGGTTCTCAATTTACAGCGCGACATGTGAAACGGACGAATGGACGGACAGTCGGACATTGGTATACCATAATACGTCCTGTCTTAAAGACGAGCGTATAAAAACTGTTGAATGTTTCAATCATTAACAAACAAATTTTATTGAAAATTTTCTGTATTTTCTTTGAAGCACTTTATTAAATTGATAATGAAAAATACAAGCTGTAAGAATGGAGAACAAAGGAACAAGATTATGTCTCATTTCGTCAGAAAATACACTCAATACACAAAATTAACAATTTAAGTTTGATTATATTCTGGAATACAAATTAAACCATTTCATGTCTCAATTTAATCATCGCCTGATATCAAAACTCATGTATTATTGTCACTATTACACAAACCTGTCTTCAATATCCAATATAATTAAACTGTTTTTCAAATTTTTGTACCAGCAATCCACTTACAACCAACAACATGTCTTGGGTCAAGTTAGAGGTCACATTTCAATGACCAATCAGTGAAAAGCCTGCAATATCTTATGGTATTGAACAGAACAGCAGCATCATTAAGAAAACAGAGAGCTTCTAAATGTTAATTAAATGTGAACTGATTGAACCTTATACAGGATGCTGTTAAATGTGGATCTCCTGATAGACAAGATGAACAGTGAGCTAATGCTCACTTATGATACCCCCGCTCTTCGGCAAACAGGAAGTAGGAATCTGACGGGTCAAAAAACGCTTCCCACGATATGGGATACCTATATGAAGCTTGTGACCAAATATCAGATTTCTGCCATCAATAGTTGCTGAGAAAAATGCAACTAAAAATGGGCATATACAAAATGTATGTTCAATGTGTATATAAATCAACAAAGTCGGCAAACAGGAAGTAGGAATCTGATGGGTCCAAAAACACTTCCCACGATATGGGGTACCTATATGAAGCTTGTGACCAAATATCAGATCTCTGTCATCAATAGTTGCTGAGAAAAATATGACGAAAAATGTGCATATATGTTCAATGTGTATAAAAACCACCTAAGTCGGCAAACAGGAAGTAGGAATCTGACGGGTCCAAAAATGCTTCCCACAGTATGGCATACCTATATGAAGCTTGTGACCAAATATCAGATTCCTGTCATCAATAGTTGCTTAGAAAAATGTGACGAAAAATGTGCATATACAAATGTATGTTAAATGTGTATAAAAATCAACAAAATCGGCAAACAGGAAGTAGGAATCTGATAGGTCCTAAAAAGCTTCCCACGATATGGGATACCTATATGAAGCTTGTGACCAAATATCAGATTTCTGCCATCAATAGTTGCTGAGAAAAATGTGACGAAAAATGAGCATATATGTTCAATGTGTATAAAAATCAACAAAGTCGGCAAACAGGAAGTAGGAATCTGATGGGTCCAAAAACGTTTCCCATGATATGGGGTACCTATATGACGCTTGTGACCAAATATCAGATTTCTGCCATCAACAGTTACTGAGAAAAATGCGACGAAAACTATCTTGGACGGACGGACAGATGGACAGAGTTAAAACAGTATACCCCCCTCCCCCTTCGGGGAGCGGGGGTATACAAAAAATTGGGAACTAATTAACATTAGATCTCCTCACTTGTACCCCATCACCTTTTCTTTGTTGATGTGTGTGATATCTAACAACAGCCCAACAGGGTTCAAGTTCAGGTGACCTTTTAAATAGAGCTGACCAATCAGGTGGTGTTTTACTTCAAAGACAGAATATGTCCTTGCTGACATTAAAATGCCAGACAGCTATAAACAGTTATTTTCTTTTAAATAAACATTTAGAGTTGTATATTTTATCCATTAATCATTACTACTATAACCCTCTGTAACACATTTAATTGACTAAAATCAAAGACATTTTGTATTGCTTCAAGGCACTACTATTATTCAGTTCAATGGCGGTATGTATTTCTGTATAATGCATTTTTCTATGAACGTGGTACATTCGTTCCATACTGTGAAATGGATCATTTTAAATAATAGTCGCCATATCATCTAGGTTTACTTCCAAGTTGACTATGTTGTTTGTCCAATCGTCATGAATGAACAATCTTTATAGAGGACCTTCCATAGATGCTTCCTACCAAGTCTAGGTTCATTTGGCCAAGCGATTTCAGAGGAGAAGATTTTTAGAAATCGCCCAACCAGAAACAAGAATTGCCTATGGTGACCATGTTTGTTAACTGATCGGGACGAAATGAGCAAATTTTATAGAGGACCTTCCAAAGATGGTTTCTACCAAGTTTTGGGTCATTTGGCCAAGTGGTTTCAGAAAAGAATTTTAGAAATCAATCAACCAGAAACAAGAATTGCCTATGGTGGCCATGTTTGTTAACGGATCGAGACGACTTGAGCAATCTTTATAGAGGCCCTTCCATAGATGCTTCCTGCCACGTTTCGGTTCATTTGGCCAAGCAGTTATGGTAAATTAAAAAATATATACCGGCAAACATTATATGCATATTGTGTTAGTTGTGTAAACCGTATCACTACGAGACTCATTGTGTCAAGTAGTGATGTGGTTTACACAACTGATGAGACATCATACAAACAGTTGTACCACTATATTTATGCATATAATTTATCTATCTAATATTTTCTCAGGCCAAAAGATACTGTCAAGTTTCATGAATATGTATATTTATTTTAACAAACAATGTTCTGACCTTCAAAATAGTTCTGTATGTCACAGATTGTGGTCAGGTTACATCACAACATTCAATCAAAAGTTTCATTCATCAATCACTGTCACTGTCTGAAAACAAAACGATTTTTGGGGGCAAAAAAATTGGGCCTGAAGTGTAATGGTTAATTGTATAGTTCCCTGAATATAAAACAAAGGTATACAATGTAACACTGAAGCATTTCCAGAAGAATTTGTAGTTATTAAAAGAGACGTAATGTCATGGGTTTTCTCCCATTTTCCAAGCTGATGACATCATGAAAATAAACCCAACAAAAGTACATCTTGTATCACACACATATATATATACATTTTGTATGATACAAGGTTTTGTATCTGATGGGTTGTACCTAATGTTAAAATCCTGTATTTCCATACAATATACACTTAATGCTAGATAAAATAATGTATCTAATTATATGATATACTCAAAAACTACATTGTAACCAGATTAGACCTTCAATAAGGAGACAATAATTATCTAAGGTATGGTCAGTCATTAAATCATTACAGAAGATAATCTAGGTTAAGTCAGTCATTCAAATGTTACAGAATATAACCTAGGGTAACTAAGTCATTCAATGGTTATAGAAGATAACCTAGGACAACTCAGTCATTCAATAGTTACAGAAGATAATCTAAGGTAACTCAGTCATTCAATGGTTACAGAAGATAGTCTAGGGTAAGTCAGTCATTCAGTGGTTACAGAAGATAATCTAGGTTAGTCAGTCATTCAGTGGTTACAGATGATAATCTAGGTTAGTCAGTCATTCAGTGGTTACAGAAGATAGTCTAGGGTAAGTCAGTCATTCAGTGGTTACAGAAGATAATCTAGATTAAATCAGTCATTCAATGGTTACAGAAGATAAACTAGGGTAACTCAGTCATTCAAATGTTACAGAATATAACCTAGGGTAACTCAGTCATTCAATGGTTATAGAAGATAACCTAGGGCAACTCAGTCATTCAATAGTTACAGAAGATAATCTAAGGTAACTCAGTCATTCAATGGTTACAGAAGATAATTTAGGTTAGTCAGTCATTCAATGGTTACAGAAGTTAATCTAGGTTAGTCAGTATATTCAGTGGTTACAGAAGATAACCTAGGTTAGTCAGTCATTCAGTGGTCACAGATGATAATCTAGGTTAGTCAGTCATTTAGTGGTTACAGAAGATAACCTAGGTTAGTCAGTCATTCAGTGGTTACAGAAGATAACCTAGGTTAGTCAGTCATTCAGTGGTTACAGAAGATAACCTAGGTTAATCAGTCACTCAACCATTACAATAGATAACCAGCAGAATCAGTAATTGAAAGATTTCAGAAGAAAACTTAGGGTATGTCAGTCATGCAATGATTTCAGAAGAAAACTTAGGGTATGTCAGTCATTCAATGATTTCAGAAGAAAACTTAGGTTATGTCGGTCATGCAATGATTTCAGAAGAAAACTTAGGGTATGTCAGTCATTCAATGATTTCAGAAGAAAACTTAGGGTATGTCAGTCAATCAATGATTTCAGAAGAAAACTTAGGTTATGTCGGTCATGCAATGATTTCAGAAGTAAACTTAGGGTATGTCAGTCATTCAATGATTTCAGAAGAAAACTTAGGGTATGTAAGTCATTCAATAGTTACAGAATATAACCAAGTCATGCAACCATTACAAAACACAACCAGTAGAATCAATAAGTGAATGATGACAGAAGATAACCTAGGTTAAGTCAGTCATTCAATGGTTACAGAGGATAATCTATGGTAACTCAGTCATTCAATGGTTACAGAAGATAATCTAGGGTGTCAGTCATTCAATGGTTACAGAAGATAACCTAGGGTAACTCAGTCATTCAGTGGTTACAGAAGATACCCTTAGGGTAACTCAGTCATTCAGTGGTTACAGAATATAATCTAGGGTAACTCAGTCAGTCAGTGGTTACAGAAGATAACCTAGGGTAAGTCAGTCATTCAATGGTTACAGAAGATAATCTAGGGTAACTCAGTCTTTCAGTGGTTACAGAAAATAATCTAGGGTAACTCAGTCATGCAATGGTTACAGAAGATAAACTAGGGTAACTCAGTCATTCAGTGGTTACAGAAGATAACCTAAGGTAAGTCAGTCATTCAATGGTTACAGAAGATAATCTAGGGTAACTCAGTCATTCAATGGTTACAGAAGATAATCTAGGTTAGTCAGTCATTTAGTGGTTACAGAAGATAACCTAGGTTAGTCAGTCATTCAGTGGTTACAGAAGATAACCTAGGTTAGTCAGTCATTCAGTGGTTACAGAAGATAACCTAGGTTAATCAGTCACTCAACCATTACAATAGATAACCAGCAGAATCAGTAATTGAAAGATTTCAGAAGAAAACTTAGGGTATGTCAGTCATGCAATGATTTCAGAAGAAAACTTAGGGTATGTCAGTCATTCAATGATTTCAGAAGAAAACTTAGGTTATGTCGGTCATGCAATGATTTCAGAAGAAAACTTAGGGTATGTCAGTCATTCAATGATTTCAGAAGAAAACTTAGGGTATGTCAGTCAATCAATGATTTCAGAAGAAAACTTAGGTTATGTCGGTCATGCAATGATTTCAGAAGAAAACTTAGGGTATGTCAGTCATTCAATGATTTCAGAAGAAAACTTAGGGTATGTAAGTCATTCAATAGTTACAGAATATAACCAAGTCATGCAACCATTACAAAACACAACCAGTAGAATCAATAAGTGAATGATGACAGAAGATAACCTAGGTTAAGTCAGTCATTCAATGGTTACAGAGGATAATCTATGGTAACTCAGTCATTCAATGGTTACAGAAGATAATCTAGGGTGTCAGTCATTCAATGGTTACAGAAGATAACCTAGGGTAACTCAGTCATTCAGTGGTTACAGAAGATACCCTTAGGGTAACTCAGTCATTCAGTGGTTACAGAATATAATCTAGGGTAACTCAGTCATTCAGTGGTTACAGAAGATAACCTAGGGTAAGTCAGTCATTCAATGGTTACAGAAGATAATCTAGGGTAACTCAGTCTTTCAGTGGTTACAGAAAATAATCTAGGGTAACTCAGTCATGCAATGGTTACAGAAGATAAACTAGGGTAACTCAGTCATTCAGTGGTTACAGAAGATAACCTAAGGTAAGTCAGTCATTCAATGGTTACAGAAGATAATCTAGGGTAACTCAGTCATTCAATGGTTACAGAAGATAATCTAGGGTAACTCAGTCATTCAGTGGTTACAGAAGATAATTTAGGTTAGTCAGTCATTCAGTGGTTACAGAAGATAATCTATGGTAACTCAGTCATTCAGTGGTCACAGAAGATAATCTAGGGTAAATCAGTCAGTCAATAGCTACAGAAGATAATCTAGGGTAACTCAGTCATTCAATGGTTACAGAAGATAATCTAGGGTAACTCAGTCATTCAGTGGTTACAGAAGATAATCTAGGTAAGTCAGTCATTCAGTGGTTACAGAAGATAATCTAGGGTAACTCAGTCATTCAGTGGTTACAGAAGATAATTTAGGTTAGTCAGTCATTCAGTGGTTACAGAAGATAATCTATGGTAACTCAGTCATTCAGTGGTCACAGAAGATAATTTAGGGTAAATCAGTCAGTCAATAGCTACAGAAGATAATATAGGGTAACTCAGTCATTCAGTGGTTACAGAAGATAACCTAGGGTAACTCAGTCAATCAATGGTTACAGAAGATAATCTAGGGTAACACAGTCATTCAGTGGTTACAAACGATAATCTAGGGTAACTCAGTCATTCAATTGTTACACAAGACAAGCTAGGTTAAGTCAGTCATGCAATGGTTACAGAAGATAACCTATGGTAACTCAGTCATTCAATGGTTATAGAAGATAATCTAGGATAACTCAGTCATTCAATAGTTACAGAAGACTACCTAGGGCAAGTCAGTCATTCAATAGTTACAGAAGACTACCTAGGGTAAGTCAGTCATTCAATAGTTACAGAAGACTACCTAGGGCAAGTCAGTCATTCAATAGTTACAGAAGACTACCTAGGGTAAGTCAGTCATTCAATAGTTACAGAAGACTACCTAGGGCAAGTCAGTCATTCAATAGTTACAGAAGACTACCTAGGGTAAGTCAGTCATTCAATAGTTACAGAAGACTACCTAGGGTAAGTCAGTCATTCAATAGTTACAGAAGACTACCTAGGGTAAGTCAGTCATTCAATAGTTACAGAAGACTACCTAGGGTAAGTCAGTCATTCAATAGTTACAGAAGACTACCTAGGGCAAGTCAGTCATTCAATAGTTACAGAAGACTACCTAGGGTAAGTCAGCCATTCAAAGGCTTCCACATTATAATTTGTCAATGCTGATCCAATTTAGACTAAAGGTAATTTCTTAGTAAAAAATGTGAACTGATTATACAAATGTTTAATTCTCACTTGTAAAATACATTAGAAAAATATTCTGGTTCAAAATATATAATGTTAACAGTTAATAATCAAACTTGTTTCTGACGCAAATTAATTTAGGAGTATAATGGGCAATAAAATGAAAAAACCTCAGAAAATACCACACTGTCGGAACAGTTAAAAAATCTTATCGGAAAATCGTAGAAACAGAAGCAAAATCAATACCACTAATGTATATATACATGACAGTTAACTTTACTGACACACGTATACGTGACAGTTAACTTTACTGACACACATATACATGACAGCTAACTTTACTGACACACATATACATGACAGTTAACTTTACTGACACACATATACATGACAGTTAACTTTACTGACACATGTATACGTGACAGTTAACTTTACTGACACACATATACATGAGTTAACTTTACTGACACACATATATGTGGGGGGGGGGGGGGGGGGGGGGGGTGAGGCTCTTCAAGGTAATTTTGGTAGGTACAGGTGTGCAGCTGAAATTGCGAAAACACCCCAATGCATATATTGCTATTAAATGAAACCTGAATTTACTTGTTATAACCATTTTGACAACCTTGACGCCATTGGCTAGGGTGGTCTTAAGAAACGATGCTAGTCCATCGGATGGGGACAATAAAAGGCTGGTTTGTGTAAGGGGAGATCAATGCCACTACAAGGACCGCTCTTGCACTCCCCAGAGTGAAGAGTGACATCACTTGTTTCAATTCACTATGAAGAAGTGATTTTAAAGTAAAATAACCTCTCAGTTCGGGGTAATGTCAGTTGGTTATTCATTCCAAACAAGTATCTCACTTTGTTGAAATAACAAACGGGGCTGTCATTTTCTGTTATATAACTTAACTTTTCCTGTTATTTTTTAATTTGTAAACAAAAGTTCTGGTTCCAAAAAAGAAAACACTCCCAATTGTCATTAAAATGTAGCCGTGTACATATAGAGATGAACTACATGTATGAAAAGTTTAAAAGAAGTGACAGGCCAGATTGTTTCCGTAGTTTAGACATTACTGTCAACGATTTTCTCTCTGTTGTTGGGGAAAAGTTTTTCAATGATTACCTAAGGATTGACACAAAAAGGTTTCCGATTTCTGTAAAATGAAATTCGTACATGTACATTTTGCAGCAGATTGAATGAATAAATTTCCGAACCGTGGAAGATACCAGATCGCAAACATTATAAGTTGACAGAATTCTCTTTATTGTTCACAACCTTCCACTTCGTCCGTGTTTTTTAACAATTTTAATAAATAAATCATAAAGAAACAAAAAAACAAATTTCTTTTCTAATATTTAGTGAATACTTGTGTATTACATGAAAACGTGTATTGATTGGCTCGATAAAACTACTAATTGGGGAGAACAGTAAATTACATTAGCTGTGTATTCATTGGCTATCACTGTGCTCGTAACAAACGGTTTTCGACTAGAACAGAAGAGTTATCTACCGTTGAAGTTACAGTAAAATGTGTCCGGTTTCGGTAAAACAACAATTTTGAACGGTCTTTTAGGCAATCGCCCTAACGTTTTTTGTTGGGCCAGTGACTACCTAATTTGGAGCAGCTTTTGGTCGCCCGAATAAGATATTAGTCGCATTTGGCGACTGGGCGACCGTCCATTTCAGGCACTGTACATGACAGTTAACTTTACAGACTTGGTACATCATTGACACTTCTATAAAAACGGCAGGATTAACTTAAACTAGTGCTTTGGACCCAAACCTCTCTCCTTAGTGACATGATGTTATCTACATGTGAGTAAAATGTCAACGTGAGCAGAGTTGTAGTAAAGAAAACTAAAATGTCAACGTGAGCAGAGTTGTAGTAAAGAAAACTAAAATGTCAACGTGAGCAGAGTTGTAGTAAAGAAGACTAAAATGTCAACGTGAGCAGAGTTGTAGTAAAGTAGACTAAAATGTCAACGTGAGCAGAGTTGTAGTAAAGAAGACTAAAATGTCAACGTGAGCAGAGTTGTAGTAAAGAAGACTAAAATGTCAACGTGAGCAGAGTTGTAGTAACGAAGACTAAAATGTCAACGTGAGCAGAGTTGTAGTAAAGAAGACTAAAATGTCAACGTGAGCAGAGTTGTAGTAACGAAGACTAAAATGTCAACATTAGCAGAGTTGTAGTAAAGAAGACTAAAATGTCAACGTGAGCAGAGTTGTAGTAAAGAAGACTAAAATGTCAACGTGAGCAGAGTTGTAGTAAAGTAGACTAAAATGTCAACGTGAGCAGAGTTGTAGTAAAGAAGACTAAAATGTCAACGTGAGCAGAGTTGTAGTAAAGAAAACTAAAATGTCAACGTGAGCAGAGTTGTAGTAAAGAAAACTAAAATGTCAACGTGAGCAGAGTTGTAGTAAAGTAGACTAAAATGTCAACGTGAGCAGAGTTGTAGTAAAGAAGACTAAAATGTCAACGTGAGCAGAGTTGTAGTAAAGAAAACTAAAATGTCAACGTGAGCAGAGTTGTAGTAAAGAAAACTAAAATGTCAACATGAGCAGAGTTGTAGTAAAGAAGACTAAAATGTCAACGTGAGCAGAGTTGTAGTAAAGTAGACTAAAATGTCAACGTGAGCAGAGTTGTAGTAAAGAAGACTAAAATGTCAACGTGAGCAGAGTTGTAGTAAAGAAGATTAAAATGTCAACGTGAGCAGAGTTGTAGTAAAGTAGACTAAAATGTCAACGTGAGCAGAGTTGTAGTAAAGAAGACTAAAATGTCAACGTGAGCAGAGTTGTAGTAAAGTAGACTACAATGTCAACGTGAGCAGAGTTGTAGTAAAGAAGATTAAAATGTCAACGTGAGCAGAGTTGTAGTAAAGAAGACTAAAATGTCAACGTGAGCAGAGTTGTAGTAAAGAAGACTAAAATGTCAACGTGAGCAGAGTTGTAGTAAAGACTAAAATGTCAATGTGAGCAGAGTTGTAGTAAAGAAGACTAAAATGTCAACGTGAGCAGAGTTGTAGTAAAGAAAACTAAAATGTCAACGTGAGCAGAGTTGTAGTAAAGAAGACTAAAATGTCAACGTGAGCAGAGTTGTAGTAAAGAAGATTAAAATGTCAACGTGAGCAGAGTTGTAGTAAAGAAAACTAAAATGTCAACGTGAGCAGAGTTGTAGTAAAGAAAACTAAAATGTCAACGTGAGCAGAGTTGTAGTAAAGAAGACTAAAATGTCAACGTGAGCAGAGTTGTAGTAAAGAAGACTAAAATGTCAACGTGAGCAGAGTTGTAGTAAAGAAGACTAAAATGTCAACGTGAGCAGAGTTGTAGTAAAGAAGACTAAAATGTCAACGTGAGCAGAGTTGTAGTAAAGAAGACTAAAATGCCAATGTGAGCAGAGTTGTAGTAAAGAAGACTAAAATGTCAACGTGAGCAGAGTTGTAGTAAAGTAGACTAAAATGTCAACGTGAGCAGAGTTGTAGTAAAGTAGACTAAAATGTCAACGTGAGCAGAGTTGTAGTAAAGAAGACTAAAATGTCAACGTGAGCAGAGTTGTAGTAAAGAAGACTAAAATGTCAACGTGAGCAGAGTTGTAGTAAAGAAGACTAAAATGTCAACGTGAGCAGAGTTGTAGTAAAGTAGACTAAAATGTCAACGTGAGCAGAGTTGTAGTAAAGAAGACTAAAATGTCAACGTGAGCAGAGTTGTAGTAAAGAAGACTAAAATGTCAACGTGAGCAGAGTTGTAGTAAAGTAGACTAAAATGTCAACGTGAGCAGAGTTGTAGTAAAGAAGACTAAAATGTCAACGTGAGCAGAGTTGTAGTAAAGAAGACTAAAATGTCAACGTGAGCAGAGTTGTAGTATAGAAGACTAAAATGTCAACGTGAGCAGAGTTGTAGTGAAGTAGACTAAAATGTCAACGTGAGCAGAGTTGTAGTAAAGAAGACTAAAATGTCAACGTGAGCAGAGTTGTAGTAAAGAAAACTAAAATGTCAACGTTAGCAGAGTTGTAGTATAGAAGACTAAAATGTCAACGTGAGCAGAGTTGTAGTAAAGAAGACTAAAATGTCAACGTTAGCAGAGTTGTAGTAAAGAAAACTAAAATGTCAACGTGAGCAGAGTTGTAGTAAAGAAGACTAAAATGTCAACGTGAGCAGAGTTGTAGTAAAGAAGACTAAAATGTCAATGTGAGCAGAGTTGTAGTAAAGAAGACTAAAATGTCAACGTGAGCAGAGTTGTAGTAAAGAAGACTAAAATGTCAACGTGAGCAGAGTTGTAGTAAAGAAGACTAAAATGTCAACATGAGCAGAGTTGTAGTAAAGTAGACTAAAATGTCAACGTGAGCAGAGTTGTAGTAAAGAAGACTAAAATGTCAACGTGAGCAGAGTTGTAGTAAAGTAGACTAAAATGTCAACATGAGCAGAGTTGTAGTAAAGAAGACTAAAATGTCAACGTGAGCAGAGTTGTAGTGAAGTAGACTAAAATGTCAACGTGAGCAGAGTTGTAGTAAAGAAGACTAAAATGTCAACGTGAGCAGAGTTGTAGTATAGAAGACAGAGTCCTATATTCTTGAACTGAATGACTGGTTAACAATTGTGTAGACAATCTGTCAAACTTGTCAGCTATCATGTATTGATACAGGTGTATGGTAATAATTTAATTTGATACATAAATTATCTAGAACATGAGTAGAGAAGTCTTTATCTGTTTTGAGAAGAAGAAACAGGATTCCTTCAGTTACTAGAAAGTTATAATAAAATCAATTGAGATCTCATCAAACTTGTAGAAATGTGAAGCCTCTCTGCGTGCTGCTGAATTCTCTTGACAATTCAATTTCTTAATGTAATTTTAATGTCACAAATCTCAAAGTTCTGTTATTTATTTTGTATAATTACACAAATATGTACGCGACTGTGTTTTATAGGAATTATACATTCTTGTAAGGGTAATGATACAATACAAAATTTGAAATAAATTCCTCAAATTTATCTACTAGTATACATTATATTAGTTTTTGAATAACAAATGTATATTCATATTTATACCCCTAAGGGTACCATGACATAAAAGTTTACACACATAAATAGACAATACACCTACATTGTTTGTAAATATATAATTTATTTGTACGTGCTGTATAAACAGGAAGAGAAGCAAATCTCTGGGGGGGGGGGGGGGGGGGGGGGGGGTTTATGAGCTGTATAAACAGGAAGAGAAGCAAACCTCTGGGGGTGTTTTACAAGCTGTATAAACAGGAAGAGAAGCAAACCTCTGGGGGGGTTTTACGAGCTGTATAAACAGGAAGAGAAGCAAACCTCTGGGGGGGGGTTTTACGAGCTGTATAAACAGGAAGAGAAGCAAACCTCTGGGGGGGGTTTTACGAGCTGTATAAACAGGAAGAGAAGCAAACCTCTGGGGGGGGTTTTACGAGCTGTATAAACAGGAAGAGAAGCAAATCTCTGGGGGGGTTTTACGAGCTGCATAAACAGGAAGGGAAGCAAACCTCTGGGGGGGGGGGTTTATGAGCTGTATAAACAGGAAGAGAAGCAAACCTCTGGGGGGGTTTTACGAGCTGTATAAACAGGAAGAGAAGCAAACCTCTGGGGGGGTTTTATGAGCTGTATAAACAGGAAGAGACCTCTGGGGGGGTTTTATGAGCTGTATAAACAGGAAGAGAAGCAAACCTCTGGGGGGGGGTTTTACGAGCTGTATAAACAGGAAGAGAAGCAAACCTCTGGGGGGGGGGGGGGGGGTTATGAGCTGTATAAACAGGTAGAGAAGCAAACCTCTGGGGGGGTTTTACGTGCTGTAAACAGGAATAGAAGCAAACCTCTGGGGGGGTTTTATGAGCTGCATAAACAGGAAGAGAAGCAAACCTCTGGGGGGGTTTTACGAGCTGCATAAACAGGAAGAGAAGCAAACCTCTGGGGGGGTTTTATGAACTGTATAAACAGGAAGAGAAGCAAACCTCTGGGGGGGTTTTACGAGCTGTATAAACAGGAAGAGAAGCAAACCTCTGGGGGGGTTTTACGAGCTGTATAAACAGGAAGAGAAGCAAACCTCTGGGGGGTTTTAAGAGCTGTATAAACAGGAAGGGAAGCAAACCTCTGGGGGGGTTTTATGAGCTGTATAAACAGGTAGAGAAGCAAACCTCTGGGGGGGTTTTACGAGCTGTATAAACAGGAAGAGAAGCAAACCTCTGGGGGGGGGGGGTTTATGAGCTGTATAAAGAGGAAGAGAAGCAAACCTCTGGGGGGGGTTTTATGAGCTGTATAAACAGGAAGAGAAGCAAACCTCTGGGGGGGTTTTATGAGCTGTATAAACAGGAAGAGAAGCAAACCTCTGGGGGGGTTTTACGAGCTGTATAAACAGGAAGAGAAGCAAACCTCTGGGGGGTTTTACGAGCTGTATAAACAGGAAGGGAAGCAAACCTCTGGGGGGGTTTTATGAGCTGTATAAACAGGTAGAGAAGCAAACCTCTGGGGGGGTTTTACGAGCTGTATAAACAGGAAGAGAAGCAAACCTCTGGGGGGGTTTTATGAACTGTATAAACAGGAAGAGAAGCAAACCTCTGGGGGGGTTTTACGAGCTGTATAAACAGGAAGAGAAGCAAACCTCTGGGGGGGTTTTACGAGCTGTATAAACAGGAAAAGAAGCAAACCTCTGGGTTTTTTTTTCTGTCCTGTTTCAAGTGAATACAAATAAATTTTGTATTTCTGACAATGTATGTATACTGTTTTTATATTGCAATGTCATGTGTGCGAATAAATGTTTAATTTACCCACAAAAAGGAAAATATATTGGGCATTTTGGTTGAATTTCCTATTTCGTGTATACAGTGTTCCATGTTCGTCCTGTGTATATTATGCTTCTCCTTACATAATATACAGGGTACCAGGAGACTTTATACATAGACGTATAAAGCAATGGTTCATATGTACACCTTCATACAGGCAGTAATGCACTGATTGCAGTATTAATCAAGTCAGAGTAACATATATACAAATAAATGATAATACAGTCGTCTTGTTGACCTTCCTCAGTGCCAAAGACTTTATAAGTTTATCAGCATGGAAATTAAGTGCAAATTAACACCCATTAAAGGCCAAAATCCCTCTTTTAACAGAGAGACGTTCAAATACAGCTGATATGGCAGTACATTGCTGGAAATAGCTAAACTCAACAAGTCTTATATACATGTATAAGAAAACTCTAGGCATTTCCCTGGGTTGTCCATGATGTTTTTTCAAGCACTTGGAGTGCTTACAGTCAAGTTTATCTAAATCAAGTTTTAAGAGTAAGTAAAAATCTACTCACCTTTCTCTTGGAGCTTGAACATTTGTTAGAGCTATGTAATTATTGCGTACACTTCGTAAACTGGCAAGGATCTGTGCAAATGGTGTCACAATGAGGTCATCTGCATGTCTGGAATTAAAACAAGTAGAAAATCGTCTAGAATTACTTCGATCTCTCTTCTGCTTAACTACATTGCACCCGTTATTCTTAAAATGTGGCGTCAAATATTGCACAATTTTCTGCATAATTACACTGAAACAAAACGTTGTGACTGTTTACAATGCCCGTGCAGATAAAATTCCCTTCACTTTCAAATGGTTGAATCCTGAAGAAAATTGTAATATGAAAATTCTTGCATTTTGTTTCCAGAATTGTGATAATTTGTGGCATACAATACAATCAACTGTCTTCATCTTAGCACTACAAAGAAAACTAATGCACAACAAAAGAGCAATCATCAAATGTCAAGCAAAAGAAGTGATGATGAACGCTGACAAAAAATCGTTAACTGTGTGTCCTTCAATATCACCAGATGTTGTACTTTATAATTCCACTACTTTGTCAATATTAATTCATGTCAAGTGTTCTGGAATTCATAATATCATTGATATTTCAAGGCGATTGATTTATGTCTATCAAAACTCTTCTAAACTATCTGTATAGCTATTCTTCTTTGATTAAACATTCAAGACGCAAATCCACATTTTTTATTCCTTAGCTCAATTATTTGAAGGAAAAGAATTGCAAATGAGGAGATTATTAGACTAACACGGTACAATTTCTGTCGCGTAATATATTCTGTTATATTGATTTGTAAGTTTTACGGAGAAAGTCGCCACAGTTACAAAGAATTATCCAACATGATTTACTATACACGAGATCTCCATTAAACCCACAATGTAAATTCTATGAACTGCAACTTATAACCAATAATTATAGATAATTTCTGCTGTCGATCGTTGAAAAAAATTGTCAATAAATAAAAAAACTTTAAGCCGCGGATCGTAAATATGTCGGTGTACTCTTGCAGTAAACAATCAATGTAATACCTATGAAATATTACAAAGATATTTACTCATTGTGACTTAGAAACCTAATAGTGTTATACATTAGCTCTTAATTTGAATGACGTAGACAAAGTTTAAATACTACAGCAATTACAGACTTGTGGATTAATATTACTTCAGGACTTAAATTAAACCAGGTCAACCACATGTACATATAATATAATGTTTTAATACAATTGTACTCAGAGGAATCATGAACAGGGCTGCTATACAGGACAATTTTTATATTTTCCTTGCAGCAGGTCGGTGGTTTTCTCCGGGTACTCCGGTTTCCTCCACCAATAAAACTGACCGCTACGATATAAGTGAAATATTGTTTAAAGTGGCATTAAACACCATAACCCTAACCCTATATCTTCCTGTATTTCACAGAGGTCTATAAATGAAGAATTAAATAATTAGCCTTCAGATAAAGAGAACCAACGTGTGATAGTACACGTGTACCCTCCCTTTTTGTAGTCTATTTTATATATATATGAAATGAAGTTATCTTTTAATTTAATTTTTTATTTATTTAAGAGGATTGCCGACAGCCAATGGCTACAAGAGGTTTTCCTAAAAAAATTATCTTTTGTAGCCTCATTATACAATGCCACACTACTTCAGTATTTATACTGCACAACCCCCTTTTGAAATCCATGTACTGTTTTGAAATACTCACTTTTAGGGCAGAAGGGGTGGCCATTCAAGACAGTTTTCATTGATTCTTTGATTTTTCAAGGGTCATAACTCAAGTATGGTAGATGACATCATTATTGAAATCAAAGTTGGGTTGTAAATTGTCAGCAGTTAAAAAATTTATGCAGAAGAAGAATGATTATTTCAAGAAAACTCATAATAAACTTGGAAATTTAAACATTTCTTAAAATACCAAAAAATAAATAAATAAAAATTTGTCATTTGTCATTTGTCTGTAGAAGGGTATAAGTTATCATTTGTTTAATCAAATTTATTTAAATTTTGTCTTAAGTAGTAATTATACTGTAGTAGAGATGTATGTAATCAAATCGGCATGGAAACATATATTTTTAGTAGTTTATACATATTCAAAAAGACAACATTAGAATGGTACAAGACCTCATCACCTAAATAGTTCTTAAAATGTGTTTTGTCTTATGCAGTCAGCATACAAAAGAATGAGGTACCAGCATGTCTATAATGAAAATCATTATATTATCAGACAGATGCTTGTTATATCAAAATAAACATTTATCTTTTTCAATGGGTAAATATCTAAAAATAGACATCCTCAACAAAAATAAAGTTTATCTTAATTTTGTAGTAAGTAGCTATCACATGGTACATCTAATGATGCACAAGATGTTGAAATAGTAAGCTAAGAACCATAACTCTTGTCAACTGCTTACACATTAATAATTGATGAAAATGTCATTACAAGTTTAAGTTAATAAAAACATATATATCAAATTTCTGGAATAACCATCATCAGGTATGCCAAATAACATAAGTCTTGGGGAAAAAGAAAACCAATTTTCAAAATAATTTATTCATAAATACAAATTATAACTATTCAAAAAATTTCATTGATTTAAGTTTCTCACATTCCATAAATTATCAAATTGTAAAAATAACTTGTCAAAACTTGATATGAGATATTTTTTTTTATAATGAATTACATCATAATATTGTTTATAATTTGTATTATGTAAAACATCAGCATGTTGCTAATTCTTGTTCTTTCCCATCATAACTAACATATTTCTAACTGAGATAGCTATATTGGTACTTGTATTTTACATTGAGTCTTAAGGTAGAGGACACTATGGGCAAAAAAAAACTAGTCAATGAATTTTTTTGAATTTCATATATATTGTTCTTTGGGATGTACCTAACAAAATATCAAAATTTGAAAATACGTTTCCAGGCTTATTTTAAAAATATTCCCTGAAAGAGTTACCCCCCTCTGAAGTCCAAAAAAATGCCATTTTTTTCACTTCTCCATGTCATTAAGGTACCCCAAAAAAAATAGCATATATATTTTTTTTAATTATCTGAGTATAATATGATCAATGAATATTTTGGAATATCTAAGACATAAATTTTTATAATTTTTTCATTTTTTTTTTTCAAAATGGCTACCCTTTTTTGGCAATATAGCCTGTAACTGGCTTTGGTGAAATCCAACAATATTTGATTTTAAAGTGGAATAGAAAAAAATTGTGCCAATGAATATAAAAAAAAAAGATATATCACATTACTTATATCCATGTTACATATCATTAAAAAATAAAGATATGTTTCCAGGCAAAAAAAAAAGTTAGGGGTTTAGAAAGACATCCTGACATACACTTTTTTTTGGGGTCAATTTCATGAAAAATTTCCACATTTTTCACTTTTTTTAATAAGACATTGAATAAATAAAAATAAAACAGGCAAATATAATGTTTGTAAGGGAAAGCTTTCCTTTCTAGGTGATATAGTTAGCAAATTAAGCTGTCTACAATTCTTCCTCGGCAGCAAAAGTACATTTTTAGAGCTAATTTTGCACTCTTTAAGGTAGAGACCCACATTTCATACTAAAATAATTTGTCATTGAATTTCCTTAAAACTGGCCAGATTTATTACTTTTGTGGCAGACTTTAAGGAATTTAATTTAAAAATATAGGTCACCAGACTAATTTTGAAGATATAAAGCATTTAAATCTTCAACTTTTATAATGCATTGTATGTGAAATGTATAAATTCTCCTCAAAATTCTTGAATAGCGAAAAATCCTGTCATTTAAAATTTCTAAATTTTTGATATAATATGGTGCATTTTGTTTCATTTTCAGAAGTGTAAGGAAAGTCTGGGGTCATAACATTAAAAACTTCAATATTTAACAAAAACATGCAAAATTCATCATATTCTAATATCATTTGAGACATGATTACCTCCCTTGACGAAATGCTTCATATAGCATTTTATACATATAATGTATTATTGCCCAGAAATTACTGTATTAAATTTGTATTTCAGTTTAATTTGAGAACTTGCACAAATCATATGTAGAAAATTCAAAAAGCAAAATACCTCGTAAGAAATACTGCAAACATAATTGATAATTATTACCACATTTTATTCAATATTCTTAAAAGTCATGCGACTAATGTCAGTCTCTACCTTAAAAAGAGATTTTGTAACTATTTGAATTCTGCTTGGAAAATTAGATCTGAAATGATTAATTAATGTGGATTGTTCTCTGTTATTTGTCATTTTGTCACTATATGTACATGCTATTTAGTTGCTATAGCATTGTGTTGCTTTTTACAAATAAATAATTTGATGTATACCTTCTTAAATAGGGCTATAGGTGATTAACATCACTAGTGGAAACCAGAGTACCTGGTAAAAACAACCGACCTGGTGGTGCAAGTCAAAAACAGAATTTATCACATAAAGTTGTATCTAGTCCACCTCGCTTAGAGGTTAGAAGTGAACTCAGAACTCAGTAGTGATAGGTTCTCTCAGAGGTTATAATCACAATGTAGAGTCATGTCATTTACAACAGTATTTCTGTTTCTGGTTATTAAGAAAATGTTTAGTGTTTTCCCTGTTGTAGCCTATTTTAAATTTTGGACACCATAGACCCAGGAGTCTTCATTTGAACAAAATTTAATCTAATTTCACAAGGATAATTAATTTGTGCCAAATACAGTTTCCTTTCTGGTTCTTTAGAATACTATTTTTGAAATTTTCCCCTTTGCAGACTATCTAAAAAAGTGGAGTCTCAAAGGTTCAGGTTTCATTTTCAGATACCCTACCTGTAGTATTCATTTACAAAGCTTGAATCTGTCAATGCCAATGATGGTTCATGTCTTATATAAGTGTATATCCACTATTGGTTCTAAAGAAAATGATTTTCTCATTACAACCAATCTTTGAAAACTTTGAACATGAAGTTTCAGAGCCACTGACCCTTGTAAAAGACTGAATCTCCATTTGAAAAGTATATTTCTTGATAAATACAATTACATTTGTATACCATTTTGATATTTGCTTTCTTAAAAAGGGAAGCTACTCAATTTAAAAATGAAATTTGTATATTTTAAAAGGACAATTTTTTCCCACAAAACAGACTTTATCTAAAAGATGAATTTACTATATGCAACACGCCTATGAATATCTGAGTATATATATCTGTATTTGTGATATAGCCATGTCTGATACAGCTTCATGTCATCAAGATGGGAGGATTGGGATTCCATTAACCCATTTAACCCAGCCTCATTTTAATGCCTGTCCCAAGTCAGGACCTGGATTTCCATATCATATGTTGTGGTCTTTTTTTTAAATATTCAATGAGTTAAGGTGAGAGATGATTGGTGGAATTGTTGATAATCACTGTTTAAACTTTCTTTTCATAATTATGTGATAAAAGTTACTCAATGACTTACGGCAGGTCTGTTGTTTTCCTGCATCAATAAAACTAATACCACCCGTATAACTGAAATATTGCTCAAAGTAGCATTAAGTACAATTGTCCAACATAACCAACAGAATTTCATATTTATGTTATATACACAGGATGTGAAATTTGTGTTGACTTCAGCCATTTGCAAGATTATAATCATATTATTGTTTTTTCTGTTGAAGTCTTGGAATACAACATATTTAGGCATCTTTCAGAAGAAGAAATTATCATATAAAAAAATAATATAAAACCACATTTAGTTGTATCTTAAGGGGGAAAATGCTCAGAAATAATTATTTTTAGCATGCATACAAATCATAAAACTGTGAAAGTCAAATTGAGTTACCTCTCTTTGTTTATAATGCTAACTAGATTGCTTACCTTTGCCAGAATGAATATCGTGACTTAGGAATTCGTAAAACACTTGTACTTAACACTCTGTGAAGAGGATTAGTAGTACTCATTATATAAACACTATTATACTTTGTTGTTTATTAAGTGTACATTGTTTGTAAACAATAACAAAACAGTATGAAAATTAGTCCAAGTTTTAATATATTGTCCATTTTAGACGAGTTGCATCTTCTCAGTTTGTAATGGTGTCCATTTCATGACCTGAAACAGAAATCAAAGAACTGTTAATACATGTAATTTAAATACATATTATTATAATTCAATAAGGGTATTCCCTCCTGCAAATGACATCAACAGTTTGAATGGCAATGCTCAATGGGTATAAAAATGTTGTTATATAAACCATGCCAAGTCTCACGTGTAGTATTTATCCTATCGTTATCATTTTATTATTTTTTGCTTTCCTGTATGGCTAATGATGGTGAAAACGATGACATTATTTAAATTACAATGTAAATAATTAAAATGAAGATGAATAAAATATGTAATGTACATAGAAATACAATAAAACTTGTATTAAGAGGTCACCTTTGGGACAAAGACAAATTGGTCTTATAAGACAGGTGACCTCTTAAAAGAGTTAAATTCTTATGAAATTTACTATGACAGTACAAGAAAAAGGTGTTCTTTTTATACAGATGGCTGCTTAAAAGAGGTGACTGCTTAATAGAGGTGACTGTTTAAAAGAGGTGACTGCTTAAAAGAGGTGACTGTTTAAAAGAGGTGACTGTTTAAAAGAGGTGACTGTTTAAAAGAGGTGACTGTTTAGAAGAGGTGACTGCTTAATAGAGGTGACTGTTTAAAAGAGGTGACTGCTTAATAGAGGTGACTGCATGGGAATGTTTAACTGTACATTACAATGTTAATGTGTATTTCTTCTTTTTAATGCCTGAGTAGGCATCATCTGTCACAAACTATTGTTTTTCAGGTAAATATGACATTTAAACATCTGTTATTGATCAATCTACTTTCATACTAATTACAGGTTTCTAAATAAAGATTTACAAATATCACACCAAAGAAAACTGAAGAAATTCTAGAAGCTGATCGATGGTCTGATATAATTAGTCTCTACAAACATAATCAAAGGGAGAGAACTCTCCAGTGATCAACAAATCCAAGACAGATTATTCTACTGAAGACCAAAATCGATGCCATCTCCGTGGTAAATTGCGAAGATCTATATTAAACAAATTATCTGTTAGTTGTAAGAGATAAACGCACAAAGAAAACTCATTCTGATAAAAAAAATTAAACTTGAAATTACATTGATTAAAACAAAAAAGTTTCCAATTTAAAAAAAAAAAAGTTTTCCCTTGAGAGCTGAACATATCTCATGGTCTATAACATTAGGATTCTCTTTATCAATAATCAAAGTAATACATCCTGGAATTCCTACTGAATCAAGATCAACATCAATATTGAACTTTCATAGGAATTAATTATACAATATCTCACTATGGTATAGACAATGTCTTATTAAAATGGATTAAGTCAAGGAATGACTGCAAAAAGTACTAATACAAATTAAAAAAACAAAACAAAAACATAAAACCACAACAAAAGACCCACGAAAAATAATAAAAAAAAAGAAATGTATGATTAATATAATTACTTGTGAAGTGAGTAGAATTTCAGCTATATTCATCATGATGAGGAATATTTTAATACTAAAGTGAAATTTATCGTAAATCGTAGACAGCCCTAATAACTGCCAGATTCCAATGTCATTAGCTTTGTATCCTCTAATATAAATGTGAAATTTATAAAATTAGATGTACAGTTGAAGTTAATCATCATCTCATTCTTTACTGGTCGTTGAGCAACATTGAAATCTCTCTATACCTTCATAAATTCATAACTGAAAACTTTCTAAGTTGTGGTCCCTACCCTTATTAACAGGACATTTACTCTAAACAGTGGTCCCTAACCTTATTAATAGGAAATTCTCTCCATACTGGTCACTGACCAAAATAACACTCTGAACTTTTGTAACAGTGCCATATCAGAAACTCATTTAATCTGCCCCAAACTTTTAGTAGCAGTGAAACCTTTTTAAAATGCTACTCAACCTTATAGTAAAGCTAAATATCTCCACATCAATTACACAATCCTTGTAAGTAAATCACTTCTAAACACCAGGTCCTGACCTTTATGAATATGAAATCTCCCTAAAACACTGCTTCTCAATCCAAAATAACATGAAACAAATTCTGTTTAGGTCCCTAAACTGAGAAACAATGATACTTCAACTGCATCATGATAAACCCTTTCGTACAATGGCAGATAAAGGTACATCCAATAAAGTTAGTAGCAATTTTCAAACAACAATACGTTGGCATGGCAACAAACGACAGTCTCCTCCATTTAAAAAAAAATAAATTCCAATGATGATTGTAATAAAATTCAAAACGTGTCCAAATCAGATTCAAATCACATGATCTAAACCGGCAAATTTGAAGAAATATTTTGAGGTGGCACAAGATGAGTTCCTGATTAACACATCTCAACAATTAATTTCACTACCAACTCGGGTAGGCATTCATACACACAATCTCCAAGGTCTCTTTACATGCTATTTAATGGAAAGAGCAGAAAGCATTTAGATAAAATTATATCTCTCTTACACAGATCCCTAGTCTTAGCCTGATTAACAGAAACGATTTCTAAATTTTGACACCTATTTAACTGTCAAGTGATATCCTTCTATTCTTATTAACCATACTGGTTCCTACATTTAATAACAGTACTGGTTACAATATCTACTAACAGTACTGGTCTCTAACTTTAGTAAAAGCACTCATTTTTACTGTTAACACAGTACTGCTCACCAACTTTGGTATCAGTTACACCTCTCTAAACCAGCATATTTGGAAAAAAAATCATTACCTGGTATTACCTTTCACTTTTTTACCTGAATATCACTATTTTAATTCAGCTTTTAATATAAATCAAAACTAACCAGGTAAAATTTTGGATCTGATCACTAAATATTTTAGAGAAGCCTTTTATTTTTAATATAGATCTTTCAAAAAACAATTATTTGTTTTTCAAATTAAAACTATGCTCACAAATACTCACAAATGAGTGATATACAAATTCATGTATAAATGATATTTCCGTGTAAAAATTACGTAATCCTTGACAGCAAAAACAGAAAACACATAAAACAATGATTCCTTGTTCATTATTTATGAACAAAATACAATATCAAATTCAAAATATGATATTTACATTAATTACAGTCCATTGCCATCAGGTATAAACTAATATCAGTATTATATCTCAATCAATAATAGTCTCCTTATCACTAGAACCACTTGCCAATTCTAAAATACAATGTATGATGCTTACTACCATTACAGTTATCTGTTAGACTTATATTCTCCTCCTAAATAACTTATTATCAAGCCAACAATCAATCAATGATTCATTATTATAATACAATTAACTTCATCTGATAGAGTAAATTGACCAGGGCACCAGTATTTTTACCTCATCACAAACGATCTTCTCTTTATATAATTTTACTCATTTATGATTATGCTAGGAAATTCATAAATGTCTTCTTTTAACATCAAAAACTATTTTAACACTAACAGAAAACTCAAAAACTACCTTCTGTTTACAGAACAAATTATTCAACATTGCCTGAAAGTTCAGAAACAGACTGTTTTTTCTATATTACAATTACATGTATTTCACTGTCTGCCTTAAAAGTCTGAAACAGTCTTCGCTTCCACATACAAAATGTAATTAAAAGTTCAGAAACAACATTTTTTTCATACAATTAAAATTTTTGAACACAACCTGAAAATGTTTATATTGACTTAATTCTGACAAGAATTGACAGTAAATTAACCAGGTGTTCAGTCTAGAATTCACAGTATATTAACCAGGAATTCAGCCTAGAATTAACCTGTTCAGTCTAGAACTGACTGTAAATTAACCAGGAGTTTAACATAGAATTCACTGTAAATCAACAAATTCAGCCTAGAATTCACTAAATATGAACCGAAGGTTCAGCCAGGAATTCACTGAATATGAACCAAAGGTTCAGCCAGGAATTCACTGAATATGAACCAAAGGTTCAGCCAGGAATTCACTGAATATGAACCAGGGGGTCTCGTACACATGAAGTTCCATATAATTAACTGTAAACTAACCAGGGGTTCTGGTACACATGAAGTTCCATAGAATTAACTGTAAACTAACCATGGGTTCAATCTTGAAATCACTGTATACATATAACCACATGTTCAGTCTGTAAATCACTGTATAACCAAGGAATTAAGTCTAGAATTCATTGTATAATAATAACCAAGAGTTTAGGTAACCCATGATGTCCTATAGAATTAACTACCCTATAAAATCAACTAGGTAAACATGTTACAATGAAGGTAACACTAGCTCTAAAACTTTTTCAATTATTATTTCAATATCAATCTATGACAGATTAGAAAGATGAGAGTATCTAATCTAAGGTAAATACCTTATCTGGGCTATTAAGCCATTAAAGGTACTTATTTACCTGCATGTGGTTTTACATAAAGTGAAGTCTATATTAATCTATACTAGTGGTGCACCGATCATCGGAAACATCGACTAATCAGTCGGACGTCATCATACGATCCGATGATCGATTCTTATACCTTGTGGTCGATTCTGATTCCTAGTGTCTAAAATATATATGCTACACTTTATTCTTTGTTTTTATTCCTCATATTGACAAACATGTTGCAGTTTTATCCCAGCTGTTTTTTTCCTCATACTGACAAACATCTTGCAGTTTTGTCCCAGCGTACCTTTGACACCCAGTCAATACACATATTTGGACTAGTCTATTATTTATCTACTGCCCGGAATAGTCCATTTTATATCAGGTGCTACACATATGGAAACCAATGTTTTGTTTTGTTCTAAGTTAATGTTTACAAATGGAAAAATTGTAGTTTGTAAATATACCATACGATTTTATTCAAACCTTTACTTTTGTCAAACACATATTTGGACTGGTCTATTATTTATCTACTGTCCGGAATAGTCCATTTGATGTCGGGTGTTCCACATATAGAAAATGATCTTTTGTTTTGTTAATGTTTACAAATAGAAAAATTATAGTTTGTAAAAATATGATAGGATTTTATTCAAATCTTTACTTTTGTCCAGCATACTCTTGAAATAAAGACTATCTGAGTAATTATAGTCAGTATATAGATTTAGTAGGTAATTGTCACAGATGATCGATCATCGGTCGATGTTGGTATAACGATCATCGATCTTGAAAATGTGACCGATTCCCATCACTAATCTATACTAAACAAAAATTTGTCAAATATGTTAATTATAACCATATTATGTGATCAACGGCACTTAATCCATTTCTCTGACGTTAATCTATTGTTTCAAAAGAGGTTTATTTCTCACGAATCCATTATTAATTTTTTTCTTAAATTCTGACTTTGAAATAGAAATTCATGTGACGTACATGTGCTTCCTTCTCTTTGAAAACAAAGACTTTAATTTTATTTATTTATTTGCAGTTACACCATTATTGGTCAAAGCAAAATACATACATTCATACAAAATAAGTGAAAGAAAACAAGCAGACAAACGCATAACTACATGTACATTGGTACTACTGAAATTCAGATTAGAACTTTGACCGATGTGGACCTATTTTCACAATTCCAATGAATGCTTTATAAAGTCTCAAACAGATGGCAAAAGCTCAAATTGAGGATTTAATAACATGGCATACTAATTGAAAACAAAGTCTTTAATAACATGGTATACTAATAAGATTCAAACTAGAACTGCCATTTAATCAGGCCTAGTACTATGACTTTGCATTAACCCAACAAAATACCTCTTGTTCTGTAACAGTTGTCTTTTTGTATACATAGGTTTATGGTTTATGATGCTTAATGCTACTTTCAACAATATTTCAGTTATAAAGTGGTGGTCAGTTTTATTGGTGGAGGAAAGCGGACAACCGGAGCTTTATTGTTTAAAAACAGTCAACTGTAACCAGGAACAGTCAACATTCCCTTTAATCTTATCTGTCAACTATCAAATCAATTTATTAAACATTCAAAAGTCATTCGACATCCAGGAAAATCTTTTTAAAATGTTTTGAAACTCGAGGAAATGTTGAACCAAATACCCAAACCACATACTTTTGATTTTTTATATATCATTATTCATTTGGAGAGGGGAATGGCTAGGCAATGGGGGCTAGAGATTGCAATTTCCACACCACACCCCCTCTTGCTACATCAGTACTAAATAAGTATATTATTCCAAATTATAAATCATAATTGTACTTTTACCATTTTTAGTTATATCAAGTTTTTATTAAAATTCTAATGATAATTTGAACAAACAACAAGTTAAACTAAGAAATGCATAAAACAAATAAATAATAAAAATTTCAAATGAAAATTAAGAAGTAGAGTAATTGCTTTCTTAATAAGACAAAACAAAATCTAATACCATTTCAGCTTTAATTTCTTAATTAACATGTATCAGTCTCCAATTATCCTTCACCAATCTTATTTTCTACTTTAATTAGTTATTTTCTGTAAAAGTCATTAGCTATGACTAATAAATGAAGCATAACCTGTCAGTGTTCATCTGTCAGCGTTCATCTGTCAGTAAGTCAAAAGACAAAATGCAGCTATCATTCACCAATCATCCAAAATTTACTGATCCCGTCATTTGGGAAAGTTGAAGTCCTATATTCTAAACAAGTTACTATTATTGTTGTTATATAAATACATCTACTTTATAGGAGTAAATCGCCATTATTACATGTTTATAAATAAAACGCAGATCTTGTCTCCTTTGTTATATAAACACATATTACTTTGTACAAGTTAGTTGTCCTCATTATAAAAATATTTCCTATTTGATAAAAAAAAAAAAAAAATCAAAAATCAATATATAAATTAAGAATTTAATTTAATTTGAATACTGCAATCTGATCCGCTTGGAGAAAATTTTGGTTATAATCGATAACCTGGCTTGGTATTGTGATGTCACCAACATATTCATTCATCAACGACAAATTCAAATAGTCACATGAAATAATCGTAATTAAAATCGAGGAATCATTAAATTTTGTCTTAAAAATTAAATTATAAGGAATATTTGAAATTTTTGAACAGGTTATACTTGTAAAACCTGGTTTGGAGCAGTTTACACTTTTCATAAACCGTGAAGCGGTTTATTAAGTGTAAACTGCCCCAAACCAGGTTATATCGTTATAACCTGTTCAAAAATTTCAAATATTCCTTAAATTCATTTTCATTCTTAACAGTTAAGAGAAAAAAATCAAAAACAATACTGTGTATAAAATAAATATGACCAAGACTGAAAATGTTTCCATGAATATTTTAATATGCACATTTATGTAAAGATATAAACATTATTGAGGGGAAAAAGTGTTGATACATAACTTTAATTTGCACAGTTTAAAAAGAAAGTATGTTTACTTACATGATTTAAGAAGGAGAAATATATTATAATAATCTTTAATGCACTTAATCTAAAAAGAAGTATATTTGTTATATGAAACTAGATTTATACCAGGTACTTCTCACCATTTTGAAAAGATCCAAGCCATGAACCAACACTGCAAGTTTTGTCTAATTAAACCCAGCTTAAAAACAAATTAGTTCTTCTTTACATAATCGTAAAAAATCTACAAAATTACATATTTCTCAAAAGAATCTCAAATGATGACCTAAATCTGACTATACATAGCTCCTGTATGAAGCAGTTTTATGTACACAGACATTAAGTTAATGTCTACATTGTATTGACATATTTGATGCCCCCTCTGTATATTAAATAGTAGGGGTAGGGTAATTAAGAAATAATTCATGCCGGCCATACTTTATTGTTATTCAAATATGGGTAGGCATTATATTCATGAGATTTAACCCCTCGCTATTGTTATTCAAATATGGGTAGGCATTATATTCATGAATATTTAACACCGAGTGATAGGGAGGGGTTAAATCTCATGAATATAATGCCTATCCATATTTGAATAACAATAAAGTATGGCCGGCATGAATTATTTCGATTCTAATAGGACAAATACGGTAATTTTAAAATTTGAGGCGGTCAAGGTGATGTGCTGGTAGTGGCTATTCCATCAATATCCTACATAATTTAATAAAATGGTAAAATTGGGAAATAAGAGATTGAAAGTGAAATTGTGGTTGAAACTGCTTAAAATACCGAAAAGAATTTTATTGACAAGGTTCAATATAAATTTTATTACAAATAAACAACTTTAAATGATTAACAACGAAATTACCAGTTGAACGCAGCAGTCGGATCGGAGATAAAGGGAGATAAACATGGAGACATTCGGTATACAAACAAAGCCGTGTTTATAAGAGTTTAATTATGATAAGACTTGATTAGGATTTATTTAATTTTAACTTCATTTATTTCAACAATTTTTAGATAAACAATAATAGAAAATCGCTAACCATGAAGAATTTTCTGAAAATAGTCAGTGTTTATGTAGGTGCTTTTTTTTAAGCTCAGCGCGCATGTGTGGCCTATATTTGATTGTTATTCAAATATGCCTTTATTTGTATACCGAATACGGGACGTCATATTAGAATTGGTATTTATCATCACTTTTAGTATTCTTCAGCAATATCCTGACTGAATGGGGGAAAAAATGCCAGACACTTACAACAAACTGACCAGTAAGACTTCTGGCCATGAGTATGTGTCTAGAGGTGGGTATCCTAGGTCCTGTAAATAGTAGGATAGAGGGGGGTATCCTAGGTCCTGTAAATAGTAGGACAGAGGTGGGTATCCTAGGTCCTGTAAATAATAGGACAGAGGTGGGTATCCTAGGTCCTGTAAATAGTAGGATAGAGGTGGGTATCCCAGGTCCTGTAAATAGTAGGATAGAGGTGGGTATCCTAGGTCCTGTAAATAGTAGGATAGAGGTGTGTATCCCAGGTCCTGTAAATAGTAGGATAGAGGTGGGTATCCCAGGTCCTGTAAATAGTAGGATAGAGGTGGGTATCCCAGGTCCTGTAAATAGTAGGATAGAGGTGGGTATCCCAGGTCCTGTAAATAGTAGGATGGAGGTGGGTATCCCAGGTCCTGTAAATAGTAGGATAGAGGTGGGTATCCCAGGTCCTGTAAATAGTAGGATAGAGGTGGGTATCCTAGGTCCTGTAAATAGTAGGATAGAGGTGGGTATCCCAGGTCCTGTAAATAGTAGAATAGAGGTGGGTATCCCAGGTCTTGTATAAATAGTAGGATAGAGGTGTGTATCCCAGGTCCTGTAAATAGTAGGATAGAGGTGGGTATCCCAGGTCCTGTAAATAGTAGGATAGAGGTGGGTATCCCAGGTCCTGTAAATAGTAGGATAGAGGTGGGTATCCCAGGTCCTGTAAATAGTAGGATAGAGGTGGGTATCCCAGGTCCTGTAAATAGTAGGAGAGTTATGGAGTACCATGCTTAGCTACACTTAATAAATGATAAGCTACAGTTAAATGGAGGAAAATAATCAAATCATTTGAAAATAAAATGTAAAACAGTAATGGTTGACAATAATAACCAACTACACCAATATGAACCACTCCTCTGTCAAATCTAAAACTGCTACAGACAGAACAGACAATGATATGTATCTAGGAGGGATCCTATAGAAGATAGATACGCATACCATAAATCTTATATACAGACATTTTCTGAAAACTACAAAGATTAAGAACCTATAATGCTGTATTAATAATTGATCCAATTTTTGTTCATAACCACATGTGCACTCTTCATTAGGGAGGTCTACAATACAGACATTTATATATCTAGGAATCACAAGTAAACAAGACAACAAATGTTCCAAATATATATAAATCTGTAGAAAATGACTAAGTTCAATAATCTTTAACTTTATGAATTTTAGTCTAATAGACTAAATGAACACATGCTCATCATAATTGCACGTCTAAACATCTTACATAATTATGAAGGTTGATTATCAAAAAAAAAAACTATATGAAGAGTTTATCTTCACAAAACATGTACTTTTTACTCAGATGAACACAAACTATTCTTTATCTTAGGGGATAAATAAATAAAAAGTTTGATATATGAGAGGTGGTGGCTGAGAAGAGCAATATGTTAGAGCCATCAGAAATCTCCTTAACACCATGGAATTATGAAACAATATACTAGAATAAATATATACTAGCTTGATAGTTCCCTCTTAAAGGGATATTAAAGCTCATTTTGGTAATTTTTTGTATCTCTTGAAAACTTGCAATTGGTTCAATAAATGATATTTATGAAACATTAACCCGGTTTTTATCAATGAAACTTTGTAAAAGTGACATAATTCATTGATAATTCTGTCATATCTTGTGGTTTTTCCATTAATTGAATTTTTGCTTCCTGGACACAAATTCATTTCGACCCTTTTAAGTGATATTTTAACGATATTAGGGATTATATGGGCATGCAAAGTATTTTTGGATTGTTTTTACAATTAAATTGAAAAGAAACAACCTTCGCCACAAGTTGAAAAAAAAAAATATGTTAAAACGAGCTTTAATATCCCTTTAACACCCATCAATAAAGTTATACATGTAAAAATAGAGAAATATAATAGTAAAAGTTACACTGGCTCAGATCATATGTTATACCTCTATTATTATTTATTTAATCCAGTTCTGCTGAAGGCATCAAAATACTTCATGACATAAGGCTGCCATGTTTTATACATCAATTCTACTATGATAGGTTTCAAACTAACATCAAAACCAGAACTGTATAAACCCTGTAAATCATGTATTAATCAATTCCATCTGGACAAACATAAAAATATATAAAACAATACAGCAGAGGAATTTTACATTCTGTTTTTTATATTATTAACTTATGAATAAAATATTTCACTTTCTGCTTTGAATTAGAATCAATCTAGAGTTATATTGTATCAGTTAACTTTCTCCTACAAATCAACAGATTACTAAAGGTCACAGAAAAACTAAGATAACACAAAAAGTAGACTAATGTGATACTAAATCAACAAGTCTGAATTCCACTAAAAAAAACCATTTTGAGATCATAAAACCCATCTCTAGATCATCAACAGACCATCTTAAATCAGCAGTATTGATTAGGAGGGAATATATTACCAAACAGTCATAAAATACTGTATTACTCTTCTACTTAGAAATAGATGCCATGGGTCATTGAATTAATGAGACACAGAAGTATAATGTTGTAAAACAGACCCAGGACACATAAACTACCATGAGATTCAGATATATAATGTTGTAAAACAGACCCATGAGACACAGATGTATAATGTTGTAAAACAGACCAATGAGACATTATCATGACATACCATGAGACACAGATATATAATGTTGTAAAACAGACCAATGAGACATTATCATGACATACCATGAGACACAGATATATAATGTTGTAAAACAGACCAATGAGACATTATCATGACATACCATGAGACATAGATATATAATGTTGTAAAACAGACCCATGAGACATTATCATGACATACCATGAGACACAGATATATAATGTTGTAAAACAGACCATGAGACATTATCATGACATACCAAGAGACATAGATATATAATGTTGTAAAACAGACCCATGAGACATTATCATGACATACCATGAGACACAGATATATAATGTTGTAAAACAGACCCATAAGACATTATCATGATATACCATGAGACATAGATATATAATGTTGTAAAACAGACCAATGAGACATAGATATATAATGTTGTAAAACAGACCAATGAGACATTATCATGACATACCATGAGACACAGATATATAATGTTGTAAAACAGACCAATGAGACATTATCATGACATACCATGAGACACAGATATATAATGTTGTAAAACAGACCAATGAGACATTATCATGACATACCATGAGACATAGATATATAATGTTGTAAAACAGACCCATAAGACATTATCATGACATACCATGAGACACAGATATATAATGTTGTAAAACAGACCAATGAGACATTATCATGACATACCATGAGACACAGATATATAATGTTGTAAAACAGACCATGAGACATTATCATGACATACCATGAGACACAGATATATAATGTTGTAAAACAGACCAATGAGACATTATCATGACATACCATGAGACACAGATATATTATATGTTATTCAGCTATCAGGCAGGGTATATAATGTGACATTCCCGGCTTAGGATCTATATTCCCTGAGGCGCAGCCGAAGGTAATATATATCATAAGCCGGGAATGTCACATTATATACCCTGTCTGATAGCTGAATAACAGATATATTACGAATTTAACCATCTTTTTTTAAATATAACATCCAACTGTATTAAATAAATTTGCGTCTTTTATTTTCATTTTTCGTATCTCTAGATGTCCGTTTCCGTACCTTTGACGTCATTCTTCAATGACGTCAAAATATGTGTCACGTCATATTTCATGTATAGGGTGTCTCATGAAGGAAAATACTGTACTAAATTTCTAAATCAATACAGTTTCATATGTGGTAAATTTTATAAACTTTATAAATATAACATTGATATATCACATAACAAAACAACGGGTTTGCGAAACAGTTTCAATAATTTAAATGTTAACAACATGTAAATAAAACCTTGGTGTGGCCCCATGACGTCGAAAGTTTTCAAGGCTCAAAGTTTTGTTTAATTGTTATGGTACAGCCGTGGAACATAGGAGTTTGCTGAATCGATCAGGTATTTGTGACGGAATTAACCGTTGTAATATTTTTTGTTCATGCAGCCGTTTTGAGTATAAAAACAGCATTTAATTTGGTAAAAATACATTTATTATTCCGTATTATACCATTGATTCAGTGAAGCGTAATGTTTTGTCGTCCATGTTTTAATCGTTTTTGGGGACTGAAAATATATACCCCGTCTGTTTTCCGAATATATGCTGACATTCAGGGTTGAATAACCAATGAAAATATGCGTAACAAACTAAATTCGTAATATAATGTTGTAAAACAGACCAATGAGACATTATCATGACATACCATGAGACATAGATATATAATGTTGTAAAACAGACCCATGAGACACAGATGTATAATATTGTAAAACAGACCAATGAGATATTATCATGACATACCATGAGACACAGATATATAATGTTGTAAAACAGACCAATGAGACATTATCATGACATACCATGAGACACAGATATATAATGTTGTAAAACAGACCAATGAGACATTATCATGACATACCATGAGACACAGATATATAATGTTGTAAAACAGACCAATGAGACATTATCATGACATACCATGAGACAGATATATAATGTTGTAAAACAGACCATGAGACATTATCATGACATACCATGAGACACAGATGTATAATGTTGTAAAACAGACCAATGAGACATTATCATGACATACCATGAGACACAGATATATAATGTTGTAAAACAGACCAATGAGACATTATCATGACATACCATGAGACACAGATATATAATGTTGTAAAACAGACCCATAAGACATTATCATGACATACCATGAGACACAGATATATAATGTTGTAAAACAGACCAATGAGACATAGATATATAATGTTGTAAAACAGACCAATGAGACATTATCATGACATACCATGAGACACAGATATATAATGTTGTAAAACAGACCAATGAGACATTATCATGACATACCATGAGACACAGATATATAATGTTGTAAAACAGACCAATGAGACATTATCATGACATACCATGATACACAGATATATAATGTTGTAAAACAGACCCATGAGACACAGATGTATAATGTTGTAAAACAGACCAATGAGACATTATCATGACATACCATGATACACAGATATATAATGTTGTAAAACAGACCATGAGACATTATCATGACATACCATGAGACACAGATATATAATGTTGTAAAACAGACCAATGAGACATTATCATGACCTACCTTGAGACACAGATATATACAGTTGTAAAACAGACCCATGAGACACAGATATATTACTGTTGTAAAACAGACCAAGGAGACAGGATCACGATGTACCATGAGACACAGATAAGGAGTGGTGTTCACATGTTTAACACAGGATTTTATAAGATGTAGTATTCACATATTTAACACTGGTTTTAATAAGGAATGGAGTTCACATGTTAACACTGGTCTTCATAGGGAGTAGTGTTCACATATTTCACAATGGTTTTACAAAGAATTTGTGTTCATATGTTAACACAAGTCTCTAAAGGGAGGTATGTTCACATGTTTCATACAGGTCTTGATAAGGAGTGGTGTTCACATGTTTAACACTGGTCTTGATAAGGAGTGGCATTCACATGTTTAACACAGGTCTTGATAAGGAGTGGCATTCACATGTTTAACACAGGTCTTGATAAGGAGTGTTATTCACATGTTTAACATAGGTCTTGATAAGGAGTGGTATTCACATGTTTAATACTGGTCTTGATAAGGAGTGGTATTCACATGTTTAATACTGGTCTTGATAAGGAGTGGTATTCACATGTTTAACACTGGTCTTGATAAGGGGTGGTATTCACATGTTTAACACTGGTCTTGATAAGGAGTGTCATTCACATGTTTAACACTGGTCTTGATAAGGAGTGGCATTCACATGTTTAACACAGGTCTTGATAAGGAGTGGCATTCACATGTTTAACACTGGTCTTGATAAGGAGTGGTATTCACATGGTTAACACTGGTCTTGATAATGGGTGGTGTACACACGTTTAACACAGATACTGCTTTAGGGGAGGAGGTAAAGTTAGTACACCTCTTATACCCCCCTATACCCACAGATACTGTTTTAGGGAAGGAGGTAAAATTAGTACACTTCTTATACCCACCTATACCCACAGATACTGCTTTAGGGGAGGAGGTAAAATTAGTACACCTCTTATACCCCCTATACCCACAGATACTGCTTTAGGGGAGGAGGTAAAATTAGTACACCTCTTATACCCCCCTATACCCACAGATACTGCTTTAGGGGAGGAGGTAAAATTAGTACACCTCTTATACCCCCTATACCCACAGATACTGCTTTAGGGGAGGAGGTAAAATTAGTAGTGGTGTACCGATCATCGGAAACATCGATTAATCAGTCGGACGTCATCGTACGATCCGATGATCGATTCTTAAACCTTGTGGTCGATTCTGATTCTATAGTGTCTAACATATATATGCTTAACTTTGTTCTTTGGTTGTTGTTTTTTTTCTGTCTCCATACTGACAAAAATATTGTTTTAGTTTTATCCCAGCTGGGGTTTTTTTTGCCCTCATACTGACAAACATCTGTCAATTTTGTCCAAGCGTACTTTTGACACTCAGTCAATACACATATTTGAACTAGTCTATTATTTATCTACTTCCCGGAATAGTCCATATTATATCAGGTGTTACACATATGGAAAACGATCTTTTGTTAAAAATGTTCTAAGTTACATGTTTACAAATGGAAATATTGTAGTTTGTAAATATATTATTTGATTTTATTCAAATCTTTACTTTTGTCAAACACATATTTGGACTAGTCTATTATTTATCTGTGTTACACATATGGAAAACGATCTTTTGTTTTGTTCTATTTTAAAGTTAATGTTTACTAATGGAAAAATTATAGTTTATAAATTTATGATACAATTTTATTCATATCTTTACTTTTGTCAATCATACTCTTGAAATAAAGGCTATTTGATTAATTATAGTCAGTAAATACATTTAGCAGGCAATTGTCACCGATGATCGATCGATGTTGATATAACGATCATCGATCTTGAAAATGTTACCGATTCCCATCACTAAAAATTAGTATAACTCTTATACCTCTTATACTACAATACATCTTTAGGGGAAGAGGTAAAATTAGTATAACTCTTATACCCCCCTATACCCACAGATACTGCTTTAGGGGAGGAGGTAAAATTAGTATAACTCTTATACCTCTTATACTACAATACATCTTTAGGGGAAGAGGTAAAATTAGTATAACTCTTATACCCCCCTATACCCACAGATACTGCTTTAGGGGAGGAGGTAACATTAGTATAAGTCTTATACCTCTTATACTACAATACATCTTTAGGGGAGGAGGTAAAATTAGTACACCTCTTATACCCCCCTATACCCACAGATACTGCTTTAGGGGAGGAGGTAAAGTTAGTACACCTCTTATACCCCCCTATACCCAAAGATACTGCTTTAGGGGAGGAGGTAAAATTAGTACACCTCTTATACCCCCCTATACCCACAGATACTGCATTAGGGGAGGAGGTAAATTTAGTACACCTCTTATACCCCCCTATACCCACAGATACTGCTTTAGGGGAGGAAGTAAAATTAGTATAACTCTTATACCTCTTATACTACAATACATATTTAGGGGAGGAGGTAAAATTAGTACACCTCTTATACCCCCCTATACCCACAGATACTGCTTTAGGGGAGGAGGTAAAATTAGTATAACTCTTATACCTCTTATACTACAATACATCTTTAGGGGAAGAGGTAAAATTAGTACACCTCTTATACCCTCCTATACCCACAGATACTGCTTTAGGGGAAGAGGTAAAATTAGTATAACTCTTATACCTCTTATACTACAATACATCTTTAGGGGAGGAGGTAAAATTAGTACACCTCTTATACCCCCCTATACCCACAGATACTGCTTTAGGGGAGGAGGTAAAATTAGTATAACTCTTATACCTCTTATACTACAATACATCTTTAGGGGAAGAGGTAAAATTAGTATAACTCTTATACCCTCCTATACCCACAGATACTGCTTTAGGGGAAGAGGTAAAATTAGTACACCTCTTATACCCCCTATACCCACAGATACTGCTTTAGGGGAGGAGGTAAAGTTAGTACACCTCTTATACCCCCCTATACCCACAGATACTGCTTTAGGGGAGGAGGTAAAATTAGTATAAGTCTTATACCTCTTATACTACAATACATCTTTAGGGGAAGAGGTAAAATTAGCTATACCTCTTATACTACAATACCTCTTAAAAAAGAAAGTCAAGGGTATACCGCTGTACAAAGCAGAATATGAATCAAGTAACCCTATGATTATATAAAGGCCCGATATAGGTCTACATGTCTGATGAATTATCCCAAGGCACTTAAATAACTCAATTATTGTATGTTGTAAAAAAATTGTAAAATTCCACTGTTTTTGCTGTTAAGCCTGATTTAAAGTATAATTAAATTAAACTATTTTGGGTTCTTTTTACCACAAATTATAGTTATATGAAGTCAGCATGAGATATTACAACAATATGTCACAAGCCATGGTATATCAATCTTCATTATTTTAAAAAGAATGTTTAATATAAAACATACAGCTTAATTAGTAAATTAATCCAATTACTTATTAAATAAAGTAAGTATGTATTGTTGTGGATTACAATACAACTGAAAATTTTCTCTATATAGACATAAAACAAGGTTTAATTCGTAGAAGATTTTATTAATTTTTTTATATAAACTATGATAGTATCACAAAATGAATGGCTCACATGACTGATGACAGGTACACTAAATGACAAGTACAGAGGGGTGAATGTACATAATAATATAGGATGTAGGAATTAGAAATCAGATATCAAATCGAACCTGTTTTTTTTAGTTTTGATCCCTTTTGACTGACCCTTTGATAATTTTTGTCTCAGAAACCACAAGAGCTATCGATCAAATCTGTTTGAGAAATACATGTAAGAAATTTCATAAGGAATCTATCTAAAGAAATAAAAACCTATCAAAATCAAACTTTTTGGGTGCAATTGGTTCCATTTTTATCCCATTTATATCTGAAAATAGTAAGTAAGACCGAGTGAATTTACAAAAATCTCCTGGCGTAATACATCATAAGAATTTAATGAGCAACATAAAGAAAAATGAAAATCAAAGTTCACCTCAATAAACAGTAAATTACATATTATACTCATAAACATCAAGTTCATTATCAGATAGAGAGGGCAATGATTGCATTCATCACACAACATTGATCACTTGTCTTCACTTCATATACAACTGATATTACATGTATCTGTAATACTATATACAGTCTTTCTGAACAAATTTTGCAAAGTTATTTCTATAGTTAGGCATGGGTTAGAGTTATGGTGTTTAACGCCACTTTCATCAATATTTCAGTTATATGATGGGGGTCAGTACTAGTTTTATTGGTGGAGGAAACTGGGGTACCCGGAAAAAAACCCACCAACCTGTCGCAAGTCACTGACAAACTTTATCACATAATGTTGTATTGAGTACACTTCGCCTGAGTGGGATTCAAACTCACAATGTTAGTGGTAATAAGCACTGATTGTATAGGTAGTTATAAATCCAACTACCATACAATCACGACCACAATGGTCCCCAAATTTATTTCTAAAGCCTTCTTAAATATATTAAATATAATTAAGACTTGAAGACATATATAACAAATACTTGAACCTGTAAATGGTTTATAAAACAATTATCTAACCTGAATCATTGAACTCTATTGGGACAAATGATAATAGATAAGACAGGTCTATCTCACATTCAAATCCTGTAACTATAAACATAAGGAACCATACAGAATTTTAACATCAATTTTAAGATGCAAAATCATAACATAAAGTTCAAGGTCAAATTAATGTAATCGCAATATATTTTTATCAACTAAAACAGATTAAAAGTAACATTTTAAATATAAGAAAATATAATAATTTAATGGCTCTATAGCTCTGTATAATTTCCATTTAATTTACTAAATGGTTATATAATAGATATTGTCTTACCTCTATTCAGAACAAACTCAATACACTAAATACAATGTGATCAATTGCTCCAATATTTAACCACTTAAAATTCCATATATAGCTGTCAAAAACAGTAAATTTTATCCAACATACACGCATCCTCTTACATTTGTACTATTTTTAAATATCAAGATTATTATTGAACAAGTCTATGTTTTCTTAATACATACTTCACAGCTATTAGTATATCCTTGTCAATAACTTTAACTAAAGATTAAACAGATGTAAAACAATTCAATATATCCATTGTTCACTTAGCTTTGAGTGAATTCAATCTATTCATCTATATTTGTTTTTATCAGTAAGGTACAGTCCAGATTGAGTATAGATGACCTCCTTCTAGTCACAGTAGAGTATAAACGACCTCCTTCTATTTACAGTAGAGTATAAACGACCTCCTTCTAGTCACAGTATGGAGTATAAACGACCTCCTTCTATTTACAGTAGAGCATAAACAATCTCCTTCTATTTACAGTAGAGTATAAATGACCTCCTTCTATTTACAGTAGAGTATAAACGACCTCCTTCTATTTACAGTAGAGTATAAACAACCTCAAGTCTATACCATGATAAACATAAGCTTTAAAAGTCGACAGTAAGTTGGCAAAATCAGACAAAAATTTGAAATGAAGACGAAAGTTTTTCAGAGTTGTTTTAGATGATAACAAATGTTCCACATTACAATAAATTTGTTTTATTTGTATGAGGTGAGTGTTCTCCATAAAGTACTTTATTATAAGATAAAAAATATATCTACTATTATCTTCTTATCATCAATCTTATCTGTCTTGACATTTCACCAGATACAATGAACTTTTTTTTAAAAACAACACATAGAGTATTTATTCCATTAAACATATACAAGAAAGTCTTATAAACATCTGACATAAAGTCCAGTGCATATAGAATTAAATATTTGTCTTTGATTAAATATGTTTCCAATGATAAGATGGTGTACAAGTCTAATATAAACTTTAACGGCAGTCATTGTTTAGTTGTCCATTCTATATCATACTGGTAAAGCATTTTTATAGGCACTATAAGCTTGAGTGAGAATCCAGTGACTCGATCAGAAACAGGTGAACAGATACATACAACATTCAGCACATAGCTACAAAAAACGACTAGTGTTTACAAGAATTAATTAGGGATGTTGTTTAATGATTAATTTAACATATGCTATATCTACTGTGCACACCATTCTTTGCTGTCAGATCTATAAAAAAGGTAGTTATTTTTATCACTTAGTATTTGCTACTTATTTCATCAGTGTGAATATTTATCATGACATGGTATAGTTTCCAGCAAGTTACAGTGTTGAAAGTTTGGCAGAATGTTAATTAAAACATACTAGGATCTCAAAATACAATTGAAATCATCTTGAGATAGTGGATTAACCTACATTTTTTTTGTTGGAACCCCTAATACCTTGTGATGTTTGTATAATCAGCCTTTAACTTTACTTTGAACCCAAAATTGTTTAAAGTCAATAGAGGTACAGTGAAGAGTGATTGTTGTTTAACGCCAATTCAGTAATTTTTCAGCTATATCATGGTGAGAACAAGTTAATTTTCAATGAAATGATGATGAGGTTCACTTTGTACTAGACCAACACGCTTAGCTGGATTTTTATGGTGCTAGCTCACTGAACAATCTGCAGATAAACATGTTTCCCCCTTCAGACACATTATACTGATTCCGATCCAACCAGTCTTTGCTCTTTCTCCTTAATGCTGCATGCTTAGCAGAGAAGCAACACATATCAATTTTATAGTCTTTGGTTGGTACAGTGAAGACAAGGAAGTAAATCTAACTATATGTTAGTAAACAAAGTTTTATACAAATATTTCATACAAGTCATTACTCTTTTGTTACCTTTAGAAATAACCCTCCCGTAAATTTACATAAGTATTATGATCCAGTATCTGATATGATAATCATTGATGAAAGTACTAATAGTACAGATAACTCACTGAAAACATTACAAAATTCAATGAAGATATGAATACATTATATAATCAAGCTCTTATTCAATATATATATATATATTACCTAAATGTAACACCTGTCTAATACTATATACTGTCCCACATAAAAACATTTATCCCTCAGTGCATCAAATATAAGCTGTTATCCTGCATACTCAACACAACTCATTAGATAAGGTCAACAAAACAGAAAATTCTATTTGCACTTTGGAATAGAAATGCAATATAATTTTGGAGAAAATGAATGATTGGTTATGCCTTACCCCTTGAGATCATGTTGTATAATATTCTACTGCTGACTTTGTTCTCTATTTGATTCAGACATTTTTGTAGTACTTAAACATTTTTAAAACTTTTTATGTGTTGAACTTTTGACTATCTCTCTGTAAAATAAACAAATCTTAATGTTCGCAGGCTATTGATCAGTCTCCTCTATAATTAATTGGTCATAGCTGTTTGAAAGACAGTTACTTTTAATATTTTATTTTTCCTTAGAATTTAGCTGTTTTTATTGCTACTTCCATGATCACATACTATTTTCTAATTAAAAACTACGAGACAGAAGAAAGGAAATCAGGCAAATTAACAATATTTGGTGAAATACTATTACAGGAATATTAGTTTGTGTCACATCAACATATTGAGTCTTATAAAGAAAATAATTATGAAAAGAACATCTAAACAATAATGGTCAACAATTCAACAATATTAAAAGGAACAACTACCTTTCATGTCCAATCATTGAACTAAGAACAAGATTATGATATATACTGCTGGAAATTCAAGTCTTGGCTTGGGACAGGCACAAAAAAGACCATAACATATAACAGTCATCTTGTTGTGCAGTATGTAGGTCTTTCTGTTGCAATATGCACAGTAGACCTTTCTATTACAGTTGTTTTTGCTGCAATATGTCAGTCTTGCTATAGCTGTCATCTATGTTGCAATATGCCAGTCTTGTTATAGCTTTCATCTTTGTTGTAATATGTCAGTCTTGTTATAGTTTTCATCTTTGTTGTAATATGCCAGTCTTGTTATAGCTTTCATCTTTGTTGTAATATGTCAGTCTTGTTATAGCTTTCATCTTTGTTGTAATATGTCAGTCTTGTTATAGCTTTCATCTTTGTTGTAATATGCCAGTCTTGTTATAGCTTTCATCTATGTTGCAATATGTCAGTCTTGTTTTAGCTTTCATTTTTGTTGTAATATGTCAGTCTTGTTATAGCTTTCATCTATGTTGCAGTCTGTCAGTCTTGTTATAGCTTTCATCTTTGTTGTAATATGCCAGTCTTGTTGTAGCTTTCATCTTTGCTGCAGTATGTCAGTCTTGCTATAGCTGACATCTTTGTTACAGTATGTCAGTCTTGCTATAGCTGTCACCTTTGTCACAGTATGTCAGTCTTGCTACAGCTGTCATCTTTGTTACAGTATGTCAGTCTTGCTATAGCTGTCATATATGTTACAGAATGTCAGTCTTGTTATAGCTGTCATCTTTGTTGCAGTATGTCAATCTTGCTATAGCTGTCATCTTTGTTGCAAGACTGTCATCTTTGCTGTAGTATGTCAGTCTAGCTATAGCTGTCATATATGTTACAGAATGTCAGTCTTGTTATAGCTGTCATCTTTGTTGCAGTATGTCAATCTTGCTATAGCTGTCATCATTGTTGTAGTATGTTAGTCTTGCTATACCTGTCATCTATGTTGCAATATGTCAGCCTTGCTATAGCTGTCATCTTTGTCACAGTATGTCAGTCTTGCTATTCCTGTCATCTATGTTGCAATATGTCATTCTTGCTATTCCTGTCATCTATGTTGCAGTATGTCATTCTTGCTATAGCTGTCATCTATGTTGCAGTATGTCATTCTTGCTATAGCTGTCATCTATGTTGCAGTGCTATATTAGGTCTTGCTACAATTTGTCTTTTAATTAAAGGAAAGAAATTGTTTCTACATCAAGATAACACTTTTTTATACCACAGTATATCTTAATCAATCTGACACATCTTTCAAGAATATTAAATGATGGAAGACTTCTACCACAAAATTAATTCCCAATATTGTCCCAGCCATTCAGAATACTAACTGATAGGAAATGTTCATCTTAATTAAAATGGTGTAAAGATAGACTTTATATTCTCCTGACATTACCGAGCTGTGATATAATATTAAATGAGAGCAAACAAGATTACCTCGGCAACATAGTTTTTTAAATAGTCAAGTATGTTAACATTTCAAAGATTCTAAAATCTGATGACAAATTGGATTCAATATTGATTTGCTTTTAAATAAGTTGAGATTCCTGGAAACCAACATGAAACAATTCTAGGAAGAATCAATTTGATATTTTAAGATTCGGCTTATCAAGTTTTTCAGAACTTTGAAATAGGACACAATTGTCTGAAAACTTGATGAAGTAAAATGATGAACCATAGGAATAATTATTGATATTAATGTACCTCAAAAAAGAACATGACTTGAATCTCTGTAAGAGAATATCAGGTTATTTTACCATTAATGTACCTTCTTGAGTAATGTCTGACATAGTTGTATCCTAGTCCCCTCCATTAGGATACCAGAGAATGATGTGTTAATGCCATTCCCCCCCCCCCCCCCCCCCCTCCTGCTAGTGGAATGACTCAGATTATTGTGACACCAACAACACAACAAGGCAAAATCCCCTTAAGTTTAACTGTACAAAATAATTGCACCATCTAGACCATCTTTAGCCCATTCCATCTAATTATAACTTGATGTATTTTGGATTCTTTTCAAGATACACCACTGTCTACCATGCATCTAACATCCTGTATGGGGTCATGTCAGGTAAACTTTCATTCATCTTTGACCATCCAATCATATGTGAGAAAGCTAAATATATTGACCAATCAGACAACACCTCTGATCATTTGCTCAGTTTGTAACAACTCAACATTTGGTAGGCTCATCATTGGCAGGTTGAAAATATGAACCCTGACATGACCTTATACTGAATGTTGTAGGATCATGGATGCAGCTAAAAAAGATGTAATTTCAATCAGATTCCTCAGTGGAATGGCTGTAATTATAGCATCAATACTCAACCAGAAAAATCCACAAAAATATTGCATAAAATTCAGAAATGTAGTACAAAAAGTAAAATTTAAGACAAACTAGAGACTCCTAGGAGCCTGTAATCGCTCACCTGGTTTTCAATTTGACATCTAAAGTTGATAGAAAATGGGGGTGTTACACATAATTTTGAAAGTGGGCCACCCAAAGATCATTTCAACTCAAATTTCAGAGCAAAAGATTTTGATGTGATTTTTAACTTTTTTTTTTTATTATTTTTTTTGTAAATTTTCATATTTTTTTTTACAGACAACACATTCATCACATCACATGCACAGAACAAGACAAACATATTACAAGTGTAAATGACAGTTATTGCTATTTGTGTGCTCAGCACATAACCACTTTTTTCTGAAATCAATTGTAATTGTAATTGCCACCCTATTCCCAATAAACCATTATTTATTTATAAATATATAAATTAATCTAAAAATTAAGTTTACAATGATCAGAATGGTTAAACTGTTACAAATAGTTTATATAATTTGTTTCTGTTAAGAGTATAGAACAGAAATAACAATGCTAAATTACAGTAATTTCAGCCACCTATCCTCATGGTCTTTCAACTTATCCTTAAAGATTGAATTTGATCTCGCCATTTTTCCCCTACTTTTTAATTTTGCTTTAAGTACTTCTATTGTTGGCAAATTATTTGACCACTTACAGCAATGGATATAATATTTTGTGAATAGCATCACAAATTCGATGATCTCGAATGGACATTCATTGACATTTGTAATAAACACTATATTTGCCATATTTAACTCAATAGGAATATCAAAAATTTCTTCTAACCATGTTTTTACCCGATTCCAAAACAGTTTTACTACAGGACAAAGCCAGATATAATGAAGAATTGAGTCAGTGTCATTTTTACAAAAGTTACAAAGGTCCAAATTCTTTATCCCAATTTTAACCAAGAATGTATTTGTCAGTAAAGTTCTATGAAGAAGTTTGTACTGGAAATTTTTTAGTTTCGAATCATTTGTGACAAGATATAAATTACAGAAGACGTCACTGAAATTAATATCTGTCTCCATATCTGATTTCCACTTAGAAATGCCTTTTATTGAATCAACTTCTAAATTTTCCAGTGGGCTAAGTTTGTTATATATTTCCTTTGATAAGCTCTTGGAATTCAGAATTGTGTTAATTAAATGGCTTCTATATTCTGCATTTGTCATGTTGGTTACATTCTTACTTTTAATCATGGATATTAGACTAAAGTACTTCAAAAAGTTAAGTTTGCAATTAAGCTGATTTTTTAATTCATCATAAGTTTTAAATTTATTTTCTTCATCTAAGATATCTTTGATAAATATAATATTATTATCAAACAATTCTTTGTAAAAAAGTGTTTTTCCTTCAATTTTTAGAGATGAGTTATACCAAATAATACTGTCAACATTAAGAGGTATCTTTTCTTTTGTTTTTAATTCAAAGAAAAATTTCAACAAATCGGTCCAAAATATATCTTTCATTGTTATGTTGTAGAGGTATTTAGAGGTATTCAGAGGTATTTAGATCACAATCAAAAATAAAATTTTGATTAAATAGGTGATATCGCAATTTTATAATATCCTTCCAAGAGCTTTCAAATGAACTATACAACAGCTTTTTGACCCACTGAAATTTTACAGATTTGCTGTAAGTATATATATCGGTGATGTTTAAACCTCCTTGATTTGCCTTTTGCAGAATTACTTCCCTCTTTATTTTTGGCAGTTTATTATCCCACAGAAAATTGAAAATTAAGCTATCAATATCTTTAAGGCAGTTTTGTCCTGGATTTGGTAATACAGATAAGAGATATGTTAGCTGTGGCACAATTAAACTTTTTATAATTGTTACCTTTCCAAATAAAGTCAAGCTTCTTTTACTCCACGACTGAATGATATTTTTTATTTTTACCTTTTTCTCATCATAATTTAACTTTATCAAGTCTTCATATTTCCCATTTGTTGGTATAGTGATTCCCAATATTTTCATTTTATCAACTGTAATTTTCATACCTGGTGAGAAATTATGTGTGTAAATTTCCATTCGAGATCGACCCAGTGGCGCTAATTCTGATTTATTATAATTAACTTTCAACCCACTAATTTTTGTAAAGTTATTTAATAAGTTTACTGTATTGCGGACCGATTTTTCACTACCGTCTAATAAAATTTGTGTATCATCTGCATATTGAGACAGTTTTATCTCTTTTCTTTTATAACAAAACCCTTTTATATCTTTTGATTGTCTTATGGCTATTCCTAGATTTTTATCTCATAATATTCCTAAATGGTAGGAATATTAACTGGCTGAAAAAATCTCACAGAAAAACCCAGAATATATGTTAAACTACTCATTGCCATGTAGCTGCAGTTAAAATTTGAGTTCATTTTGATTTATAATAAAGCAGCAATGGACAATTGAAAAAATGTCTATTTCTAGTAACAGCTCGCGAATCTGAAAATTATCTGGCAATTTCACGTTCATCCAGTGCATCAAAAAGTGACGAGATTTTTTGGGCCGAGATATATCGGGGACGACTTTTTTCTAGGGCAGAATCTAGTCTCATTCAATCAAGCTGTCGTTCCTTACGAATTCTCAAAAGTTAACTTCCGCATAGAAACAAAATTTCTTGTCAATATGTCAGAAGAGAATTAATAAATTAAAAAATATCAATACAAGTAAAACAAGCTAACAAAATGACTTTTATTACACACGGGTTCCGGGTTTCAGTGGTATCGGACGTACGAGAGAGGGTATGAGACTTCAGGATCACCTTTGCACTTTATGCTAAGAAGATCTTCATTAGTTGAGTGTGTTAGTGTGCTACACGGAACGTGTTTACAAAGCGTCAATTTTTTTTTTATTCGTCAGTATGTCCAGCCATGTTTGTCAAAAAATCCTAAGTACACATTTTATACCATAAAGTCCTCGCTTACGCTCGCATATAAATCAGCTGAAAGAAAAATTTCACAGAATAACCTGGAATATATGTTAAACTACTCCTTGTCCTGTAGCTGCAGTTAAAATTTGAGCTCATTTTGACTTGTATTAAAGCAGCAATGGAAAATTTAAGAAATTTCTATTTTTAGTAACAGCAGCCATCTTGAATGGAGGGCGGGGCTGTCGGACACAATTTTTAAAGGGACCAACGCAGGGACCATCCCTGCCAGGTTTGGTTTAATTTGGTTCTGCGGTTTCAGAGGAAAAGATTTAAATGTGATTTTTTTATCAAAATATGCCTAATTTGCATAATCGGTATAAATCGTCTGAAAGAACAATTTCAGAGGAGAAGATTTAAATGTGAAAGTTTGCGACGTACGACGGACGCCAAGTGATGGCAAAAGCTCATATGGCCCTTGGCCAGGTGAGCTAAAAAAATAACTAAATAAGAAGAGTATGGCAATATTGTGTTCTATTAACACAAATTTTAAAATAATTTGATAAATATGTTTTAAGTACCATTAAATATGAAGTGTTGTATTACACATTCTGATGTATGATGCTTTGTGTTGTTAATAATATGTTAAAATATATCACAGCATGCATTTTTGCATTAAAATTAAAAAGTATTTTCAAAATTGTCAGAGAGGTGACTTTTTCTTCCATGTAATTTTCTACATCTGTATTGCTGTTGGAGATCCAATTAGCCATGCCACATTTTTGTGCATGTCCCAAGCCAGTATCTGGGTTTGCATAGCAAAATGTCATGATAGGTTTTGTTACCAATGATATGAGATGAGATGTTGTTGTTGTTGGATTCGTAGATATTGGGAGAATTGTAACGTTGACCATCACTGTTAAAAATTTCTTTTTACAATGGATGCAAAAGGAATGAAATAGCTCACATGCTTCTTAGGACCCAGTGAGCTGAAAACTGATAATTTTTTTAAAGACTTTTTAGAAATGTTTTGCAGGTTTGAAGATTCAAAATTTGTATTTACTGTGAAGCGTAAATGTCAAACTTTGAATATCAATAAGAATTTTGATAATTTTATAAAATAACCAGGGTGTTTGTACATTAAGCATGAGGTCTAGTGTAAAGGGGATCATAATAGCTGTTGTTCTTATTCAAAAAGCCTGTTTATGAGGCCTAGTGTAAAGGGAACATAATATTTGTTGTCCTAATCCAAAAATCATGTTTATGAGGCCTAGTGTAAAGGGAACATAATATTTGTTGTCCTAATCCAAAAATCATGTTTATGAGGTCTAGTGTAAAGGAGAATATCATAGTTGTTGTCCTAATCCAAAAATCATGTTTATGAGGCCTAGTGTAAAGGGGAACATAATAGTTGTTGTCCTAATCCAAAAATCATGTTTATGAGGCCTAGTGTAAAGGGGAACATAATAATTGTTGTCCTAATCCAAAAATCATGTTTATGAGGTCTAGTGTAAAGGGGAACATAATAATTGTTGTCCTAATCTATAAATCATGTTTATGAGGCCTAGTGTAAAGGGGAACATAATAATTGTTGTCCTAATCTATAAATCATGTTTATGAGGCCTAGTGTGAAGGGGAACATAATAATTGTTGTCCTAATCTAAAAATCATGTTTATGAGGCTTAGTGTAAAGGGGAACATAATAATTGTTGTCCTAATCTAAAAATCATGCTTATGACGTCTAGTGTAAAGGGGAACATAATAGTTGTTGTCCTAATCTAAAAATCATGTTTATGAGGTCTAGTGTAAAGGGGAACATAATAGTTGTTGTCCTAATCTAAAAATCATGTTTATGAGGCCTAGTGTGAAGGGGAACATAATAGTTGTTGTCCTAATCTATAAATCATGTTTATGAGGTCTAGTGTAAAGGGGAACATAATAATTGTTGTCCTAATCTAAAAATCATGTTTATGAGGCCTAGTGTGAAGGGGAACATAATAATTGTTGTCCTAATCTAAAAATCATGTTTATGAGGCCTAGTGTGAAGGGGAACATAATAGTTGTTGTCCTAATCTAAAAATCATGTTTATGAGGCCTAGTGTGAAGGGGAACATATTAGTTGTTGTCCTAATCTAAAAATCATGTTTATGAGGTCTAGTGTATAGGGGAATATCATAGTTGTTGTCCTAATCTAAAAATCATGTTTATGAGGCCTGGTGTAAAAACGGTAATATAATCATTGTTGTCCTAATCCAAAAATCATGTTTATGAGGCCTAGTGTAAAGGGGAATATCATAGTTGTTGTCCTAATCTAAAAATCATGTTTATGAGGCCTAGTGTAAAGGGGAATATCATAGTTGTTGTCCTAATCTAAAAATCATGTTTATGAGGCCTAGTGTAACGGGGAACATAATAGTTGTTGTCCTAATCCAAAAATCATGTTTATGAGGTTTAGTGTAAAGGGGAATATCATAGTTGTTGTCCTAATCCAAAAATCATGTTTATGAGGTCTAGTGTAAAGGGGAATATCATAGTTGTTGTCCTAATCCAAAAATCATGTTTATGAGGTTTAGTGTAAAGGGGAATATCATAGTTGTTGTCCTAATCCAAAAATCATGTTTATGAGGTCTAGTGTAAAGGGGAACATATTAGTTGTTGTCCTAATCTAAAAATCATGTTTATTGATAAAAGACAAAACATTCCAAACATCTGGCTAACATGTTGATTTCCCTTTACAGACATTAGCATACACATCATCATTATATACAAGTTATATTATTAAATACTTCATGTATTGATGTAATGGGCAATTTGATTGGTGGGGAAGCATTTAGGATTATATAATCAAAGCTCATTGGTTATAATTCACTGCCCTGTAATGAACAATGGCATCATAAACAGGATCAAGTTAAGTTCAATGGTGGTCAGATTCTGTAAATGGTTGCAGGTCAATACAATAATTTACAGGTTATTGTATGTTTATAAGAATGAATAACAGTAGGAAACAAACATGCTACTTATGTTACAGTGTAACATTGTATAAACCGAACCTCCTTGGGAGCAGCTTTTGTGCTGGGAATAAAAAGGTTGGTTGGTTGGTTTTATGGTGCTTAACGCCACTATCAACAATATTTCAATTATATCGTGTCGGTAAGTTTTATTGGTACATGAAACCGGAGTACCCAGAGAAAACCACTGACCTGCAGCAAGTCACTGACAGACTTTATCACATAATGTTGTACACCTCACCCTGAGTGGGGAATAAAAAGGTGTTCGGTTTATACAGATTAAATTGACAAAGATTTCCTACATTGGGATGATCTTTTAAATCTGGTTTATACCGGTTTCACTATATTTCTATTGCAGATGACAATTAAGGCATGTTCTATTCTTTTTTAATTTTCAACAAAATAATAATAATACAAAAACAAAAATGTAGAATACTAAGAAGAGGAAGAATCTTGATCCTGATTGAGAAAACAACATTAAATTACAAATGACCATATTTGATTTCTGTTTTAAACAGGGTCAAAATATAGTGGTGAGGGTTGAAGACATAGTGCACTCCCCTTCGGGTCATGCACTATGTCTTCAACCCTGACCACTATATGGCATAGTCATTGCCAACACATTATTATTATTATTATGCTGACTGTTTTGTGTAGACAAAATATATTGAGAACTATTACAATAAAGGAGGTCCTGATATTGGTGACTAATATATTGGATCAGATAGTCTTGAAAGTGTGAGAATATTCTTTGTTTCATTTAAGGCTTTAAAAATATAAAGATTTTTGAAGTTTGAAATTTAATTAACAACAATAACAAGTATTAAAAAATGTTTAGACGACTATGATAGATTGAATCCGCCCCCTTGCACGTGGACTAGCTATATATATAGCTTGACAGACAGCTGAAAACCCAAACTTCCCCGTGTGAAACTGGCATAGTAGATGTAACTATTTTCGCATAGTATATCAACGCTATATAATTCTTTGTGATATATGCCAAAATATCGTATGAACTTATATTACAGAAGAAATTTACAGAAAGCATAATAATAGATAATATATGATTATTCCCAATATAAAATCCCCCATTTAACCAGTAATAAATACCTACAATATTTAGAGTCCACTTCAATCAAATCTGACACAATTCTTGTTTGTTCTATAGACAAGTTACAGTGGTACTATTGATAGTAAAAACTTTCTACTTTCATCTTCACCTTACACAAATCAAAGACAAATACACACAAACATGTGTACAAATAGATAGACAACACAAACATGTGTACTAATAGATAGACAATACAGTACAGGGTTCGACATTAACTTTTTGACCAACTTGTCCATTCGGGCAAGTGCCAATTTATTTTACTTGCCCGAAACTGTAAACTACTAGCCCGAATTCTCAAGTGCCATATATGCATGTAGTGCAGAACTATGCAATCTACATTAACAATGACTGTTCATAGAGTAGAATAACAAGGTATAAGGTAGTTCCTCCTTCATTATGCAGTATGCAGTATTAACACGTCCATTATTCCTCCTTTGTGCAGCAAAATAGGCTTCAGAACATTGTAGATGTTTTGTTGAAGAAAAGTGTGAACGAATGCCATCTATTCTGTAGGACTTATTTCCAGATATAAAACTAGAAGGTCCAGCAATATTTGGAAACTTCTTGCAATAAGTGCACATCATTCCATCAGAAATATCCTGTAATCCATCAACATTTTTTGACAATGAATCAATAAATCCTCTCTTCCTCTTATGTTCATATATTTTCTTAGAATCACCATCAGATTCCCTTATCTGAGGAACCCCACTGAAAAATTTCCCGAGGGTTACTTGTGCCATATTGGCACCAAATTATGGGACTGAGTCTGAGATATTGAGTAGACATTTGTGGGAATATGACAAGTTTTCTAAATACGGGGGATTGATGAGGATTTCTGAAATATTTTTGTTAGAATATTTAAGTATAAATGTTTCTTATCATAGACTGACAATGACTATAGTTTGTTTGAATTTTTATTCCGGTAATCTATCACGCTTTCAATATTTTGATCGCAAAGGCAATACACATCCAGTCGGAAAGCAAACCCATGATTTGACGGTTATAGCTAGTGATTCTAAAACCACGCAGTCAGGGGGCGATAACCGTAAAAAATTCCCGCTAGGTGCCGCTTTACAAGTCCCGCAAAAATTTTCTTTCGCGCCGTTGTAGGATAAACGTGAAATAAAGTATTAAATAGACAAAATTGTGATAGAAACGTGATTTCTATCAAATATATATATATTTGTTGCAATGACTGGCTATATCAGACAAGCGACCGAGGTTTATATTAGTCAAAAACGTGTTTCGAATCGTGCATTCTAGAATGTGTAAAAACACGAGGTTCGGTTTGTTTACATTTTGCGGCCAATGAAAAAGCTGACACAATTCTATATTAGGACATAAAATTGATGATACAGGAGTGATATAGCATCATCAACCAATAGTAAATGCTCTCTCAACTGGAAATTCCGTCACCCTGAATGAAAATCATTCCTGAAAGAAAATTCGACGAGGCATATTTTTTTTAATTTTCGCCTTGTTTTAGTGTAAAATTTGCCCATTTTGGTGAACCTTTCTCCCCCAAAACACCCATGTAGTCTATATATGTCTGCCTTTTATTAGATTTATTAATATCTTTATATTTTAACCGAAAGTTTACAAGAAAACTGCATTGTTTACATCAGATTATGCCCCCCCCCCTTTTCCCCCGTCTCGTCAATACACTTTGTTTAGACTCCTTTCCCGTCAGTTAATCTTGTACATATCTAATGTGGCGATTATTTCAAAGGCAATTAGTTTATCAAATATATTTAGGAATGCTGACAAGTTTTACCTGATTTTCTTCTGCAAATGAATTATGAATTTATGTGTAACAGGTATACAATTATTGAATGAATGTGACTCTGAAAACAAAAACCAGCCAGTGTGTGTGTTATAAATAGAAAGTAGGCTAAATTTGTTATCTGTATGTAACTGCATATATGATATTTAATTGATTAAACAACTGTATTTTGCAAGACTGTGATTTTACCATAGTTGACTAGTAGTAGTAATGCCCCCAAAAAACCTTAACTGTTCTGAAGCCCAAAGTGGCAGGGACCCTCGGCCCTGTGTTGATTGTCTGCAGGCAAAGCCATTTTATGCCTTACATGTTATAAAAATTTTAACAAATTTGTGAGGTCTGATGATTCTCTAAATGAACTTTCAAAAACTGATGACTACCAGTTAACTAAATGTTTTCACAGTTTGATCAGGTGGAATATTGCAATGTAGACTCTGACAATCTTGACTGTTACTGTTTTATCCTGTTTTAGAATTTGTAGTCAGTGACTTTTTATCCAACAAAGCTTTATTGTTGCCAGATTTGTACAAAAAATTTGAAGATTTAGTTGACAAAACAGCTTTAATTAAATCACTGAAAGAACCAGAAGACAAAATTGGTGAACCCTCTCCCATTAGAGGCAATAAATTCTCCCAATTAAGTTTGGAAGATTTCAAGGAAACGGGTGATGAATCCTTTGCATGGGAAAGTTTCGAGAAGAAATTGTCAGCTTACAGTTTTCTGAAATATTTGGTACAGGAAAATGATATACATTTCATTTTCTGAAACTGACACTGAAAAATCTGAGTTTTGTTCAATTGAAGTTTTAGATGAGACAGCAGATTCAAAAGCCACAGTTTTGAAAACTTTGAATATTCTTCACAAAAAGTTTCAGATTGGGATAAAGCTTCAGTATCAAGTTGTTGTTGGGGACAGGAAATCTAATGACCATTTAATAATATTAAAATCAGAATATGGAGGTTCATTAAGCTGGGTTTTGCCATATCATGGAGACTGGCACATACTTTTTTTTAATCTCATTTTCTATTAAATTAATAATTCATTGTACTTAGGATTTGTTCAACTTTCATAAAAATTTATGGACTTTTTACTCTGTTAATAGTTTATGGAAAAGAAATACACTTGAAAACTAATATGTACAGTCATCTGTCAAAAATATTGGGAAATGTAAAAAATATCCCTATATAATCAACCAAAACCATATTTTTTTGTCATTTCTGGATAGATTGTAACAAATTTTACACCAAAACATTCGGAATTGTCTATATTTTGTTTGTTTATTTGCTCAAATCTTTATACGAGTGGTTTTTATTTGTACATAATTTGTCCATGATTGTTAAGTTTTAGGATTTATTTTTAGTTGAAATGTATAGGAAAATCAAAATCAATTTTTATTTGTTGTGTTTAAATTATGTACAAATAAAAATAACTTATAACAACATAATGAGTAAATAAACAATCAAAACATTGACAATTCTGAATGTTTTGGTGTAAAATTTGTTAAAATCTATCCAGAAATTACTTCACAATATTTTTTTGAAAAAATATGGTTTTGGTTGATTATATAGGGATTTTTTTTTACATTTCCCAATACTTTTGACAGATGACTATATACATTTTCTTTAAATATTTATACATTTTTTTTTTATCTTTATATTGAATTTTATTTTCATGCTTAGAAAAAAATTACACGAGTTCTGTTCATGATTCATCAAAAGGATATAGAAATGTTTTTTCTTGAATTGCTAGAATAAAACCGGTGGACCTGTAAATTTCAGTCGCCTATCCTTTCTTTTGGGGATAGGAGACCATATATAAATGTTTGTATATTCCAAAATTTGTTGTTAATTATATGCATATGCTATTACAATAGCAGCCTGCATCGGCATTAACATTTGTGCACAGCGTGTTTTTAAGTCATTAGGTTAGTTCTAAATTTATTTTTAGAAATACGGAAATTCATACGGAGTTATCTTTCTTGACTGACAATTTTTCTGAATCTGAATAATTTTCGGCACTAAAAGCTGACAGAAACTCTTATTAATGAATAAAAAGGTGTACCAGAGAAACATTTCGTTAAATAAATATATAACCTAGCGCAGTGTGAAGTTTGGGAATGTCATTCTATTGCAAACTTAATATATTTGCATTTTATTTCAATGCGATGGTACGGAGTTATCTTTCTTGGCCGACAATTTTTCGGCACTAAAAGCTGACACAATTTTTTATTAATGAATAAAAACGTGTACCAGAGAAACATTTCGTTAAATAAATATATAACATAGCGCAGTGTGAAGTTTGGGAATGTCACTATACTGCAAACTTAATATATTTGCATTTTATTCCAATGCGATGGCAACATTCCATCGAGAGGGTCACCCTCTAAATCATCAAAATTTTAATAATAATCTCCCGTTTTAACTCAAATCTAATAAACAAATCGTGGAAGTAATTATTGCTGAAAAGAAAACAATATAAGACGTTTCGATATTTTCTACGGTATAAATAAACGAGGTCTTTGTTCTACAATTTTCCATGATTTTCATGACCGACGAAAATGTCAACATTTTCAAATGAGAATCACGTGACCCGTGGTTTTACCAGCAACGCCATTAATGAGTTTGCTTTCCGACTGCATCAGGGATAATTTTCTAAAATTAGAACACCGCAAATAACTCTAGCTTTTCATGGGCCGGCGAAAATAAATAAGATGTTGATGCAGCGCCGCCGTCTAATTAGGCATTCGCGATTGGCTAAAATAAATAACACGATCTTTATTTGAGAAAGGGGAATTCCATAGTCAACAAAATAAAACAAAATGGCGTAAAATACACGATAAGATATACGACGCCTTGTTTAGGTGAAATTCGCCGCGACTTCCAACACTGAATTCAATATTAATCATTTTGTTCTTCAGGAATTGAACATATCACAGAATAATTTTCACTTGCCCCATCGGACAAGTTGGGTGCCGTTTTCACTTGCCCGAAGACGCATTTCACTTGCCCCGGGCAATCGGGCAACCGTTAATGTCGAACCCTGCTGAGTAGTAATTGGCTTAATTAGTTTGTGTTCCAATATTACTATTAAAGTTTCAATTTTCATCCAATATTAAGCTGATTTATTCATTGAAGAACTCAAACTTCCGTTTTGAGATATTTTTTCCTATGAAATCCATGCCTGGAGTCTCCAGTGGTCAAGACACTACTTACGAGATATAGTCTCCAGTGGTCAAGACATTACTTAGGAGATATTAGTTTTGGAGGAAGGAACACATGGAACCAAAGAGTTACACCCAACTTGGATGAACAGTTGAATTAGTTCTGTAGTATCAAATGAAGACGGCAGGTTTACATATGACCCCCCCCCCAATCCAGACTTTACAGCACAAAAGACTAACATGTTAAAATGTAGCTAACCCACCTTTTTGACTGAATCCTAGTACATGTATGAGTAAGGAAAAGAAATCTCACCAATGACAACCCTTTTAATGTATATCTCCTTTTTAGTTCCTGCTATCATATTTTAAATACTACAGCGTAAAAACACATAATCTCAGCCTTAAACAAGTCAAACCATTGGTATCAACTATAAAGATTTATATGTCAAATAAACTACTGGTAAATCAATGTTTTAATAATATATGATCAGAATTCAAACAGATTAAGGCTTGTTGTCACTGATCAACTTTCAAAATCAATGAAGTTTCGTTAGAACAAATATAGTGGTGTCATTAGACTGCTTTGTCTTTTCAAGCTCATGTGGTTCAGAAAAATAAATATCTTTTAGAAGTTTTTTATGTTGTCTTTTAAGAAGATAGAACAAATATAAAATATAGTGGCATCATTAAACTGTTATGTCATTTCATGCTCATAGTAAAACATGTGGTTCAGAAAAATAAATGTTTTTTTAAAGTTTTTTATGTTGTCTTTTGAGAAGATAGAACAAATATAAAATATAGCAGCGTCATTAGACTGTTTTGTCATTTCAAGCTCATAGTAAAACATGTGGTTCAGAAAAATAAATGTCTTCTTTTAGAAGTTTTTTATGTTGTCTTTTGAAAGTTCAATAGGAATAATTTTGACCATCTACAGTGCTAATGAGAGGAGAATTTTAATGTAAACAGTTTGTTTTTTTGATTCAGAAAAATAAATATTTTCTTTAAGAAAAGTTTTTTATGTTGTCTTTCAGAAGTCTAAAAGATATAATTTTGGCCATATATAGTGCTAATGAGAGGAGAATTTTAATGTAAAACAGTTAATTTTCAAGAGAAGAAATAAGTAAGAAATGTTGTATAAAAGCATGTATAATAACTCAATTAATAAGTAATAAGAACTTACCTGACTATTAGATCTTGCCAAGCAGTAACTTAGTTACATGATGTCATCTTCATCCGTAAATAAACTAACGAACCATTTAGATAACACGAGATAATCTACGACAGCTCCTCCTATTACATCGGTCACTTTGTTTACATTGCGCATAAAGATGCATCGTAGGTTGATCACGGAAACAAAAGTGGAAATAGTATTGAATTTGACTTTGACAGTTCTATCATCAGTAATTGGTAAAACAATCTGAGCATGTTACCTTATTACAGGTATATTGTATAACAGGTGTTAGAATAAAATGTAAATTGTACATTTATTTAAGTTATAATTAAGCTATTATATATGGTCATTTTGGTTAATTTAAAGTGTAATGATTGGAGTACGCTTAGAGCTTTGATTTAGCGTCCGTTTAGTCAGGACATTGGTATTTACGTCTACGGCGCTAAACCTTTCTATTTTCTTTGCCGTCCGTATTATGACCTTATGTTTTATGACGTTTAAGTTGTTTACAGCAGTTTCATTTTGTAATTGGTTTTCGGACACACAAGATTGTTTTATAAAGATCATAGTCGGTAATCATATTGTTTGTGTATTCAACATGTTTTAACATTTTTTATTGTACAAGAATTGTAACATTTTTGTAACTTTTTATTGAATTAATTTTATCTACACAAATTTTATACTGACTGCAAATATTTATTGGTTTCAATTATTATTGAATGAGAGAAAGAAATTGAATATATGCCTACTTTCTTATGTTTAACAGAATTATTATTCATTGTTATTTATGATTTTTATTTATGTATTTCAGAGAATCGTAGCGTAACGTAGTGTATTGCATGGTATCTTATCGCATCGTATTAAAAATCCAGATTACGCATACTTGATTTTGAGTTTGAATTTCTATATTGTGTGGTCCAAACAACAGGTAACAGGTGATTCTAGGAGGTTTAATAACGTGCTTAACTAAGCTAATACATATATTGAGTTTGAATTTCTATATTGTGTGGTCCAAACAACAGGTAACAGGTGATTCTAGGAGGTTTAATAACGTGCTTAACTAAGCTAATACATATATTAATAAAGAATAAATAAACTCCGCATTATAATTACATGGTTCATAAATATCTATTAACAATAAAACTCTACTTTGATTACAGGATACCAAATGTGCATACCAATCCATGCAAACTCTGACATCACACATTCAAAGCTATGATTCACTTCCTGGTTTTATGAGACAGTTTTACTTTTTGGCAAAAATAAAATAATGGCAGGATTTCTGAATGTTTTCATTTTGCATTAATTAGTGAATTCTTTCATTATTTTCTAATCTTCCCCAAAAACCAAAGCTATTAACAAGCAGGGAAACTTAAAATATCTGGTAATCTTTAGAAAAATTTATTTACTGAAGACCTTGTTTTAACATGTGTGATGTGCTTCTTCTTTCTGTAAATTTTATATCTGTTATAATGTATAATAAAAAAAAAAGATGATCGACAGAAACGGTATTACTTAGCGAATCCTTAAAAACAAAAGCAAAAATCTTTTAAAATTTGAATCCATCTGAAATTAAAAATGAATTTTGGACTTACAATTTATTTGACAAATAAAGGGAAACAACTGAGGAAAAAACCCAAAATATGAAGCAACTTTCATTGTCAATTTGGACAATGTGTGAAAACTTAGGGATTTTTGACAATTAAAAGAGAAAGAATAAACATAAAAGTATGTAAACAACAGGGAAATTTGGTATTCAATATCACCTTAAAATAATTTTAGAACATCAAATTCCTACAACTATGAATTTCAAATGGATAAATAAATATTGATAGCACTTGCAAAAAAAAAATTGTAAATAAAACTTAAGTTATCATCTGTCAAGCCATTATTATTAGCATCTGCCAGATTTCAATTAGAATATCCTTGAAACGGTACAAAACATCCTAGAAATATTGAACTAATTTACCAGTATTTAACCATAAGTAGAAACCAGAATAAGAATAATAATACAGAAACTCAAGTCATCACCCACAAAAACATTTATTTCAGAATGATGGACAAAAGAGCAAGTACAACATACGCTCCCCGGAAATTTATCAGAAAAACTAATGAAAATGTATTGATTTTATTTATAGAAAGAGAACATTACACACATTTCATGCCATAAATCTTGGGGGGGGGGGGGGAGGGGAGGGAAAGGGGGGGAGTATATTTAAGAATGGATCATATTGATCAATCATTCAAAACAAATGTATTTGAATATAAATTAAATCAATATTCAAAACGAACATTAGGAAATCAAAAATATTGTGCTAAAAGAGGGATAACTCTAGCAAAACATGCTTACAGTCATATACTATACAAATACATGTGTAAATGAATGTTAAACTGTGTCAAATTTGAATAACATGTAATTTTTTTGTGTTATAAAATAATTTGTACATGTGCTGCAGACTAGCTAGACAAAAGTAAAATGTTAGTATTGCCAAACATGTATAACTTACTGGGGTTTATTTGAACTAGACGTCAGTGCTGGTGGCGACCTTAAATAGCAAAATAGGATGAATTTTATAATAAACATCATATATTCAAGTCATCTTGCCATCAACTAAACCATGCTAACTGAAACTTAAGTATTTTTAACAGACAAAAGGCTCACCTTTTGATATACGGAATGTATATAAGAAAGTATTTGTAAAACCTAGTTCCATGGTGTGTTATATATTACTACCAGTCCTAGTTACCATTTCAAATTCTGATTCACATAAAAACGACGTGGTTACAGAATTATGTACAATTTGAATTAGATTATTTCTGAAGTCTCTGAAATTTTCAAAAAATTTCTACATAAAAGCACATGCTAAACTATATCCAGTGGAGATGCAAACTTTGTAGCAAGTCATTCATAGAATATCCACCTCCATGTTTGCTCTCAAATGGTTTCAGGAAAAAAAGATCTTTAAGCATTTTTCCACAAAGTCATATGCTAAACTATGCCTTTTCCTTTGGCCTCCTTGACCTTTCAAAAAACATTTATTGCATGCATCAGCCCTTCATTATGCACTACTACACTGCAAAATATATGTTCATAGTCTAAAACCACCTTCTAGGTACAGGTGGATCTAAAGAGGGTCTAAGCGCTATCCATCAATAAACATTTTTCAGATAGCGTCATACATAAAAAACGTGATATTAGTGCATTGTGATATGTGAATTAAAGAAAAAAAATTGTCAGTGAATGCATGAAAAACTGTACATTTATAAAAGTAAAGAAAATCTCCTGTATATGTTTGCACACAGGCACTTGAACACTGGACCCTAACCCCCTTTTCTGTACGACACCCACATTTAATCAAAATATCATTTTATCTTTTTAAAAATACATGTGCTCAAAATATTAATGCTCAACTTTGCCTCTCAACTATTTTGGAAGCTTTGGCCACACGAACCACAAAAAAAAGTAATAATGATAATTTTTTCATGATTCCTGTGGACATATATTCCAAAATAGTGGAAGATGTTGGAGCAAAATTATTGAACTACAACATTTTTATCAAATGTTTTTCAAATAAAATGATATTTTTTTTGGATTGATGATGTTCTGAAACTAGAGGTTCAGCACTGAGCTGAGCCTGTGTCACTCACCTTTCATTCTGCTCTGAGGAAACTTAGTACTACAGAACCTTCCATAGCCTATAGGTGCTCCCACCAAATTTTGGTTCGATTTGGCAAAGCAGTTTCAGAGAAGAAGATTTTTAAAAAGCGACCAATCTAAAGCAAGAATTGCCTGTGGCAGCCATGTTTGTTACTAGATCAAAACGAAATGAGCATTCTCTATAGAGGACTTTCCATAGATGCTTCTTACCAAGTTTCATATCATTTGGCCTAGCGGTTTCAGAGGAAAAGCTGTTTTAGAAATCGAACAATAAGAAACAAGAATTACCTATGATGGCCATGTTTGTAAACGGATCAAAACGGAATGAGCAATTCCCAGAGGACCATCCATAGATGCTACCTACCAAGTTTTGGTCTATTTGGCCAAGCTGTGTCAGAGTAGAAGATTTTTTGAAATTGACCAATCAGAAAAAAGAATTGTCTGTGGCGGCCACGTTTGTTAACAGATTGGGACAAAATGAGCAATCTTTATAAGAGGACTTTCCATAGATGCTTCCTACCAAGTTTCGGATCATTTGGCCATGCGGTTTCAGAGGAGATTTTTAGAAATAGACCAATCAGAAACAATAATTGCCTGTGGTGGCCATGTTTGTTAATGGATCGGGACAGAATGAGCAAACTTTATAGAGGACCTTCCATAGATGCTTCCTACCAAGTTTAGATTAATTTGGCCATGTGGTTTCAGAGGAGAAGATTTTTAGAAATAGACCAATCAGAAACAAGAATCGCCTGTGGTGGCCATGTTTGTTAATGGAATTAGAACGAAATGAGTACTCTTTATAGAGGACCACCCATAGATGCTTCCTACCAAGTTTCGGATCATTTGGCTAAGTGGTTTCAGAGGAGAAGAATTTAAAAAATCAGCCAATCAGAAACAAGAATCACCTGTGGTGGCCATGTTTGTTAATGGATCGTGATGGAATGAGCAATCTTTATAGAGGACCTTCTATAGATGCTTCCTACTAAGTTTCGGATCATTTGGCCAAGCGGTTACAGAAGAGAAGAATTGTTTAAATCAGCCAATCATTAACAAGAGTCGCCTGTGGCGGCCATGTTTGCTAACGGATGGCCGATCGGGACGAAATGAGCAATCTTTATAGAGGACCTTCCATAGATGCTTCCTACCAAGTTTCAGTTCATTTGGCTGAGGGGTTTTAGAGTCATATTTATCAGTAATTCAATTCATAGTATCTATATTTAAAATAGAGTTATCTCCCTTTCCACAAATTAAAAAAAAAAAAAAGAAAGTATACAATCATAAACGTGAATTGCCTGTGGTGGCCATGTTTGTCAATGGATCGGGATAAATTATCAATCTTTATAGAGGACCTTCCATAGATGCTTCCTACCAAGTTTCAGTTCATTTGGCTAAGCGGTTTAAGAGGAGAAGATTTTTAAAAATAGGCCAATCAGAAACAAGAATTGCCTGTGGTGGCCATGTTTGTAAATGGATTGGGACAAAATGAGCAATCTTTATAGAGGACCTTCCATAGATGCTTCCTACCAAGTTTGGGTTCATTTGGCTGAGGGGTTTTAGAGGCATATTTATCTGTAATTCAATTCATACTATCTATATTTAAATTAGAGTTATCTCCCTTTACAAAAAAAATATATTATTAGAAAGCATACAATCATAAACATGAATTGCCTGTGGCGGCCATGTCTGTTAATGGAACGGGATGAAATTAGCAATGTTTATAGAGGACCTTCCATAGATGCTTCCTACCAAGTTTCGGTTCATTTGACTAAGCGGTTTCAGAGGAGAAGATTTTTTAAAATAGGCCAATCAGAAACAAGAATTGTCTGTGGTGGCCATGTTTATAAATGGATCCGGATTAATGCTTCCTACCAAGTTTCAGTTCATATGGCTGAGGGGGTTTCAGAGAAGATTAAAATGTGAAAAGTTAACGGACGACGGACACCAAGTGATGGCAAAAGCTCACATTGCCTTTGGCAAGGTCAGCTAAAAAAGTGGGTGTCATGAAGAAAAGGGGAAGGACCAGTGCATGTGCATATGCATATCTCAACGATAAATGTTCCTGCTCTTATTTTTGACTTGATTCTATATTATTTATACAATAAGCTTGCTGATGAATGAAATACCAGTTGTGATCCGTGTGAGGATGAAAAGAGTAATATACAAACAAAATTACATTTGCACACCATAGAGGTCTGTTTTTCACACCATTTATGTATTCCCAAAGGCAAGCCCCTGTAATTAAGTGTGAATCAAGATTTCACTGATTTTCAAACATGATTACATGAAAGGAATTCCCTCTTCAGGACCCTTGTTATACATTGGTAACATACAAAAACTTTAATAAAATGTCATCAAATTGGCCTCTGTTTAGCCTGCTTGGCTTTCTGCTCTTCAATTTTCACTAATTCACTCAAACCACCTTTCTTTTACAGGTGGCAACATAATTCTGATGGACGGACAGCAACCCTATAGTCTCTCTCGGAACCATAGGACTAAAAATGAAATTGAAACACTGCCAAAATATGGGTAGGAAACAAATCTTCTCTTTTGTTTGATAGAAATTTATAATTTGTCAAAGATAGAAAAATCAAATTAACTGATGTCACACTTTGTACATCATATGACATCAAATCCACTACAATTGACGTAGAATTTGATAATCAGATAAATGATCAATGTAAAACATCTGGACAAACACAAAGCATATTAGAAATGACTGACACAAAATCAATATGTGTGCTCTATATACAAGGATTTGATATCAATCATTCTTTAAATTGCTAAAGAATATCTTACAATGTGGTACAACATTCAATAAAAATTAAAATATATTAATAACACCTACATGATTTGTTTCAAAAGAACTTTAATACAATGGGAGGTAACTCTAATTTTCTTAAGTAAAAATAAACTTTTATATGGGAGATAACTCTGTTATACTTAAAGAAATATGACTTTGCTTTAGCTTATCACAAGTAAAACTCATTATTTCTGTATCATCTATTGATAATATTCTCATTGAAGTTAAATTAAATGTTTGACTACTGAAATACATTAGCACTTAATTTGATTTAGTCACGAGAGGAAAGACATAGGAGAAGAACTTATTATATGCCCATAAAAATATATAATGATCATATACAATATTGATAAGCAGGAAATTTTGGAAACAAGGCATGATCACAATAATTTGTACAGATAGGAGAATATGACACTTACATTTCACTTTGCATGGAAGAATGTCTAGATACAGACTTTGGTGACAGATCATAATCGCTGTCTGATCTATAAAGAAATGACTCTCGTCTTTGTGGAAGGTTCTGTAGGACAAGACGACTAGAGGATGGGCTCGAACTTTCAAGGTTTGGACGCCCAGGACCGGTGCCATTCTCCACATCAAAACTGAAATAAAACAAGACACATTATAGCACTTACTTAAAGATAGGTTTTTCTCACAAGTATCCATTTAATATCAATCAAGGTTTTGTCACCGTGCTTGAAAATATACATAGTTTGCTGATGAAAAAAACCCATTCTTATTTCAAACACAATTCAACATTAATTTTTTAGACATTTCCCCCTTTTTTAACTCACTGGGACAGACATAAAGTATAAAGATTTTGAAGGTAAGCAGCCTTTATGAAAACAATAATAAGTTCCTAAATTCACTTTTACACTGTTTAACCAATCGTATTAATTGACCATTATAAGACATTTTTTTTTATTATAATTTCTGTAGAAAATTAAGCTCTGATAAGTCTTTCCTTTGATAACCTGAAGTAAAAAAATAATTTTGCTAAATTTATATCCAATATTTTCAATATTTGGCAAATCAGAAGTAAAAATGGTTGGTCCCTCTGACTGCTTGATTAGAAATTTTTTTTTTATTTGTATACAATTTGACCATACAATTATTGATCTACATGTACATCGCTGACAAAATAATTCTTGATGGTTAAGGGTGTTATCATTGTTTACATGACTATGTACACAAAGGACGAATAAGTCAAATTACTTGACTCCTTTACTCAATAGTTAATAGCACTCAGAACAGGGAGCTCCTGATTTTAGGTTTTATCCTGCAATGACAGCATTTACCGACCAATATAGCCTGCCCAATATTTTTTTTGATATTGGTCAGTTATAAATAGAACATACAAATGTAAGCTCCTCCCACTCCGGAACTCATCGGGGGGATATTGTTTTCAAATACATACACAAAATTATTTCAAATACTTTTATCATCGTCCAGTAAACGTTTATTTACGATTTAAAATTGCAGGATAAATACAATACATGTGCACTGTTTAAGCATATAGGTAAATATGTGTATTCGGTGCGAAACGTGGGAAAAGGCTCGGCCAAGCCTCGCCTTTTCCCCCGTTTCTAAGCCTCATACACATATCACCTATATGCTTCAACAGTGCACAAGTATTGTATATTTATTTGATCAATGCCTTAAAGTATATAAGCCAATCTGCAAACATTCCCCCCCCCCCTTTTTCCCCTCTACATTTTTGTCATTTAACAGTAGTCATATTAGTACTGACTTACATTACTATCATATCCAACATTTATCACCTCTAGTCAACAGATGTACATTTACACTAAGCAACTAAGCTACGTCATAAAAAAATCGTCATACAGTATTTGCTGTCATCAGTCATTTATTTTAATATGCCACATGTTGACAGAATGTATTGATGTCCTGAAGCTGTAAACATTTTAATCTAACATCATGTAGAATACATAGATTAGAGGTGTGATAGATGTAATACTGTTGTTAATTATAACATAGACCATGTGACATTGTTCATACATCACATGTAAACAAGTCAAAAATAAATATATAGTTCAAAGAAACACTTTTATTAAATTACAGGTAGAATAGGACTCCTGCACCTGCATTATGGAACTGTACTTCATATCTACAGCCATACATTTCTGGTTGGGAATTATCATTCAATTTTATCCTGCAATCAGTACATTTGCTGTACAAATATGCTATACGAATAAATTTTTGCTTTATTCGTACTAGACAAATAAACTTTTCAGCCTGCGAATAAACTTTCCTGGTACCTGTAGCTATGTACAGCGGAGGGCGCAGACAAGTATGAAACTGGTACTAATGTAACGCGGACCACGAAGAAGACACCCTTGACAACATTTATGAAAGGCGAGGAATGACGCTTGTTTCTGTCCTTTTTGTTTAAATCTGACAAGTTTTCTGACTTTTTTGACATTGCAGGATAAACACAATATACGTACATTGTCGTTAAATATAAAATTCATTTGTACTCGCTGCGAAACAGGCCTGAAAAGCTCGCTATTCTGCCTGTTTCTAAAGCTCGTACAAATAAATTTTATATTTACCGACAATGTACGTATATTGTATATATAAATAATGAATTTAAAAACAAATCATAACTACAAAAACAACTTTTCCTGTATATGATCTAATTAAAATTAAATAATGTTATATCTTATTTTTTTACATTTTAGTGTATCACCTAATTTAAAGGAAAAAAAATAAAACAAATATCCAATTTTAATTAGCTTGTCCTGTATAAACATTGTCCCACATATATTTAGAGCAGGACTCCATATAAATTTGTGTCATACATAGATTTTCTATATAAATTCAAAAAATTAGCAACTGTAATTTTGTTTTAATTTCAGCAGAACAACAACTAATTATGTAGATTTAAATGAATTAAGATTCTTTATGTATTTTATAACACTAATTTATCTTGAGGTGTATTTTAGTATTACCAGGGGTGTCTTAGTGGCCGAGTGTTAAAGGGTGTTGACTTCTCACAACAAGACTAACATCAATACCATGTGTTTGTCCCCCATATCTATCTAAAGTGTTACGGTTTCCAGACACCTACCCAGAACCAGGGGTTTTACTGGTCAGTTCATCATATCTGTCTAAACTCTCCTTCCTATATAAGTGTGGTATAGTCATGAAATAGCTGAAATATTGCTGGAAGTCCATGACAAGAAACAACAAAAGTTCATTATCATCAGTATTTATTGATTGATTGATTGGTGTTTAACACAAACTTTAACAGTATTTCAGCTATATCGTGGCACATCAGTGTTTTAAATATTACCACTATAATACTAGTATTTGTAATGTAAAGAATGCACAACAAACACTGTTTGAAAATTTTTTTCATACATATTTTTTTCTGAAAAAGCCCAGAAAACACTTCAAAAAGTACATCTTACAGAAGGGAGGAGGATTGTTACACTCAGGAAAAATGTAATTTTCCAGATTTTCATACAATACTCACAACTTGTCTATATGTAAAAGTAAGTTTCCTTAAGAGTTTCATATAATGTATACAGTAAACAAGAAAAACTTAATCATAGATTGGTAGATGTAATAGTATGTATTATAGATTATAGAATTGTCATGTAATAGTAAGTATTATAGATTATAGAATTGTCATGTAATAGTATGTATTATAGATTATAGAATTGTCATGTAATAGTAAGTATTATAGATTATAGAATTGTCATGTAATAGTATGTATTATAGATTATAGAATTGTCATGTAATAGTAAGTATTATAGATTATAGAATTGTCATGTAATAGTATGTATTATAGATTATAGAATTGTCATGTAATAGTATGTATTATAGATTATAGAATTGTCATGTAATAGTATGTATTATAGATTATAGAATTGTCATGTAATAGTATGTATTATAGATTATAGAATTGTCATGTAATAGTATGTATTATAGATTATAGAATTGTCATGTAATAGTATGTATTATTATACCTCAGTATATACTTTCTTAAAGCTTTTTTAAAGAAATAAAAATGCTATTGTTTCACATTTTTAACACTGAGACTATTGACTGCCGCTGAACTATTTACTGGCAATTTAAACAACTTTCGCGGAATTTTTAATTGGACGTCGCTTATTGGACAAACTACGGTAATTGTTATGCGTGATCCTCTGGCGTTATCGTCGCTATCGAGAAACCCAGATTTTTTTGTCAAAATTTCAAAAATTTCATGATTTCAAAATTTTCCAAAAAAATTTAAAATTTCAGTTTTCATGAAATTTCATAAAATTTCTAAATTTTTAAAAAAAAATTCAAAAATTTAAAATAAATAAAATAAAAATTTCAAAGTTCAAAATTTCAAAATTGTCACAAAATTTTCACAAAATTTTAAAATTTCAAAAAATTTCTAAATTTCAAAAATTTCAAAAAAATTCAAAATTTTCATAAAACTTGTAGTCATCATGTACATTTATGTTGAAGTCTACTTAGTCAAAAGAATCAAACTCTTATGAATAACTGGGGAAACAGCATAACAATGTCCATGAGACAATATTCAGATTTATAATGCAAAATACTGGCAAAAGATGCATGATTTTATTGGTCTTTATCATTTTGAGGTGATCATTCAACTATGAGTCTAATGTTTTTCGGTATAATAAAATACTTATAGACTGTGTATTCGGGAATAGCAAGTTTCTTGTCCCCTCGACCCTGACTATTAACCTCGGCTTCGCCTCGGTCAATAGTCAGTGTCTCAGGGACAATAAACTTGCTATTCCCTCATACCCAGTCAATAAGTATATATTATAGATTATAGAATTGTCATGTAATAGTATGTATTATAGATTATAGAATTGTCATGTAATAGTATGTATTATAGATTATAGAATTGTCATGTAATAGTATGTATTATAGATTATAGAATTGTCATGTAATAGTATGTATTATAGATTATAGAATTGTCATGTAATAGTATGTATTATAGATTATAGAATTGTCCATCTGAATTGTATTAAGCAGCAGTCTAGTCATACTTTGATTACATTCCAGAAAGAAAAAAACTTGAAAGTCTAAACATTGATGATTGATCCATTCTTAGGTGAGAAGTCAATACTGTGAAGAATATCTAGCAAGCAAATAATAAGTCCAATAGTTCATTAAAGAAATCTGGCTGGATAAATTCTGCCTAATTAAATACATCTAGTCCATGACAATTCCCTATGGACAAGACTTGGAATTCTGCTGTTGGATTTTATATGACAATAATAGTTACAAAAAAATCCACCCAGCTGTGCTGTTGTCAATATTAACTGTTCAGTTTCATCTGGACTACAATTCATTTTTTTCACAGGTATGATCTACATTTAAATGGTTCTTCTTTTTTTTTAAAGAGAAAGAAATTGTTAAACAACAGAAGAGTGACGATACTTGTTAGTGTTAGTCAATGACAAACTTGATCACATAATGTTGTATCGAGTACACCTCGCCATGAGCGGGATTCAAACTCACAACTTTAGTGATGATAGGCACTGATTGCATAGGTAGTTGTAAATCCAACTTAGCTACCATATGATCACGACCATGATGGCCCCATGATACTTGTTATACAACAGAAGATCTAAGATAATCTCAACAGAAGAACTCTGATACTTAGATCTTCTGTTGTCATATCACATCCTATCAAACCACAAACCATACTTATACAATAGAAATTAGAACCATCTTATTTCAACTGAATATTTTTCCATTAAATTTGCATTTAAAATGAAAATCCATCAAGGTTTAATATACAGCTATCTCAGACTGTCTTTGGACTGATAACAATCAAAATACACAGAAATTATATAACAGCAAAAACACAATGGATATAAAAGGTTTACAACCCTTACAGAGATGCTGAATTTACAAAGAAGACAAATACATAGTATGATAATAAATAATGAATCAGAAAAAATGAATCAATACTAAAAAGTTTTAATATAAAACAAGGAATTTTGTTTTATAGGAAATCAGCAGCCATTAAGATTTCTAATGTCAAATCTAAGTAAATATTAAAATCTTTCAAGACATATTTGTATATGACAATTGTAATATATATTATATGTATATTTTATAATCTAAGATCCTTATTAACAGATAGTAACAGTAGGACAGAATCAATTTAAAAGCGTTTTCCAGTAAATTAAGTACAAAAAACTGTTCTAGAGGGTAATGTCCATGGCTTGACATTCTTACAAACAGTATGTAATTCTCAATTATTGAATTAAGCTGGAATCTATTTATTGATTCTGTCACAACAATCAAGCTTCATCAATAAACATTGCTTTATCATAAGCCAAGAGAAAGATTTCATCAACAGGTAGAGAAGGTAGAAGAAATCTTACTGATAATAGAGAAATGAGAAAGTAGAACAAAATCTTACTGACAATAGAAAAATGAGAAAGTAGAACAAATCTTATGGACTAATACTGACAATTGCTGACTATACATTTATCATTCTGTAACATTCTTCATGCTTAGACTTCAAAATCAACATGTGATTTCAAGACCAAACAATTCATTTCAAAATATCTAATAAAAGATATTCAAATTAGATATCTAGACTTTGTATTTTTATTAAATAAGGACAACTAAGATCAAGTAAGTATAGTTAAATTCTAATCAAATGGATCAAGCTAAACTTGTACTCTTTAGATCAGGTAACATTTGTACTCTAAATAAGTAGCTTTTTTTAAATGGTAACAGCGTACAAGAGGCTGTCGTGGTCGTGATTGTATGGTAGTTAGATTTACAACTTCTTATGAAATCAGTGTCTATCACCACTAAAGTTGTGAGTTCGAATCCCGCTCATGGCGAGGTGTACTCAATACAATATTGTGTGATAAAGTTTGTCAGTAACTTGCGGCAGGTGTGTGATTTTCTCCAGGTACTCCGGCTTCCTCCACCAATTAAACTGACTGCCACGCTATAACTGAAATATTGTTGAAAGTGGCATTAAACACCATAACTCTAACCCTAACAGAATACAAGACTTGTACTTTTACAAGAATCAGTAGAAGAGTAATATACATGTAATACCATGTCTTATCTGGACTGAAATCTTAATTAGAAAGTCATCATGACATATACTGATCAATAAAGATTTGCCAGGAACCATGATAGATTTTATACACCTTTCATTATCAGATATATATCTGCACTCTGGTAATTTACACACTACAATATACCAGTAGTTCCTCTAGACCTATTCCTTCCTCTCCTCTGGCAAAGGGGGCTGGATTTATAACTACCTATGCAATCAGTGCTTATCACGACTAATGTTGTGAGTTTGAATCCTGTTCAGGCGAGGTGTACTCAATATAACATTATGTGATAAAGCTTGTCAGTGACTTGCGGCAGGTCGGTGGTTTTCTCCGAGTACTCCAGTTTCCTCCACCAATAAAACTGACTGCCACGATATAACTGAAATATCATTGGAAGTGGCATTAAACACCATAACCCACCCACCACCCATGCTCTGGCAAAACATAGTTCCGCTAGGCCTGTTCCTTCCTCTTCTCTTGCCTTAAAAACGTAAATATCGAATTTAGTGTGCAGATGTGTTTCTGGACTGACCCTCATCAGGAAAGATCAAGGTCAAAAGATGGGAAAGCCAAATAACTTTAAAATCTTTGTGAACAAGAAAATCAAAAGGCCTAAACAGGATAGCCAGAATACTTTAAAATCTTTGTGAACAAGAAAATCAAAAGGCCTAAACAGGATAGCCAGAATACTTTAAAATCTTTGTGAACAAGAAAACCAAAAGGCCTAAACAGGATAGCCAGAATACTTTAAAATCTTTGTGAACAAGAAAATCAAAAGGCCTAAAGAGGCTAGCCAGAATCAGCTAAGGTTTCCTCTACTTGAGGGAGGAGTTTTAATAATAGTTACATTATGAAGGAACTGTCAATTTCTATATAGTTTTGAGGTTTATTATTGAAATCCTGAATCCTACATGAAAACTGTACTTGTGCAGTTGGATCCTAACATGTATGCAGTTGAACAAACATAATTTCAACTTTGTGCACCTTTTTTTCTTTTGCAAACATAATGAATTTTAATCAAGCATTGCACCAATAAATCTTATCAAAACGTAAAAAACTGCTAAAAATAGATTATATTCCTTCAGCAGATTGATTTGATAAAAACAGGCAACACATCTTCTCTTTTATTTTGTTGTTCTGCTTTCATTTAATCATTTTCCAGGAAAGATATAAATTTCTCTGGTAACATAAACAAGAAGTCTTTATAACTGAGTAACAAAGGATCACATGTGAAAAATTATATTAAATTTCAACTTCTTCTCAGAAATACCATAATATATTTGAACAATACAATATCCTATTCACCCATCCCAGGTTTGCAAGAGTAAATAAAAATATGTCATTTTTGGGGTCATCATGATGTAACAATTTTGTCATTTGTTTTAAATATATTCACATTTACCTACTGGAAATTGTTTCTCTAAATGATTCTACCTGTCAACTTGTCAAGGTGGAAATCCTGACATATTTCTGTTACATTAATTATAATAAATCATGCATGCAAACATGTCAAAGATATATGTATAAATATTTATAAACAACACTCCTTGACATTGCTCCTCTGTTATTAAATTGCCTAAATCAAAAAACAATATTAATATATATATACTTCTTTTAAACAATGAGTAATATTGGTAGCAATTTCTGGTTTTGTGTTTCAAATGTCCATCCAATGATTATCATTGAAATACAGTTTGGTGGTGATGGTAACCATCTTAGATTTCAGATTGGTAACAAAAACAAATATGGTAGTAGAATATCCAAGACACATTTTGAAATATTTGTTTTAATATGTTTTATGAAAATTTGTGAGAACAATAATTTAAAAACATTTTCCCCATAGGATCTTATTTATATACTATCCTAGCTGGTTTAAGTTAAAGTCTTATTTATATACTATTCTAGCTGGTTTAAGTTAAAGTCTTATTTATATACTATCCTAGCTGGTTTAAGTTAAAGTCTTATTTATATACTATCCTAGCTGGTTTAAGTTAAAGTCTTATTTATATACTATCCTAGCTGGTTTAAGTTAAAGTCTTATTTATATACTATCCTAGCTGGTTTAAGTTAAAGTTTTATTTATATACTATCCTAGCTGGTTTAAGTTAAAGTCTTATTTATATACTATCCTCGCTGGTTTAAGTTAAAGTCTTATTTATATACTATCCTAGCTGGTTTAAGTTAAAGTTTTATTTATATACTATCCTAGCTGGTTTAAGTTAAAGTCTTATTTATATACTATCCTAGCTGGTTTAAGTTAAAGTCATATTTATATACTATCCTAGCTGGTTTAAGTTAAAGTATATCCTCTTAGATTTCAGGTCAGCATCAAAAAGTTACACTTCGTAGAGAAGAATTAAAGGAACATTTATGTCATATTTTGGTTTTAACTGTTTCGGTGATTTCAAAGAAGAATGTCCTGTAATGTTGGCCATCTTGGATTATCAATCTGCACCCTAGAAACATTGTATACAGCCTTCTGATGTTCAATTATCATCATCCATGTACAGCTTGAGTTTAACTAAGTATTATATTTTCTGAGATAGCACTTTGTAGAGGACAATCAAATAAATAGTAATGTTAAGTGTGGCTTCAATTGATCCTGTGGTTTTAGGGTGGGTAGGTTATGGTATTTAATGCCACTATCAACAATATTTCAGCTATATCGTGGCGTCCTGTGGTTTTGAAGAAGAGGATTGAAATGTGAACAGTTTACAAGTAATGGATACAACGTGAGAGAATTGGGATGCCATTAAGCGGTTTAACCCCACCACATTGTTGTGCCTGTCCCAAACCAAGACTTGGATTTTGAACATCAAATGTTGTAGTCTTTTGTATGTTCAATGAGTTGAGGTGAGAGGTGAGAGGTGAGAGGTGATTGTTTCTTTAGTTGATATTAGTACCATCACTGTTTATATAGTGATGTCAATAATTATGGCCTCATTGTAAAAACAAACCAGTACATACAATATTTACATAACTCCAGGAAGGGTAAAGTTATAGAAAGGGTCTTCAGCAAAAAGAACAAGTAGACAGGATGTGCGAAGAAACTTAAATTATTTTCTGATCAATTTGTTTGTATTTTAACTCAAAATGACAAGTAATTATCCAATATCTACAGCCAGAATAAAAGGTTTTAATATAAAACAAGGAATTTTGTTTTATAGGAAGTCAGCAGCCATTAAGATTTCTAATGTCAAATCTAAGTAAATATTAAAATCTTTCAAGACATATGTATATGACAATTGTAATATATATTGTATGTGTATTTTATAATCCAAGATAATGAATTTTAATCAAGCATTGCACCAATAAATCTTATCAAAATGTAAAAAACTGCTAAAAATAGATTATATTCCTTCAGCAGATTGATTTGATAAAAACAGGCAACACATCTTCTCTTTTATTTTGTTGTTCTGCTTTCATTTAATCATTTTCTAGGAAAGATATAAATTTCTCTGGAAACATAAACAAGAAGTCTTTATAACTGAGTAACAAAGGATCACATGTGAAAAATTATATTAAATTTCAACTTCTTCTCAGAAATACCATAATATATTTGAACAATACAATATCCTATTCACCCATCCCAGGTTTGCAAGAGTAAATAAAAATATGTCATTTTTGGGGTCATCATGATGTAACAATTTTGTCATTTGTTTTAAATATATTCACATTTACCTACTGGAAATTGTTTCTCTAAATGATTCTACCTGTCAACTTATCAAGGTGGAAATCCTGACATATTTCTGTTACATTAATTATAATAAATCATGCATGCAAACATGTCAAAGATATATGTATAAATATTTATAAACAACACTCCTTGACATTGCTCCTCTGTTATTAAATTGCCCGAATCAAAAAACAATATTAATATATATATACTTCTTTTAAACAATGAGTAATATTGGTAGCAATTTCTGGTTTTGTGTTTCAAATGTCTATCCAATGATTATCATTGAAATACAGTTTGGTGGTGATGGTAACCATCTTAGATTTCAGATTGGTAACAAAAACATAAATATAGTACTAGTAGAATATCCAAGAGACATTTTGAAATATTTGTTTTAAAATGTTTTATGAAAATTTGTGAGAACAATAATTTAAAAACATTTTCCCCATAGGATCTTATTTATATACTATCCTAGCTGGTTTAAGTTAAAGTCTTATTTATATACTATCCTAGCTGGTTTAAGTTAAAGTCTTATTTATATACTATCCTAGCTGGATTAAGTTAAAGTCTTATTTATATACTATCCTAGCTGGTTTAAGTTAAAGTCATATTTATATACTATCCTAGCTAGATTAAGTTAAAGTCTTATTTATATACTATCCTAGCTGTTTTAAGTTAAAGTCTTATTTATATACTATCCTATCTGGTTTAAGTTAGTCTTATTTATATACTATCCTAGCTGGTTTAAGTTAAAGTATATCCTCTTAGATTTCAAGTCAGCATCAAAAAGTTAAACTTCGTAGAGAAGAATTAAAGGAACATTTATGTCATATTTTGGTTTTAACTGTTTCAGTGATTTCAAAGAAGAATGTCCTGTAATGTTGGCCATCTTGGATTACCAATCTGCACCCTACAAACATTATATACAGCCTTCTGATGTTCAATTATCATCATCCATGTACAGCTTGAGTTTAACTAAGTATTATATTTTCTGAGATAGCACTTTGTAGAGGACAATCAAATAAATAGTAATGTTAAGTGTGGCTTCAATTGATCCTGTGGTTTTAGGGTGGGTAGGTTATGGTATTTAATGCCACTATCAACAATATTTCAGCTATATCGTGGCGTCCTGTGGTTTTGAAGAAGAGCATTGAAATGTGAAGTTTACAAGTAATGGATACAACGTGAGAGAATTGGGATGCCATTAACCGGTTTAACCCCACCACATTGTTGTGCCTGTCCCAAACCAAGACCTGGATTTTGAACATCAAATGTTGTAGTCTTTTGTATGTTCAATGAGTTGAGGTGAAAGGTGAGAGGTGAGAGGTGATTGTTTCTTTAGTTGATATTAGTACCATCACTGTTTATATAGTGATGTCAATAATTATGGCCTCATTGTAAAAACAAACCAGTACATACAATATTTACATAACTCCAGGAAGGGTAAAGTTATAGAAAGGGTCTTCAGCAAAAAGAACAAGTAGACAGGATGTGTGAAGAAACTTAAATTATTTTCTGATCAATTTGTTTGTATTTTAACTCAAAATGACAAGTAATTATCCAATATCTAGTGAGAATAAAATGAATACAACATTACAAATATCATAAGAATACATAAATTCCCAAGTTCTTCTCGTGTTATTTACCAGACAATCTGCCAGTGAAACACTGGAATGTGATAATTTTCACAAACAATATATTTGGAGCATTATACACGAGATAACTCTACATGGTATTGATTTAAGTTATAATAACCATTTCTGACAACACCTTGTATGTTGTTTAAGTTGCAACAGATGCATTAGGAGGGTTTTTACTTTTAACACAAGTTTCATTTTCCATGCCTTTAACAGTTATTGGTTTAACATACCTGTGACAGTGGATGGTTTCCATTACTTTGACAGTCATTAGCTTTGCATAACTGTGACATTCATTGGTTTAATATGTCATTGGTTTAACATGTCTTTGACAGTCATTGGGTTTACATGGCACTGACAGTCATTGGCTTAACATGACTTTGACAGCCATTAGTTTTACAGTCATCGGTTTCACATGTCTTTGACAGTCATTGGTTTCACATGTCTTTGATAGTCATTGGCTTCACATGTCTTGTGGCTTCACATGTCTTTGATAGTAATTTGCTTTGTATTACTTTGACAGCCATTGCTTCACATGACTGTGATAGTCATTGGTTTTACATGACTGTGACAGTCATTGGTTTTACATGACTGTGATAGTCATTGGTTTTACATGACTGTGATAGTCATTGGTTTTACATAACTGTGACAGTCATTGGTTTTACAAGACTGTGATAGTCATTGGTTTTACATAACTGTGACAGTCATTGGTTTTACATGACTGTAATAGTCATTGGGTTTACATGAATGTGACAGTCATTGGTTTTACATGACTGTGATAGTCATTGGTTTTACAAGACTTTGTCTTTCCTTGCTTCATATGACTGTGATAGTTATTGGTTTTACATATCTGAAACAGTCAATGACATTGATTGACAAGAGCTTAACAAGACTGACTGTCACTGATTTAACACATAGTAGTTGTAGTAACAGTTTATATGGTCATCATTAATTAAATTTGATGACATTGGTTTAACTTGATTTATAGTCCCTGTGGAGAAGTCATTATCCTCTCAAATCCCTTGATATTCCCTTTATAATGAGTATGCATAACATCCCCCAAGTCATTAAAGACACCATTTATAACCAAATCAGTTTGGTCAAATTATCGATCAAATGTCTATACTTTTCTAACTTGAAAAGACTGAAACAATTTATTTGATTCTTGTAGAATTAATGGAGTCTAAGTCTTAAGTTAACCCTTCTTTACATTAAAAATTATATCAGGCAGTAGAATTATGTTACAATACAAGACAATATATCAAAGGTTAATTTAATTTTTACACACTGGTAACAGTACTCTATGTTTTTACAAACTGGTATTGACACTTTCATTATTAGAGTACAGTGTTCTCAACTTTTAGTTATTGATGATGGAAGAGAATAATGCTGGCTCTTTTCCTCAGATTATCAGGGTGATCACACAATATTTCAAAAAGTACATATAAACTTATATAACATAATTTCTAGACATCTAAAAGTAATATGAGCAGATTGCTATTATATATCAATTAGTAAGAATGAGGTGAATGTAAATAAACATGAGAGACTCACTTACACTTAGACACATAATAAAGTACAGCTTGTAGTAAGACATGATATGGCTGTAAATAGACATGAGAGACTCACTTACACTTAAACACATATTAAAGTACAGCTTGTAGTAAGACATGATATGGCTGTAAATAAACATGAGAGACTCACTTACACTTAGACACATAATAAAGTACAGCTTGTAGTAAGACATGATATGGCTGTAAATAAACATGAGAGACTCACTTACACTTAGACACATAATAAAGTACAGCTTGTAGTAAGACATGATATGGCTGTAAATAAACATGAGAGACTCACTTACACTTAGACACATATTAAAGTACAGCTTGTAGTAAGACATGATATGGCTGTAAATAAACATGAGAGACTCACTTACACTTAGACACATATTAAAGTACAGCTTGTAGTAAGACATGATATGGCTGTAAATGAACATGAGAGACTATCTAACATTACATTTAGACACAAATTAAAGTAAAGGAACATTGCACACTCACAGTAGGGTCTTCAAGGAAGAGTATAGACACAAATTAAAGTAAAGGAACATTGCACACTCACAGTCTTCAAGGACGAGTATAACTCATACCCTAAAATGAGTGTGAAACTGCTCATAGTCTACAGTTGAGCAGTACTCTTGACTTCTGCCGATGAATGCTACATCCAGGCATTTTTATCATTTTAATGTTATTTTATTTTCTAGATGCATGGTTATCAAGAAGATAAAATACAGGTGAAGTAATCTTACAAATACTGTCATCAATGTGCCTGACATAGATACAGGTGAAGTAATCTTACAAATACTGTCATCAATGTACCTGACATAGATACAGGTGAAGTAATCTTACAAATACTGTCATCAATGTGCCTGACATAGATACAACATTGAAATGTAAGACATTATTTATTATGCTTTAAATATTATTCTCTTCTGATTGTCTGATTATGTCCTCTAGATAAAAGGTATGTCAAAGACAAACAGTAAATGTTAGTTACAAAGTCAAAACTAAGAGGGGTTCATATAGTCTTTGTGAACATTCTTAAACAATGAGACTGGCTGATTTAGGCTGAAGTCGAAAGAAGCTAGTACATGTGAACCAATCAAATCATACCTTAGGATTTGAACTCACAACTTTAGTGGTGATAGGCACTGATTGTACAGGTAGTTGAAAATTCAACTACCATACAATCACGACCATGACAGCCTTTGTATTCTTATTAAACTACCATACAATCACGACCATGACAGCCTTTGTATTCTTATTAAACTACCATACAATCACGACCATGACAGCCTTTATATTCTTATTAAACTACCATACAATCACGACCATGACAGCCTTTATATTCTTATTAAACTACCATACAATCACGACCATGACAGCCTTTGTATTCTTATTAAACTATCATACAATCACGACCATGACAGCCTTTGTATTCTTATTAAACTACCATACAATCACGACCATGACAGCCTTTGTATTCTTATTAAACTACCATACAATCACGACCATGACAGCCTTTATATTCTTATTAAACTACCATACAATCACGACCATGACAGCTTTTATATTCTTATTAAACTACCATACAATCACGACCATGACAGCCTTTGTATTCTTATTAAACTACCATACAATCACGACCATGACAGCCTTTGTATTCTTATTAAACTACCATACAATCACGACCATGACAGCCTTTGTATTCTTATTAAACTACCATACAATCACGACCATGACAGCCTTTGTATTCTTATTAAACTACCATACAATCACGACCATGACAGCCTTTATATTCTTATTAAACTACCATACAATCACGACCATGACAGCCTTTGTATTCTTATTAAACTACCATACAATCACGACCATGACAGCCTTTGTATTCTTATTAAACTACCATACAATCACGACCATGACAGCCTTTGTATTCTTATTAAACTACCATACAATCACGACCATGACAGCCTTTATATTCTTATTAAACTACCATACAATCACGACCATGACAGCCTTTGTATTCTTATTAAACTACCATACAATCATGACCATGACAGCCTTTGTATTCTTATTAAACTACCATACAATCACGACCATGACAGCCTTTGTATTCTTATTAAACTACCATACAATCACGACCATGACAGCCTTTGTATTCTTATTAAACTACCATACAATCACGACCATGACAGCCTTTGTATTCTTATTAAACTACCATACAATCACGACCATGACAGCCTTTATATTCTTATTAAACTACCATACAATCACGACCATGACAGCCTTTGTATTCTTATTAAACTACCATACAATCACGACCATGACAGCCTTTGTATTCTTATTAAACTACCATAAAATCACGACCATGACAGCCTTTGTATTCTTATTAAACTACCATACAATCACGACCATGACAGCCTTTGTATTCTTATTAAACTACCATACAATCACGACCATGACAGCCTTTGTATTCTTATTAAACTACCATACAATCACGACCATGACAGCCTTTGTATTCTTATTAAACTACCATACAATCACGACCATGACAGCCTTTGTATTCTTATTAAACTACCATACAATCACGACCATGACAGCCTTTGTATTCTTATTAAACTACCATACAATCACGACCATGACAGCCTTTATATTTTTATTAAACTACCATACAATCACGACCATGACAGCCTTTATATTCTTATTAAACTACCATACAATCACGACCATGACAGCCTTTGTATTCTTATTAAACTACCATACAATCACGACCATGACAGCCTTTGTATTCTTATTAAACTACCATACAATCACGACCATGACAGCCTTTGTATTCTTATTAAACTACCATACAATCACGACCATGACAGCCTTTGTATTCTTATTAAACTACCATACAATCACGACCATGACAGCCTTTGTATTCTTATTAAACTACCATACAATCACGACCATGACAGCCTTTGTATTCTTATTAAACTACCATACAATCACGACCATGACAGCCTTTGTATTCTTATTGAACTACCATGACAGCCTTTGTATTCTTATTAAACTACCATACAATCATGACCATGACAGCCTTTGTATTCTTATTAAACTACCATACAATCACGACCATGACAGCCTTTGTATTCTTATTAAACTACCATACAATCACGACCATGACAGCCTTTGTATTCTTATTAAACTACCATACAATCACGACCATGACAGCCTTTGTATTCTTATTGAACTACCATGACAGCCTTTGTATTCTTATTAAACTACCATACAATCATGACCATGACAGCCTTTGTATTCTTATTAAACTACCATACAATCACGACCATGACAGCCTTTGTATTCTTATTAAACTACCATACAATCACGACCATGACAGCCTTTGTATTCTTATTAAACTACCATACAATCACGACCATGACAGCCTTTGTATTCTTATTAAACTACCATACAATCACGACCATGACAGCCTTTGTATTCTTATTAAACTACCATACAATCACGACCATGACAGCCTTTGTATTCTTATTAAACTACCATACAATCACGACCATGACAGCCTTTGTATTCTTATAAAACTACCATACAATCACGACCATGACAGCCTTTGTATTCTTATTAAACTACCATACAATCACGACCATGACAGCCTTTGTATTCTTATTAAACTACCATACAATCACGACCATGACAGCCTTTGTATTCTTATTAAACTACCATACAATCACGACCATGACAGCCTTTGTATTCTTATTAAACTACCATACAATCACGACCATGACAGCCTTTGTATTCTTATTAAACTACCATACAATCACGACCATGACAGCCTTTGTATTCTTATTAAACTACCATACAATCACGACCATGACAGCCTTTGTATTCTTATTAAACTACCATACAATCACGACCATGACAGCCTTTGTATTCTTATTAAACTACCATACAATCACGACCATGACAGCCTTTGTATTCTTATTAAACTACCATACAATCACGACCATGACAGCCTTTGTATTCTTATTAAACTACCATACAATCACGACCATGACAGCCTTTGTATTCTTATTAAACTACCATACAATCACGATCATGACAGCCTTTGTATTCTTATTAAACTACCATACAATCACGACCATGACAGCCTTTGTATTCTTATTAAACTACCATACAATCACGACCATGACAGCCTTTGTATTCTTATTAAACTACCATACAATCACGACCATGACAGCCTTTGTATTCTTATTAAACTACCATACAATCACGACCATGACAGCCTTTGTATTCTTATTAAACTACCATACAATCACGACCATGACAGCCTTTGTATTCTTATTAAACTACCATACAATCACGACCATGACAGCCTTTGTATTCTTATTAAACTACCATACAATCACGACCATGACAGCCTTTGTATTCTTATTAAACTACCATACAATCACGACCATGACAGCCTTTGTATTCTTATTAAACTACCATACAATCACGACCATGACAGCCTTTGTATTCTTATTAAACTACCATACAATCACGACCATGACAGCCTTTGTATTCTTATTAAACTACCATACAATCACGACCATGACAGCCTTTGTATTCTTATTAAACTACCATACAATCACGACCATGACAGCCTTTGTATTCTTATTAAACTACCATACAATCACAACCATGACAGCCTTTGTATTCTTATTAAACTACCATACAATCACGACCATGACAGCCTTTGTATTCTTATTAAACTACCATACAATCACGACCATGACAGCCTTTGTATTCTTATTAAACTACCATACAATCACGACCATGACAGCCTTTGTATTCTTATTAAACTACCATACAATCACGACCATGACAGCCTTTGTATTCTTATTAAACTACCATACAATCACGACCACGACAGCCTTTGTATTCTTATTAAACTACCATACAATCACGACCATGACAGCCTTTGTATTCTTATTTAAACTACCATACAATCACGACCATGACAGCCTTTGTATTCTTATTAAACTACCATACAATCACGACCATGACAGCCTTTGTATTCTTATTAAACTACCATACAATCACGACCATGACAGCCTTTATATTCTTATTAAACTACCATACAATCACGACCATGACAGCCTTTATATTCTTATTAAACTACCATACAATCACGACCATGACAGCCTTTGTATTCTTATTAAACTACCATACAATCACGACCATGACAGCCTTTATATTCTTATTAAACTACCATACAATCACCACCATGACAGCCTTTGTATTCTTATTAAACTACCATACAATCACGACCATGACAGCCTTTGTATTCTTATTAAACTACCATACAATCACGACCATGACAGCCTTTGTATTCTTATTAAACTACCATACAATCACGACCATGACAGCCTTTGTATTCTTATTAAACTACCATACAATCACGACCATGACAGCCTTTGTATTCTTATTAAACTACCATACAATCACGACCATGACAGCCTTTGTATTCTTATTAAACTACCATACAATCACGACCATGACAGCCTTTGTATTCTTATTAAACTACCATACAATCACGACCATGAAAGCCTTTATATTCTTATTAATCTACCTCTTTAACTCCTCTTATAGGGTGAACAAGAGGACTATATTTGAACATATGCTGTATAGAGAATATTACCATAACTTCTCCTTAGTCTAAACTAGGTCAGTTGTGGTTCAATTTAATTGCCGAAAAAACTTGTTCATTTCCATTTGATTGTTAAGAAATTTATTAATGGATGTAAATACTTTCATCTGATCACATCCTGTAGTGATAAAAGTTAAATTTACATGAAAATTACCACAATAATCACTGATACATGTATGATTTCCTAAAACTATATGTAAACATAACTAATATGAATTATATGGCTTTATTGTTGACCTAACAAAAAACTGCATCAAACATAAAACTCACAGTTTTCACTTTGATTTCCAACTTCATACTTTGGCAACAACAAATACATTTATTGTTCTATGGACTTGCTTGTTTCTCAGCTTCTCATTTCAAGTAAAATTAAATATCTATATATATCATTTTCTCATTTCTATTAAAGATTTCTGGTTTTCCCTCCATTTTTTTCTTTTATTGATGCCTATCAATAATTGTTGAATCAGCAAAAAAAAATGTAATAGTTTCCTTGATTGGTCAAATTTTGACAACATCAAGTGAAGTAATTAATTTGGTTGGCCTTCCTGGGCAGTGACTGATCGATAGTTTCTACAAACACATCCTGCCATTATATGTACCATCAATTCAGAACACACTGATTTATATCAGTTGTAGAAGGTCTCTTTTTTCACTTTTCAATGAAAGTTCTTTCTAAGTCAGACAGCAATTCACAAGTTTTATATATAAATGATGGTGTCTTCCATTTGAATCCTGTTTGTTTGAAAGAGGCTGTCATGGTCATGATTGTATGGTAGTTGGACTTACAACTACCCGTGCAATCAGTGTCTATTGCCACTAAAGTTGTGAGTTTGGATCCTGCTTATGGTGAGGAGGTGTACTCGATACAACTTTATATGATATAACTGTAATATTGTTGAAAGTGGTGTTAAACACTAGAACCCTAACCCCTATTTGTTTGTTCTAAATTCAAATTACTGGCATTAGCAGATTAGATTGACATTTATTCATAATTTTGACCAATGTAATTGCAGACACTGCATACACTTGTTTTATTTACCCATTTCCTAAATTTGAATATCCCTGCTGACCATAGATCAATGACATTCTCATATTAAACACCAACAACATGTTATCCAAAGACTAAAAGATGAAGAACAACAATGTCAATAAATTCATTGTTTTTGTTTTTATTTTAACCCAAGTTTAAAATTAATTTTCTTTCATGTTAATTGACTTAATATCCTTTCATGTTAAAGGCATCCAGAGAACAAGTTGAAATATCTCAATGACTCCATTGTTCTAAATGTTAGACTCCAATTTTGAATTTCTTATTAAATATGTTTTTTTCAAGTACTTGTGAATCATCCACTAATTTCTGAATAAGTAGTAAGTAAATAAAAAAGAAATCGACTTGGGGAGCATTGATCACATAAAACTGAACAGATGACTGGTGGACATGAAGAAATTATGGATCTTTATCAAAACTTAGTATTATTTTTGTACTTGTCCTCGAAAATCAGCCCAATCAGCCAAATACTACTGCATTCATTGTACAACTACAAAATACAACTACAGTATGCCACTACTTCTTATTTATGTTTTATTTCTAAGGATCTTGTAGGTGTCCGAGTTTAATAATAAAATTTGTTCACACTACGATATAGCTGAAATATTGCTAAAGTTGGCATTAAACACCAATCTAATGGTCTTGTCCCTTTCTCCAGACATTAAAGAAAACGTAAGTAGAAACAAGAATCATACAGGATTTATGTAATAATGACAACAGATGATTATTAGATGTTGATCAGTGTAAAACTTCAAACAAATATGAATTTAATCTGCTTAAAAAAATCATTGACATTTTATATCCACTACCAAACTTCCACACTATTAATTTGCTCAAACAAAATATTACTTTTAATGAGTTTTTTTTTCTTATTTCTTAAAATCAATATTTAATTACAATGTAATTTAATATGAGGTTCAGTTTTGTTATTATTTATATTTTACAAATTATAGGACTTTTACATAAAAATGACACTGTAACTTTAGACTAACCTACTTTGTCTGGCGAAATCAGGGCAATGGCACTGTAACCTACTCTGGCTTCTAATAGTCTTTGAAATGAACAGTTATAATCTTATTTTCGTGAAATGTAATTTTAGTGTCAAATTAAATGAGAAAATTTTACCCTCGACATTAGTACTCTAAATTACAATTATTATTGTTTGGTTTATGGGTGTATGTTGTCATTTTTAGTAACTTTTCAGCTATATCATGACTATACAACTTATTTGAGCTGGAAAGCCTGGACAGTAACAACAAACTGATAGATGAAATCCCCACCCTTGGGTAAGTGTATGGGAACTTTAACACTTGAAGTTGGTATAGTGGTATGAACACATAATAATATTTTGTGTCTTTAATGTTCTAAAGTTGTTAAAAAGTATATAAACTTAGTTTTAATTTCAGCTGGACGATTTGGGTACCATGGAGACAGATTAAACCTCCATGGTACACAAGTTATCCAGTATTCCAACTTTATATATCAAAGTTTACTAACCTAATTCCTTCAGATATATAAATATTTTTCTGTTTCTCATCAAGATAAGTAAAAGCTTTATTTTAAAGGTTTGATACATCACAGATGTAATTAGGTAAAGATGACTTCATTAAACAACAAAGTCAATATCATTAATAGATATCAGCCTGCATACGATATCAATAATAATATCAGACTTGGTTTCTCTATCAATTATCTTACTTATGTCAAATTATAACATTTTAAAGTCAGGTATGCAATCTTTAAGTGATGTACCAGTTACAAATAACAACCTTTTAAAATGATGGATTTATCAGAATAACACAGGGATACCAAACTTGAGAGAATCTGAACTCTCTGAGAACTGTTAGTCTTTTATATTTGGCCAATTTTATTTTGGGGAGGAAGGGATGAAGCTTACTATATAAAACTAAAAAAAAATCTAGATTTCTTACTTTTTAATGTCAAATGCATTGTGCTTTCACCATTATCTAACAAGAGAAACACTACCAAAATATTTTGGAAAGGTCGTTCCAAAGTTAAGAAAAAGTGAAATATACTTCACACTAATATTTATAAAGCAAATTTCTCAAATAAACCCTTTTTGCTTCTTTGAATTTTGTTTGGGAGAATTTGGTAACAGCCCACTGTTCCAGTTACTATACAGCATTAAATGGTATTAACCAGGAAGGAAAATTATCTGTGCAAGTGTCTGCTTTTATCATTTTAGATGTTTCAAATGTTTTGATTGTTTTGTTTACCATTGGGAATATTGCCATTATAATGAAGCATCAAACTAATCAAGCTCTATTTGATATTATTTTACCAGGACATCAACATACTTAGACTGTCATTGAAACCCATCGTTAGGCCATGAAATTACCAGCATTCTGGGAAGATGGAGACTTTTATATAAACCCACCTATTATATTCCTAACCTTGATATTTTCTTAAATTGTAATTAATATTGACTAGTCATCTACATGCACTTATTCTCTGGTCAATAATTCTGATATCAGACCAGTAAATACATGTAATAATGTTTTGATAGTTTTATTTACTTTGATAGATGCATTTAGTTTAAAGTAACTTGCAAATTAGATTATATAAAAATCAATGGCAGTATTAGCTTTGTTAAGCAATAAACACTAAGATCTGTATGGCAGTGAATTAGTCTACACTTGATCTCTTGTGTATCATAGTCAAATCAATTTGTTAAATGTTATATGCAATACCTTTTGTAATCTTCCAAGTTACCGTCAGATAAGTGTGTTTTCCTTCAACAAAAAATAATCATTTAATGAACATATAACAGTCTATTCATTCTGTCTGGTATAAAACAGAAGCTGTTGCTGTACAAATATCAATTTATGCCTTAGTTCTCTGATATTTAATGTTCCTACTGGGTAACATCAAATCTTTATAACCTCATACTAATATAATACAGAAATTGTGCAAAATAGTCAGGTTCTTTTATCTGCAAGAGGGTGGGATTAGTTGCATTGCCATCTTTATTATGAATTTTCTGCTCATCTGAATGAAGACAGAAAACTCAGAGTACTTGGTTAAAAAACTGATCCAAGTAAAAAACGTATTAAGATCAAGTTGTATCTACTTAATTAGTGGAGATCACAAATTTAATCGATGCCCCCATCATTACACCAATAGTACCTAACCTTTCTCATCTTGAAGTTTCAAGCTTCTATCAGGAATAGTATACACTTATTGACTGGGTATGAGGGTAATAGCACTTTTATTGTCCTCAAGGTACCAACTATTTTCGGAGGCAACGGGAAGAAAATAGTTGGTACAGAGGGGACAATTAAAGTGCTATTACCGAATATCAAGTCTATAAGCTTTTATTATACTGAACAACTGTGCAATTCAAAATTCTAAATTAGGTCCTTTTCTGATGGATTTCTAGTCTACTTTATTAATGCTTTTTAAAACTAATACATCTTCATGTGTGCATTTGAAGAAGAAATTAATTTTTTTTTAATACAAAAAAAACCATGTGATTAAAGTGCTATTCACCGGCCGGTGAATAGTCGTCATTTGTACTATTCACCGGTGAATAGTACTTTTCAGACAAATTGAATGAAACTATGGAAATAGTATTTTTATTGCAATAAAATTTATATAGAAAAAAGTATGAGAAGTATAATAGTCTTAGCTATTACAGACATACATTACAAAGTCCCTACACACTTCTATAAGGAGATCAGTATCCTCTCAAACTCATTAAAATATATATATATATATATATATATATGCAATTTGCTTGGATTATTTGCTTATGGCAATATTTAACTTTCCCTCTTAAATTAGATATTTAGTGTGACTGAGTCTTGTTTTCCCTTAAATAGATATATAAAATGTCATAGCGACAATTTGAACACCCCTAGATATGAGTTGTATGTCTAATTACACATTTGTTATACTGCCATGTTACAGATGAAGGTCTATTTTGATATACATACAATAAAGGCATTCTTGATCTTCAGAAGAAATGTATTACCTAGTACTACAATAAGACAAATAGGTCAAGTCTTTATATGATAGATGAACTCAGTGGGGTTAATGTTGCTCAATCTTTAGTTTTCTGTGTAGAGATTTGTGCACCATTGCTTGTCATTTTGTTCTTTTTCTTTTGTCTATAGTATTAGTATTGTCTGTTCTTTTTCAATTTAAAGCCTCCATTGTGCCCTTCGGTATCTACAAACCTTTCTTAACACTTTAGAATTAATTTTTCTTTAAATTTATAAAAGGATCATTGTTTCAAAATTTCATAAAGATCAGTAAGCTTAAACAAAAGTTAATGCACCAAAGACCATTGTGTATGGTAATGTTTGGGCTACAACATGATATCATTGCATGCTACAGCTGGGTTACCAAATAAGCCACTGTATGCTAGGTCTGGGCTACCAAATAAGTCATTGTATGCTATATCTGGGCTACGAAATTAGTAATTCTGTGGAATCTCTTGGCTACTGAATGGTACAGCTGCCTTTTTTTACTTACAAAATTACAGATATTATTAATAAAAATTTTCCATCATGAAAGGGAAAAAATAAGCTTTGACATTAGTTGACATTTCTGCCTTGTGACAAAAAAAAATATGTACCGTACATTGCTAATATATCTCGTAACAGATGCTACATTTCTTCCTTCAGTCAGAATAATATTAAAGGTCACAACGGAACGAGAGCTTCCTCTTATAACAAACAAAACCCTACCAAGCTTGTTACAAGTATTCTCATTGCAAAGTTTTATGACACTGTAAAACAAATTCAAAACCAAAATATGTCAGATTTTTTTCCTCGTCAGCATTAAAGGTGTGTCTTATAAGCCAGGAGATGTGTTGTCATTATAGTGCCACAGAAGTAATATTCTAACTAATAAAGAAATGTTTATTCTAGAACTTTTCCTGATATAAATCTTTATAATGTATATTACATAATAATCAGGAACAGTATACTGGAAGCAAGAATGCATAAACAAAAAGTTTAAGATCAACCATATTCAATGACTTTTCATACATTTTGATAATTTTGTGCTATGTGATGCATAATAAAAAAAAAAAGTCAAATATACGTGTCCTAACCCTTGTAACTCTAGATATGTTCAATATCACATCCATAGAGAGATTCCAACTATATCAAAGAGAAAATGTAATGTTATAGCCATTACTGGACTCCTAAATCAATTAAAGAATGTCTGTAGGTAAAACAGGTATTATTGAATCTGATATTTCTTCTGAAGAAAATATGTTGTAGCTGACTCTTTGGCTATTTTTGTGAAATTCTAGGATTCATATTAACGTACATTTTTGTATAATATTAATGTTAAGTAGTGAATGGGGAACTGGGGTGAAATCTGATGTAAAGGTATGTGTGGAGAACAGAGATGAAAATTGACTTAGGGCAGTGTGTAGAGAACAATGACTTAGGGCAGTGTTTAGAGAACAATGGTGAAGATTAATATAACTCAGTGTATGGAGAGTGAGTGAGTGAGTGATTGTGGTTTAACGCCAATTTAGCATTTTTTTTCTCAGCTATATCATGATGAGAACAAGTTAATTTTCAATGAGATGATGATGAGGTCCGCTTTGTACTAGATCAACACGCTGAGTTGGATTTGCATAGTGCTAGCTCACTGAAACAACAGTCTGGGGGTAGACATGTCACTTCACTAGGACACATTCTGATTACGAGCCAACCAATTTTTGCTCTTTCTCCTTAATACTGCATGCTTAGCGGAAAAGCAACAAATACCAATTTCATAGTCTTTGGCTTGACCCGACCACGGCTCGAAGCCTCGATCTACCGCACTCGAGACGAGCACGCCAATCATTACGCCACTGATGCGGTGTTGTGTATGGAGAACTAGGGTGAAAATTGATGTAAAGATATGTGTGGAGAACTTGAGCGAATATTAATGTCAAGTAATGTAGGAAGAACTACATGTAGGATGAAAATTAATGTAAAACAATGTGTGGAGAAGTGAAAAATTGATGTAAGGCAGTGTGTGGAGAAGTGAAAAATTGATGTAAGGCAGTGTGTGGTTCAATATTGTTTCAATGAACTTTCATATCATTTGATTTTACATTTAACACTTTATTTATTGAAACTGATATTACAATATAATGAACTGCTTTTGACATGTAAATTATATATGACCTTTATCATACTATATCTGATACCTACCTCATATAGGACAATTTAATATAACGTTATTAAGATATCAACCTAACATTTAAATATAACATGACTTCTAAATTGCCAAGTAAATCTACTAAATTCCCCCTAAGCAGGTTAATTTAATAGGACCCTCCCCACTCCCCATAGCAGGTAAATCATAAGAGTCCCCTTTCGTGTGTTAATTCAAAATAACAAGGTTTTTTTTTCACCACAGCAATTACAAAATCTCACTCTTAAGATTTTATCCACTATAAGATAGGTTTTATAGTATGGTAATATTTATATAATAATGTGGTCTTGTCCAGGTAATATTTTGGCATATTACCCAGGTCTGAGATACATATAACCCGACCCTTCTAGACATATTACCCGACCGAAGGGGGGGGTAATTATAATGTCTCTCAGACCTGGGTAATATTTTGGCATATTACCTGGACAAGACCACATTAATATCATTATTATACTGAGTGCTTAATTGTCCAGGTAATATGCCAAAATATTACCCAGGTAATATGTCAAAATATTACATTACCAAATATCACTACAGAAACTTACACGAAGTATAATAATAAGTCATATTCAGGATGGAGAAAGAACGAACATTTATGTTGCCATCTACAATTATCAGTAATGATTTGGCTGTACATTAATGAAGTCTATAGAAATGTAGACTCTTACTGTAAAGACAAGCAATCATGAAGATAATGGTTCTAACATATCTAGATGAATCTCATTTACAATCAATTCTTAGATCACAATATGTTTATTCACAAACTCCCCAAAAAATATACCTGCATGAACTATTGTCTCATCTGTTTTGAAACATGTTTTATAAATAACAACAAAGTTGTTCTATCATTTAAGAGAAGAGAAAACAAAATCTCATCCAACAGCACTGTCTCTGAACTCAATCTGATATTGACTTATTATTAAACATATTGACACAGATACAGACTGAACACATCCATAGGTCTACAGTTCTTCATTTAAAAATTGACAGATGTATTTCTTTCCTTTTCTTTTCACAGTTTTCCGGTTGTTGACTGATTTTGTCTGTTTATATAATTATGAGTTTTGACTTTCCCTTTGTAAGATTGTTCGGAGTTCGGTAATTTTGTTATTACCCTTACTGACATTTGTTTGCCTTTATTTGAATGGCATTCTGGAAGCTCATAAAAATGGTGAATACTTTCCTGATCATACTGATCCCTTATCTCTATAATATTTATATCTAGGTATTGTAAAAGGTTATTTGTAGTACAATGTATATCATTAGAATATTTATAGATAGACTAGCTTTTATACTAGATTTAATACTTTTATATCAATAGAATATTATGATAACTACAATATTTTAAAAGAGAAATAAAATAAACTACACCAAAACAATCATTATAAGAAATACAGAATTTTATGTTTGTTTAAGTGTATAATATATAAACCAAGGCCAATTCATTTACAATTAGACTTTATACTGCTAGCTTGGCCTTGACTTGTGGACATACTGGACTTTATACTGCTAGCTTGGCCTTGACTTGTGGACATACTGGACTTTATACTGCTAGCTTGGCCTTGACTTGTGGACATACTGGACTTTATACTGCTAGCTTGGCCTTGACTTGTGGACATACTGGACTTTATGCTGCTAGCTTGGCCTTGACTTGTGGACATACTGTTTTATAGTTTTTACTTCTGTTTGAACTGATATAAACAAGAGTTTGGCAACATTTTTTTCTGTATTCTAAAGCCATAAAAGTCATAAATTATCATGGAGATTTTCTATAACTTGTACCACAATGTTAGTATCCCTCTTATAAGACCATCCACTCTGTAATGATAGTGACCTTTAGGAATGACAGCCTCTTTTGAGGGGGACAATTTAGTATCTCAGTGTATCTGGAATATGACCTGATAAGAAGGATGACCTTTGGTGGGAATGGCCTTATAAGAGAGGGATTACACATATCCTACATAAAAGATGCTTTATCATTAAACAACATTATCTAGAAAAAAACTGCTGAAACCTGCTAATCTGGGTCCCGGGTCACTGTAATCGGGCGGCTGTATCGAGAAACAGATACGGTGTTGAAAAAACTGTTGATACTCATAAAATATTGATAAATGCAATAAAAGTTTATGTTTGTCTTCAAGAAATATGATAGACAAAACCATGTGTGAAGTTTTATGACGAAATATCTCCGATTTCTATGTAAATTTACGAGTTGAAGTGGGGAAACACCCACATGTAATTTTAGCGATGTATTTTTTATAATATCTTGGACAAGAAGGTAATTTTAGCGATGTATTTTTATCTTGGACAAGAATAATGAGCATCCTGATTGGATGACCGATTCAAAACACACTGACTCCGCATGGTAAAAAGATGCATGTAAAAGAAATCTATGTTATATTTATTCATTTGTTTGATTCTGGAATATTGTTGATCATTGATTTAAACAAGAAAAAAGGGAAAAAGGGGGGGGGGGGGGAATTTTACATTTAAATAAATGTTATGTTTCGACAGTTTAAAGAGAAAAATAAAAATTTGTTGCGACTAAAGCTTGAATCAGCATTAAAAATTGAACAAATATCAGTGATTTTGTAAATGAGATTTATTTTCAATAGAAAATCTGAATTTACTATTTATTAATTTATTATTAATGATACAATTTTATATCCCTTGGGAGGGGGAGGGGGGCTATAATGAAAATTTGAAATAAAAACACAGGACCGGACTTTAAGCAAAATTAATAATCCAGGATTAGTTTTTTTATTAAAAAAATCCAGGACCCCTGTGTCCATGAATTTTTTTTTTTTTAAGTTAATAATATGAAATATTGACATCCACACTTGCCTTTTGGATAGCACATTTCTGTGTCCACACTTGTAAGATAAGGAAAAATTCTCAAAAGTCACTTATCTTAAAATCTTAACAGCTATCATAAATTTGTTTTACAAGTATATTATAACTCATCTGTCCTCTGAGGTATAATGATTACTTTTTGTAGCATTAGGACATCCCATTCGTCATCGTTACCCATCACACCCAACAGACAATACTTACAATAGCCCAGCGTAAATGCATGGGGTAGAATCTACTTTGGCGGACCCTGTAAGTCAGATATTGTAATAATCAACGTGCATGACCCATAACCTTTCATTTTGTAACCATGCGGATATGACAATAAAAGGGTTTGGGTCTGCTAAAGTAGAAGTACTCCAATACATGTTCTAAATGAATAAAAATTCATCACATTTGATTTTGATTTTACAAAGTTTTACCCCTCTCCCCTAGAGCAAAATATTTATATGAACATCTTATTGATAGATCTGTAACCATAGATATGATCTATCACAAATATATCCTTTTACATGTAACATAATATCATAGAATTCTAAATATTTATCCATTAAAACTAATGGTTGATAAGATCAACTGTAACCTTTACTGACAACTATTTAATGTGTGAGGTATAACTTCAAATAGAAAATACTGGTTATTAGTGACAGTGGCATTAAACACCATAAACCAAACCAAACCTTATACTTTTACTGAAGATAATACAGTGGAACCTGTCTAATCCAACACACCAAGGGACCAGTGAAATGTGTCGGATTGTACAAGATGTCGGAATACTAAGGTTTTATTTTTGTTAACAGAAATACTTTGGGACCATACATTTTTGTCAGATGTCACAGGATGTCAGAAAACTCAGGTGTTGGATTGCATCAGTTCCACTGCAATGGTTATTAGTGACAGTTCCCAAAGCTGTATCAACAGAGCTGCCCAGCACATCACCTGGTGATGGGTAGGGTGTGCACTCTTGATGTGGGTTGTCAGGTTCAAATAGAAAATACTGATTATTGGTGACATTTCCACAAGTCAGGTTATAATATGGAAAGCCTGACTTTGGACCCATAGTGGTTAAGGTGTTACAATATAGAAAGCCTGACTTTGTACCCATAGTGGTTAAGGTGTTACAATATAGAAAGCCTGACTTTGGACCCATAGTGGTTAAAGTGTTACAATATGGAAAGCCTGACTTTGGACCCATAGTGGTTAAAGTGTTACAATATAGAAAGCCTGACTTTGGACCCATAGTGGTTAAGGTGTTACAATATAGAAAGCCTGACTTTGGACCCATAGTGGTTAAGGTGTTTCAATATGGAAAGCCTGATTCTGGACCCATAGTGGTTAAGGTGTTACAATATGGAAAGCCTGACTGTGGACCCATAGTGGTTAAGGTGTTACAATATAGAAAGCCTGACTTTGGACCCATAGTGGTTAAGGTGTTACAATATAGAAAGCCTGACTTTGGACCCATAGTGGTTAAGGTGTTACAATATGGAAAGCCTGACTTTGTACCCATAGTGGTTAAGGTGTTACAATATAGAAAGCCTGACTTTGTACCCATAGTGGTTAAGGTGTTACAATATAGAAAGCCTGACTCTGGACCCATAGTGGTTAAGGTGTTACAATATAGAAAGCCTGACTTTGAACCCATAGTGGTTAAGGTGTTACAATATGGAAAGCCTGACTTTGGACCCATAGTGGTTAAGGTGTTACAATATAGAAAGCCTGACTCTGGACCCATAGTGGTTAAGGTGTTACAATATAGAAAGCCTGACTTTGTACCCATAGTGGTTAAGGTGTTACAATATAGAAAGCCTGACTTTGTACCCATAGTGGTTAAGGTGTTACAATATGGAAAGCCTGACTTTGTACCCATAGTGGTTAAGGTGTTACAATATAGAAAGCCTGACTTTGTACCCATAGTGGTTAAGGTGTTACAATATAGAAAGCCTGACTCTGGACCAATAGTGGTTAAGGTGTTACAATATAGAAAGCCTGACTTTGTACCCATAGTGGTTAAGGTGTTACAATATAGAAAGCCTGACTCTGGACCCATAGTGGTTAAGGTGTTACAATATAGAAAGTCTGACTTTGGACCCATAGTGGTGGTAAGGTGTTTGGAGTATGACACCATCCTTGCACATTAAAAGCCTCAACTCTTCTGTAATTTTCGAAAAGAGTAGATGTTATGCAGTGATGACAACAGGTTATATTTTCTACCCTACCTAACTTTCCATATTTTCCCAGTAGTTACAGTAGTCATTGCTCCAGTTGTCATTTAAGTATAGTTATTCAATTTGTTCTCTTAATCATGTCAATATGCAGGGAATATTTATGCTGGACGATAAACAATCATGGACGATAAACAATCATTAATCATCAATCAATCAATCAAATAGAAAATAGAACAAAATATGTAAATTCTCCCTTCCAGGTTCTTATCCCTGTCAAAGTAGGAATAAATATTCAATGAACTATTAGCAATACAAAAATTGATTTTATTTATACCTACAATCCTAGAATGTTACTCTACTATCTGTCATTATATTCTGAATCATTTGATGTTAATTAATGGCAAAAGAAACATTTAAGATTTGACTGTGATGTAAAACCTGCTATTATACTAACTATTCATATTTCTTTTAAATTTCATTTAAAATATTAATAAACCATTGATATGTTGTTCAAAAAGTCGAAGATATAATTTTCTAAGAATATATTTTGAGTGAAAAAATGGAAAGAAATGCAAAAAAAAAAGGGAAATACTTCAAAAGATATCAAAATAAAATTATCTTCTTAGAGTAGAATTACTTCTCATTTTAATTGCATTTTTACCATTTTTCCACTTCGAACAAAATTCTTAAAGAATCAAATTCACATTTTTATTTTTCAAAACATATTAAGTTACTGGTAATTAAAATTTTCAAGAAAATTGAAAATAAAAGTAATGTTAAATGTCAGTATACTAACAGATTACAGAGCACAGCACAACCTAATGTATATACATTTGTATATCTCTAGTTCCATCTATTTCTAATCAACATCAAAAGATTGGGAATATCATTACAGCCAGTAAAGTAACATTATATAGGATTTTAAGTATTCTTAATTAGTCTGCACTTGCTTTACTTATATCTCTTCAGCTGGTATTAGGTTGGAAATATTTACTAATTTTCTGGTTTGATATAGGAACACAAACTGTAGTTTGGTAAGTAGTTTGGTAACATTTTGTAGCCAATACATAGGAGGTAAAGCCTTTTTGTACAAGAACAGTTAAGCAAGACAAAGTTACTATGAAAATCAACATTTGAAATAAAAACATTTTCTTGAACGGAGCCAAATTTACTACCAAAACCAACATTTAGAATTGAATCTTTTTCTTGAACATAACCAAATTTTGCAATCCAAGTCTTCTTTTAGAGAACACCAATCATAGTTTATTTGAAAATGTTTTCAAATTTCTCAATCCAAGTTATGCTTTACAGAACACCAATCAATGTTGGATTGGTTTATAGTGTTTAATGCCACTTACAACAACAAAGTACTGTCAATGTTTTACGACATAAGTTATAATAAAGAAGAGATTAAAACATAGCTTGATCATTTGTACTCTGTCAATAATTTACATGGCTTTCCATCAAATATCTTTCATTGCTAGCATTAGTGCATTTAATAGCATGTTCTCATCATTGCATGGGAAGGGGGTCAGCTTGTAGAATGTGTGTTAAAGACTTTCTGTCAAACAACTGATGATTCTAATAGTATACATATTATTCGGTAATTAAGGTTAACAAATACAAATAGGTTTGGTTTGGCTTATGGTGTTTAACACCACTTTCAACAAAATTTCAGTTATCTTGTTGCGGTCATTTTAATAAATGAGGAAACTGACAAACTTTATCACGTGATGTTGTATCAAGTACACCTCGCCACCATGAACAGGGTTCGAACTCACAACTTTAGTGGTGATAGGCACTGATTGCACAGGTAGTTGTAAATCCAACTACCATACGATCACGACGAGGACGACCCCCAAATAAAAATATTCCATCTTTACACTTACTGTTAATTCATTATTATTCATAGTATACAAATTTTGGTGGGTTTTTCTTGAGAATCCACATAAATACATTTTCTTCTCAAACCACGAAAATTGGTAACCATGACTTTAAATGAGATTCATAGTATTTGAGTTTTAGAAAATAAAGTTTGGCTGTAACTATTTTTATAATAAGTTTTAACCAAAGATGTAGGACTACCTCATTCTATGTTCTTAAAATCAGGTTATCTCCTATTTTGGTTTTTATTAAATTCAAGACTGTAAGTAAAAATAGGAATGCTTAATATAGTGCAGATGAAGTGTTTCTGGAATACTCTCAGGTACTCTCAAAATCAAAAGACTGGAAGCCAAATAATTTTAAATGGGTGCAAGAAATCCAAAGGGCCTTAACCTTGCCAAAATGGGTCAATGGTCACCTACTCTAGAGGGAGGAGAACTTTATTGTAGCTACAGTAAATCTATAGTTGTTGTATTTAGTTTATACATGAAGTAAAGTCCTGACATTATTTATAGATAACATTTAATATTTGACAACAATTTATCAGGATATATTTCAAGTTCATCTAATCTTCTAGAAATTGATTAGTTTGTAAAAGATGAAAGTGACCAGAGTTAAAATTCATTCTGAAAGGAATTTTCTTATTGTAACAGGTAAATATACAAATATAGTTAGGTCCAAAATTCTTTCTGAAAGAAATTCCCTTACTGTAACAGGTAAACATACATAAAATTAAATGAAACGGACAAAAATATTGAGTCTGAAAGATTTGTATACAGGAGATTTTGTTACATATTAAAAATTCTAAATTACACGAATAAAAATAAACGATTGTTGACATGTTTATTATTATGATAAGACAGGTACACAACTTACCTGGCTGCTTTAATTTTCTCACGTTTTAATGAACGACGGCTATTAATCCAAGATGATGAACGTTTAAACAAATATTTATTATCTGGAGAGGTAAATTTCTCCTTAACTAGTTGTTCTAACACAGATTTACTTCTCTCTGAATCCATACTGAACACATCGTCCACTTCTATTTCTTCATTATACGTTAGATCCATCCTACATCCGGACATAACAACTTTATGTGGTCAGGGATTTACGTGAAATTACTCTTAATCTCACTTAAGCTTTAAAAATGTTGGGAAAAGATAAATATTCCACAAACAACACTAAATTGTTTGTCTATCACAAATCAAGACCTTTTTGATAATTAATTAAGATTTCTTTTTCCTTCAAGACTTAAATGAAAACATTGAAAATATTCAGTAAATATTCTTCATCTAATCATACTGACGTAAACATGTTATCAAAGAATTCATCCCAAACTTCTAGCCTATTTATATATATATTGATATTTTTATAAGTAAATCACGTCCAAGATGAGAACTTTCGCAGCTGGTTCCCTGTTTAGTTTAGTTATGATAAGGTTTTTATCTAATCCATGTTATATAATTAATATATAGGTATAATTACCAGAACACAAAATTCAATGATATTAATTATTACTAGACACATCAAAACTTTTCCTTTAAAGAGCAAAAAATATCCATCCATTGGACTAAATGTTTAAATATTGACCTTTAAAAAAGTTGAATAGTTCCTTTGAATCTAAATAGTGGATTTTATATAAGCCTTGCGATCATCAATCTATCTGTTGTATTAGTTGAACCTAGAGGTAGGTTGTTATAAGTTGTATTCAGAGACATATATTACATGTCCTACAATCCTACAATCCTAGAATGTTACTCTACTATCTGTCATTATATTCTGAATCATTTGATGTTAATTAATGGCAAAAGAAACATTTAAGATTTGACTGTGATGTAAAACCTGCTATTATACTAACTATTCATATTTCTTTTAAATTTCATTTAAAATATTAATAAACCATTGATATGTTGTTCAAAAAGTCGAAGATATAATTTTCTAAGAATATATTTTGAGTGAAAAAATGGAAAGAAATGCAAAAAAAAAGGGAAATACTTCAAAAGATATCAAAATAAAATTATCTTCTTAGAGTAGAATTACTTCTCATTTTAATTGCATTTTTACCATTTTTCCACTTCGAACAAAATTCTTAAAGAATCAAATTCACATTTTTATTTTTCAAAACATATTAAGTTACTGGTAATTAAAATTTTCAAGAAAATTGAAAATAAAAGTAATGTTAAATGTCAGTATACTAACAGATTACAGAGCACAGCACAACCTAATGTATATACATTTGTATATCTCTAGTTCCATCTATTTCTAATCAACATCAAAAGATTGGGAATATCATTACAGCCAGTAAAGTAACATTATATAGGATTTTAAGTATTCTTAATTAGGCTGCACTTGCTTTACTTATATCTCTTCAGCTGGTATTAGGTTGGAAATATTTACTAATTTTCTGGTTTGATATAGGAACACAAACTGTAGTTTGGTAAGTAGTTTGGTAACATTTTGTAGCCAATACATAGGAGGTAAAGCCTTTTTGTACAAGGACAGTTAAGCAAGACAAAGTTACTATGAAAATCAACATTTGAAATAAAAACATTTTCTTGAACGGAGCCAAATTTACTACCAAAACCAACATTTAGAATTGAATCTTTTTCTTGAACATAACCAAATTTTGCAATCCAAGTCTTCTTTTAGAGAACACCAATCATAGTTTATTTGAAAATGTTTTCAAATTTCTCAATCCAAGTTATGCTTTACAGAACACCAATCAATGTTGGATTGGTTTATAGTGTTTAATGCCACTTACAACAACAAAGTACTGTCAATGTTTTACGACATAAGTTATAATAAAGAAGAGATTAAAACATAGCTTGATCATTTGTACTCTGTCAATAATTTACATGGCTTTCCACCAAACATCTTTCATTGCTAGCATTAGTGCATTTAATAGCATGTTCTCATCATTGCATGGGAAGGGGGTCAGCTTGTAGAATGTGTGTTAAAGACTTTCTGTCAAACAACTGATGATTCTAATAGTATACATATTATTCGGTAATTAAGGTTAACAAATACAAATAGGTTTGGTTTGGCTTATGGTGTTTAACACCACTTTCAACAAAATTTCAGTTATCTTGTTGCGGTCATTTTAATAAATGAGGAAACTGACAAACTTTATCACGTGATGTTGTATCAAGTACACCTCGCCACCATGAACAGGGTTCGAACTCACAACTTTAGTGGTGATAGGCACTGATTGCACAGGTAGTTGTAAATCCAACTACCATACGATCACGACGAGGACGACCCCCAAATAAAAATATTCCATCTTTACACTTACTGTTAATTCATTATTATTCATAGTATACAAATTTTGGTGGGTTTTTCTTGAGAATCCACATAAATACATTTTCTTCTCAAACCACGAAAATTGGTAACCATGACTTTAAATGAGATTCATAGTATTTGAGTTTTAGAAAATAAAGTTTGGCTGTAACTATTTTTATAATAAGTTTTAACCAAAGATGTAGGACTACCTCATTCTATGTTCTTAAAATCAGGTTATCTCCCATTTTGGTTTTTATTAAATTCAAGACTGTAAGTAAAAATAGGAATGCTTAATACAGTGCAGATGAAGTGTTTCTGGAATACTCTCAGGTACTCTCAAAATCAAAAGACTGGAAGCCAAATAATTTTAAATGGGTGCAAGAAATCCAAAGGGCCTTAACCTTGCCAAAATGGGTCAATGGTCACCTACTCTAGAGGGAGGAGAACTTTATTGTAGCTACAGTAAATCTATAGTTGTTGTATTTAGTTTATACATGAAGTAAAGTCCTGACATTATTTATAGATAACATTTAATATTTGACAACAATTTATCAGGATATATTTCAAGTTCATCTAATCTTCTAGAAATTGATTAGTTTGTAAAAGATGAAAGTGACCAGAGCTAAAATTCATTCTGAAAGGAATTTTCTTATTGTAACAGGTAAATATACAAATATAGTTAGGTCCAAAATTCTTTCTGAAAGAAATTCCCTTACTGTAACAGGTAAACATACATGAAATTAAATGAAACGGACAAAAATATTGAGTCTGAAAGATTTGTATACAGGAGATTTTGTTACATATTAAAAATTCTAAATTACACGAATAAAAATAAACGATTGTTGACATGTTTATTATTATGATAAGACAGGTACACAACTTACTTGGCTGCTTTAATTTTCTCACGTTTTAATGAACAACGGCTATTAATCCAAGATGATGAACGTTTAAACAAATATTTATTATCTGGAGAGGTAAATTTCTCCTTAACTAGTTGTTCTAACACAGATTTACTTCTCTCTGAATCCATACTGAACACATCGTCCACTTCTATTTCTTCATTATACGTTAAATCCATCCTACATCCGGACATAACAACTTTATGTGGTCAGGGATTTACGTAAAATTACTCTTAATCTCACTTAAGCTTTAAAAATGTTGGGAAAAGATAAATATTCCACAAACAACACTAAATTGTTAGTCCATCACAAATCAAGACCTTTTTGATAATTAATTAAGATTTCTTTTTCCTTCAAGACTTAAATGAAAACATTGAAAATAATCAGTAAATATTCTTCATCTAATCATACTGACGTAAACATGTTATCAAAGAATTCATCCCAAACTTCTAGCCTATTTATATATATTGATATTTTTTAAGTAAATCACGTCCAAGATGAGAACTTTCGCAGCTGGTGCCCTGTTTAGTTTAGTTTTTATCTAATCCATGTTATATAATTAATATATAGGTATAATTACCAGAACACAAAATTCAATGATATTAATTATTACTAGACACATCAAAACTTTTCCTTTAAAGAGCAAAAAATATCCATCCATTGAACTAAATGTTTAAATATTGACCTTTAAAAAAGTTGAATAGTTCCTTTGAATCTAAATAGTGAATTTGATATAAGCCTTGCGATCATCAATCTATCTGTTGTATTAGTTGAACCTAGAGGTAGGTTGTTATAAGTTGTATTAGTTGAACCTAGAGGTAGGTTGTTATAAGTTGTATTAGTTGAACCTAGAGGTAGGTTGTTATAAGTTGTATTAGTTGAACCTAGAGGTAGGTTGTTATAAGTTGTATTAGTTGAACCTAGAGGTAGGTTGTTATAAGTTGTATTAGTTGAACCTAGAGGTAGGTTGTTATAAGTTGTATTAGTTGAACCTAGAGGTAGGTTGTTATAAGTTGTATTAGTTGAACCTAGAGGTAGGTTGTTATAAGTTGTATTAGTTGAACCTAGAGGTAGGTTGTTATAAGTTGTATTAGTTGAACCTAGAGGTAGGTTGTTATAAGTTGTATTAGTTGAACCTAGAGGTAGGTTGTTATAAGTTGTATTAGTTGAACCTAGAGGTAGGTTGTTATAAGTTGTATTAGTTGAACCTAGAGGTAGGTTGTTATAAGTTGTATTAGTTGAACCTAGAGGTAGGTTGTTATAAGTTGTATTAGTTGAACCTAGAGGTAGGTTGTTATAAGTTGTATTAGTTGAACCTAGAGGTAGGTTGTTATAAGTTGTATTAGTTGAACCTAGAGGTAGGTTGTTATAAGTTGTATTAGTTGAACCTAGAGGTAGGTTGTTATAAGTTGTATTAGTTGAACCTAGAGGTAGGTTGTTATAAGTTGTATTAGTTGAACCTAGAGGTAGGTTGTTATAAGTTGTATTAGTTGAACCTAGAGGTAGGTTGTTATAAGTTGTATTAGTTGAACCTAGAGGTAGGTTGTTATAAGTTGTATTAGTTGAACCTAGAGGTAGGTTGTTATAAGTTGTATTAGTTGAACCTAGAGGTAGGTTGTTATAAGTTGTATTAGTTGAACCTAGAGGTAGGCTGTTATAAGTTGTATTAGTTGAACCTAGAGGTAGGTTGTTATAAGTTGTATTAGTTGAACCTAGAGGTAGGTTGTTATAAGTTGTATTAGTTGAACCTAGAGGTAGGTTGTTATAAGTTGTATTAGTTGAACCTAGAGGTAGGTTGTTATAAGTTGTATTAGTTGAACCTAGAGGTAGGTTGTTATAAGTTGTATTAGTTGAACCTAGAGGTAGGTTGTTATAAGTTGTATTAGTTGAACCTAGAGGTAGGTTGTTATAAGTTGTATTAGTTGAACCTAGAGGTAGGTTGTTATAAGTTGTATTAGTTGAACCTAGAGGTAGGTTGTTATAAGTTGTATTAGTTGAACCTAGAGGTAGGTTGTTATAAGTTGTATTAGTTGAACCTAGAGGTAGGTTGTTATAAGTTGTATTAGTTGAACCTAGAGGTAGGTTGTTATAAGTTGTATTAGTTGAACCTAGAGGTAGGTTGTTATAAGTTGTATTAGTTGAACCTAGAGGTAGGTTGTTATAAGTTGTATTAGTTGAACCTAGAGGTAGGTTGTTATAAGTTGTATTAGTTGAACCTAGAGGTAGGTTGTTATAAGTTGTATTAGTTGAACCTAGAGGTAGGTTGTTATAAGTTGTATTAGTTGAACCTAGAGGTAGGTTGTTATAAGTTGTATTAGTTGAACCTAGAGGTAGGTTGTTATAAGTTGTATTAGTTGAACCTAGAGGTAGGTTGTTATAAGTTGTATTAGTTGAACCTAGAGGTAGGTTGTTATAAGTTGTATTAGTTGAACCTAGAGGTAGGTTGTTATAAGTTGTATTAGTTGAACCTAGAGGTAGGTTGTTATAAGTTGTATTAGTTGAACCTAGAGGTAGGTTGTTATAAGTTGTATTAGTTGAACCTAGAGGTAGGTTGTTATAAGTTGTATTAGTTGAACCTAGAGGTAGGTTGTTATAAGTTGTATTAGTTGAACCTAGAGGTAGGTTGTTATAAGTTGTATTAGTTGAACCTAGAGGTAGGTTGTTATAAGTTGTATTAGTTGAACCTAGAGGTAGGTTGTTATAAGTTGTATTAGTTGAACCTAGAGGTAGGTTGTTATAAGTTGTATTAGTTGAACCTAGAGGTAGGTTGTTATAAGTTGTATTAGTTGAACCTAGAGGTAGGTTGTTATAAGTTGTATTAGTTGAACCTAGAGGTAGGTTGTTATAAGTTGTATTAGTTGAACCTAGAGGTAGGTTGTTATAAGTTGTATTAGTTGAACCTAGAGGTAGGTTGTTATAAGAGACATATATTACATGATATAAATCGAACCTAATCTATAAATAAGTTATACTATCAAAATCCAACAAGATATGATTATATACCTATGTTAGTACAAAAGACATTCAATAAACATCTATTGAAATACATTTAATTTCCCAAAGGCACCTTTTGATGACATCACAAATTGTTCCGTTGTCATACAATTTGTTTAGTTAAAAAAACCATCTTAATTTCAAAACACCATTGATACATACATATATACCGGGTGGGGGTGGGGGGTTGGAATTTTACTAGTAAAAAATCAAATTTTGTTTATTAGCAAACATATATCAAAGCCATTTTGTTTGAATTAATGGCTGACTCAATTTGAAGTCATTAACATAATATAAATGAAGATAAAACAAATCAAATAATATCCTAGAGCTGGTGTCATCCAATTAAATAACATTCTTAAACATCTGCTTCCATAGGAAACATCTCTCCCTTTATTGTCAAATTATATTTCTGTATTTCACAACAGAACAAGTTAAAAAAAAACTTATTACACATAATTATATTTAATAATTAAAGTAATAACAATCTAATTACCATTTTGTTCAATTGAAACAGACACAACTGGTTCATATAGAGCCTCAAATGACCTTGTAAATATCACCATTGACCTGTGCTGTCCTTAAGAATTTGATAGTTCCGAGATAAGAATTTAAGTCCCGCCTCCTTAGCAATTGTTGCTATGCGCCACAAGCTTATCGGTTACATTTTCAAAATGGCTGCTCAGCATCCCAAGCTCGCGTCCGATTCTTTAGAAAAAATTCCCGATAATATCGCAGTTTCATTCTTACCCGACTTTGAATCGTTGTCCAAAAAGGCCTTAGAAAAGGTTTTAAATTATTTCACCCAAGGTTATATCCACAATATTAAAATTTCGGAAGCACGTAGAGCCATACGTGTGGATGCAAGATGTTGGCAATCAATGAGAAAAAGGTCAAGATCCACACAACCTTCATGTCGAAATCGGCGATGACAAACTTTCAGAATCGTACTGTACCTGTAAAGCTGGGTATATAAATATTTTATAATTTTGTTGTTTTTCTTTCATACAGCTTCAAGGCTAATTCAAACGATAAACAATAAATACCATTGTCCATTCTACACAGCGGGTCGTGCACGCGTATGTGTATACTCACTACGTAAACAGACAGCACATGCTGATCTACAACAATTGATATTTATCAAAGATAACGTCTGTTTACTAAGTTCATAATCACTGAATTGCTCTGATTTAAGATACTATTATTTCTTTTTTTTTTTTTTTACCAAATCATTAATTATGCACAAACAGGATGAAAACGATCTTGAAATTCTTCCTTCATTCATTCGTAGACACGTGAAAATATTATGAAATCAATTCTTTTGTATTTATATAAATCTAATACTCACGTGAATATTAATTTCTGCTGAGAAAGTTTATGTATTTGCGAAAAATACAACTTTAAGAATGATAAGAGGACGACCATTTGATTTGGGTGTACATGTGTTTGTGAGGAAAAAAAGGGGGGACAAGGCAATGGGCGATTTTGTAAATAAATCATTTACTCTTGATGCCAGTGAAAATAATTAATTTAATATTACTTATCGAGAAAATAAATAATTTGGCCTTCATGTAGTTTAGGGGGCTATATAATGCCTCTCAAACATGAAGGGACTCAATGATACATCTGATGAACTAAATATGTAGTTTAAATGACTACATTTTTTGGACCTCAGACCAACGTGACATTGGTGAAAATAAATAAGCAATCTTCATTTGACAGTTTTTTAATGTCTTTCGGGATATCGCTCATCTGAATTGCACATTGAAGCACCATTTCGGCGATATAACTAGCAGAATTTATATATAAAACTACGTTCTCACAAATACACAACTCGGTTTGTTTGTGGGACAAAGATGGCATCGCCTGATCTCATTAAAAATGCGGCGCGCTGATTGGTCGGTTATTTTAGTCTGATTGACGTCTCGGAAGCATGAATTCTTGCATTGCTTTGGCAATATAAAGTCTTGACCCCTGCAGTCTTAATAGTAGATAACATTGACTCCTGTATTCTTAAATTACCCTTGTAATACTAATAGTAAATGTTGACTTCTGTATTCCCTAATGACCTTGACAATAACATACAGCCTTGACCCCTGCATTCCTCAATAACCTTGGTAATAACAGACAAGGTTGATATACACGGTACACTAGTAGATACCCTCAGTACACTGAAGTGGATACCCTCAATACACTGAAGTGGATACCCTCTGTACACTGAAGTAGATACCCTCAGTACACTGAAGTGGATACCCTCCGTACACTGAAGTGGATACCCTCAATACACTGAAGTTGATACCCTCTGTACACTGAAGTGGATACCCTCTGTACACTGAAGTGGATACCCTCCGTACACTGAAGTGGATACCCTCCGTACACTGAAGTGGATACCTTCAATACACTGAAGTTGATACCCTCTGTACATTGAAGTGGATACCCTCAATACACTGAAGTGGATACCCTCTGTACACTGAAGTGGATACCCTCCGTACACTGAAGTGGATACCCTCCATACACTGAAGTGGATACCCTCAATACACTGAAGTTGATACCCTCTGTACACTGAAGTGGATACCCTCTGTACACTGAAGTGGATACCCTCCGTACACTGAAGTGGATACCCTCCGTACACTGAAGTGGATACCCGCAATACACTGAAGTTGATACCCCTTGTACACTGAAGTGAATGCCCTCTGTACACTGAAGTGGATACCCTCTGTACACTGAAGTGAATACCCTCCGTACACTGAAGTGGATACCCTCAATACACTGAAGTTGATACCCTCTGTACACTGAAGTGGATACCCTATGTACACTGAAGTGGATACCTTCCATACACTGAAGTGGATACCCTCCGTACATTTAAGTGAATACCCTCAATACACTGAACTTGATACCCTCCGTACATTTAAGTGAATACCCTCAATACACTGAACTTGATACCCTCCGTACATTTAAGTGAATACCCTCAATACACTGAACTTGATACCCTCATTACATTTAAGTGAATACCCTCAATACACTGAACTTGATACCCTCCGTACATTTAAGTGAATACCCTCAATACACTGAACTTGATACCCTCCGTACATTTAAGTGGATACCCTCCGTACATTTAAGTGAATACCCTCAGTACACTGAACTTGATACCCTCCGTACATTTAAGTGGATACCCTCCGTACACTGAACTTGATACCCTCAGTACATTTAAGTGAATACCCTCAATACACTGAACTTGATACCCTCAGTACATTTAAGTGAATACCCTCAATACACTGAACTTGATACCCTCAGTACATTTAAGTGAATACCCTCAATACACTGAACTTGATACCCTCAGTAAATGGTCTTAAGCTACAGTTAATATCAGTAACATCATACAAAAGGATGTTGAACACTGGGAGATTAAAGCACAGTAGGAGCTAACATAATATCAGAGTTTGTAAATCTTGGCAATGATCCAACAATAATCTTAGCTATTAGCAATGGTATCAAAATATTACAACATCACAGATGTTTAGATGTTAAATAGTCTATTGCAAAAAAAATAATGAAAGAACCGCCTAGCGCAGCGAGGTATCCCCCAGCACTTGCATAATATTTAGCTTTATATATTTATAGAAAGCAGCCTTGCAGTCTTAATGTATAACATACTTTATTGAAGGATGGAGTATATTACAGCATGATCTGAATAATATACAGGAAGTACTCCACTTTGAACACTGTGTAAACCTCTGATGTAAATATAGACTTTCCCCCAAAACCCTTGCTTCAAATATTTCCATGTAAAAACCCATCCAAGATAATGATAATTACAACCCACATGCAAAACATTATTCAAATCTATCCATGTTTACTGAAGTTATCGCGTAAACAAGACACAATTCTCAAAATCTGTGATTTTTCAACCAAAAACTAAGATTTTCCCCCAAATCCTTGCTTCAAATATTTCCATGTTAGAACCCATCCAAGATAATGATAATCACAAGCCACATGCAAAATATTATTCAAATCTATCCATGTTTACTGAAGTTATCGCATAAACAAGACACAATTCTCAAAATCTGTGATTTTTCACCCAAAAACTAAGATTTTCCCCCAAAACCCTTGCTTCAAATATTTCCATGTTAGAACCCATCCAAGATAATGATAATTACAAGCCACATGCAAAAGCAAAAAAAATATTCAAATCTATCGATGTTTACTAAAGTTATCGCATAAACAAGACACAATTCTCAATATTGGTGATTTTTCAACCAAAATCTAAAATTTCCCCCCCAAAACCCTGCTTCAAATATTTCCATGTTAGAACCCATCCAAGATAATGATAAATACAAGCCACATGCAAAATATTATTCAAATCTATCCATGTTTACTGAAGTTATCGCGTAAACAAGACACAATTCTCAAAATCTGTGATTTTTCAACCAAAAACTAAGATTTTCCCCCAAAACCCTTGCTTCAAATATTTCCATGTTAGAACCCATCCAAGATAATGATAATTACAAGCCACATGCAAAAGCAAAAAAATTATTCAAATCTATCCATGTTTACTAAAGTTATCGCATAAACAAGACACAATTCTCAATATTGGTGATTTTTCAACCAAAATCTAAAATTTCCCCCCCAAAACCCTGCTTCAAATATTTCCATGTTAGAACCCATCCAAGATAATGATAATTACAAGCCACATGCAAATATTATTCAAATCTATCCATGTTTACTGAAGTTATCGCGTAAACAAGACACAATTCTCAAAATCTGTGATTTTTCAACCAAAAACTAAGATTTTCTCCCAAAACCCTTGCTTCAAATATTTCCATGTTAGAACCCATCCAAGATAATGATAATTACAAGCCACATGCAAAAAATTATTCAAATCTATCAATGTTTACTAAAGTTATCACGTAAACAAGACACAATTCTCAATATTGGTGATTTTTCAACCAAAAACTAAGATTTCCCCCCAAAACCCTTGCTTCAAATATTTCCATGTTAGAACCCATCCAAGATAATGATAATTGCAAGCCAAATGCAAAACATTATTCAAATCTATCCATGTTTACTCAAGTTATCGCGTAAACAAGAAAGTGTGACTGATGGACAGACGGACAGACGGACGGCCGCTATTACTATATCCCCTCACCGCTATCGCAGGGGGATAATAATTTACACCTTCTTTCATATACCTTTAAAGTACAAATTTAACCTATTTTATACTTTGAAGAAGAATATTCAGTAAACATCATATTACCACAACAATTTTACATTGATTGATTGGTTATTGCTTAATGTCAAGTGAGTAACATATAAGATATATTCAGGGCAAGAACGAGTTCAACAATATATAATAAACAGCTGCGCCAAGAGCGCATGATACGCCCATCGTCAACATTCGTACAATATTTGTAAAGACTTTCTTTCTCATAACTCTTGAATGAAAAATCTAAATTTCACCAACAGCTGCACCATAAACATGAATTGGAACATTTATACAATATTTATGTTGAAATAAAACACTATAATAGTTTAAGTCCCATAACTCTGGAATGAAAAATTGAAATTTCACCAAAAAGTATACAGACCATAAGACTATCAATTCCAATAACTATGCAAAGTTTGAGGTGAATTGGCCAAGGGGTTCTCATTTACAGCGCGACATACGAAAAATTACCTACAATTTGATGAATAAAGTCCCATAACTCTGGAATGAAAAATTGAAATTTCACCAAAAAGTATACAGACCATAAGACTATCAATTCCAATAACTATGCAAAGTTTGAGGTGAATTGGCCAAGGGGTTCTCATTTACAGCGCGACATACGAAAAATTACCTACAATTTGATGAATAAAGTCCCATAACTCTGGAATGAAAAATTGAAATTTCACCAAAAAGTATACAGACTATAAGACTATCAATTCCAATAACTATGCGAAGTTTGAAGTGAATTGGCAAAGGGGTTCTCAATTTACAGCACGACATACGAAAAATTGCCTTAAAATCACGTACAATTTGATGAATAAAGTCCCATAACTCTGGAATGAAAATTCGAAATTTCACCATAAAGTACACAGACCATAAGACCATCAATTCCAATAACTCTGAAGTGAATTGGCCAAGGGGTTCTTTAGTTCTTAAGTTCTTACGGACGGACGGACGGACAGATGGACAGTCGGACATTGGTTAGCTGCAATAATGTAGCTCCTGTGACAAACTTGTGTCTCGGCAGAGCTACAACGCGGTCCCATTCGTCACAATGGAGCAAAAAAAAAGTTGCAGTTGAAACATAAAAACTCACTATTTATGCTTCAAACATTTCATTATAACTATTACTGATGATCCCAGTCCTTGTTAAATCGGTTTGGCTGAGAAATATATGCTTTTCAAAGGTAGCAACAACCTTGTTCAAATTTATTGATCGTTTGTCATAACTGGAAACTACGGAAGGCGGAGCTTTTCTAAATATGGTATTTCTTAATACGATGCTTACGACGGCTGATGTAAACATTCACGCCTTAATCGCCAAATATGGTATGGACATCCAAATAGTGAGGCCGGAAATGACGAAATTCAAAATGTTCAGATATGGATTTTTATTTTGTGGGAATTACATTCTAAAATACTGGTAGCTGGTAGGTGATAAAAACTTGTTATAATAATGGACAAAAGGAAAGGTTATGTCTTATTATTGATAAATGCAGGCGTCAGAAACTCTGTAAGCGAGTGCAAAAAATCTTGGCGGCTGCTCCATTACGTGTAATGGCATCCCGTTATAACCCTTGCGAGTAAGCGAGCATTTAGGGTTTTATTATTAGAACTAGACATTGGTATACCATAATACGTTCCGTCTTACAGAAGGCGTATAAAAACTATATGGAAATGAGGGAGAGAAGGGACAACTAGGAAAATCACTTTTGACTGCCATTAGAAAAGTAGGGAGAATTAGGTATGGATGAATCATTATTTTATTTTGTAGATGCTACAATGCACCTACGCTTTTTTCGAAATCTACAAAAGAGTTCTTTAACATGTAGGGAGCATGGCACTCTCCAAACATGTTACTTACTTTGGTCCACGGTCAGGTTTTCTGTATTATACTTTGATAATCCCCCTTCGAGAGAGCACCCTTTATCTGACACCTGGGGACTCGGCAGCTTTGAAGGTTTGAGTCCTGTGAACCTTCATTTACATGTGAATTATGTAATGAGTGTGTACACAATAATGTCATCAATGAGTTCTATTCAATTCATACTAGTATAAAAATTGATGACTTTTTCTCATATTTCCATGATCTTCCAAAAATTAGGATTAAAAACTAGAAAATTAACATTAATATAAAATAAAGAGATTAAAAGGTTTTTTTTATTGGTTAACAATGATAGGAAAGATAATTGTTATCTTGGAGGAAAAACTAATAAATAGGTAAAAAAACAAACAATGCACAAATATGGGATATAGAATAAAACAATTTCTTAAAAAAAAATGTAAACCCCTGCCCCTAAAATTATATAATTAAAAAGTTTCAACAACCAAATAATTTTAAAACAATAATATACTTAGTATTCACCCAGATCTATTTAATTCTATTTCCACAAAACATATCTTAATAAACATGATGCTCTGTTTCAATAACAATTTGTCTGTATATTTAATCCAGTCACATCTTACTGCTTAATCTTTCATTAGAAAGCTGTTGTAAGGGAGGTAACTCTAATTTCCATATACTTTTTTTTTATGACATGCCAAACAATTATTAAAGTATGACAAATAAACATTTGAGAATACCAAAGGGGCAATCTAAAATGAAGAATCCAGAGAAACTGGCAACATAGGGTACACAAGACGAAGACAATAAACGTTAGAGAATACCGAAGGGGCAATCTAAAATGAACAATCCAGAGAAACTGCCAACATAGGGTACACAAGACGAAGACAATAAACGTTAGAGAATACCGAAGGGGTAATCTGAAATGAACAATCCAGAGAAACTGCCAACATAGGGTACACAAGACGAAGACAATAAACGTTAGAGAATACCGAAGGGGCAATCTAAAATGAACAATCCAGAGAAACTGCCAACATAGGGTACACAAGACGAAGACAATAAACGTTAGAGAATACCGAAGGGGCAATCTAAAATGAACAATCCAGAGAAACTGCCAACATAGGGTACACAAGACGAAGACAATAAACGTTAGAGAATACCGAAGGGGCAATCTAAAATGAACAATCCAGAGAAACTGGCAACATAGGGTACACAAGACGAAGAATAAAAATAGGTTGTCAATTTCCTATTTAAATTTGACCATATATTTTTTATCTGTAATGAAGTAATTTTGGAAAATATAGTTTTCTAAATTAAACAAGATTAAAAAGTAGAGGAAAATATTTATACAATGAAGTGTGTACAAAACATACCCTACTATAAATCTTGCATATGAGTGGTATACTAAACGTATAGCTGAAAAATGCTATTAATGTTTTACTGTCACAAAAATTCAGGGAAAGACTAAATATTTCAGTAAAATCATGGCAGTCAGTTTTACTGGTAAATACTCACTATTTCAGACCCTTACACATGCTTAACTGACAAACTCCAATGTAAGATGGGTTTGTGTATACAATGTAGTACTTTTTTTTCAAAATATTTACATGGATAGATAATACAATATATTAAAGTCAGGTAGTTACAAATCTAGAAGGTTGATGTTATGAAAAGTTCACAGCATAAATTCTAGGAATGATGCTATTCAATAATAACAAACACATACATGTCTGACATGTTACTTCTGGTTGTTTACAAATCAACATTTTGACAGTTGAAGTGATAGTTTCTGTGCTAACATCAATCTATTATTTGATGGTCATTGATTTTATTTACTGGCTCTGCTGGCACATCAAAAATAAACTCAATCATCGCTTGATGTCCACAAATATTAAAATCTACAACTATTATCTCCAATTGAATTGTTTTTGTTCATAAATCATCCCGATAAACTTCATTTCATAATTAGTAACAACAAGTCATGTGACATAGCTAGAAGAATTATCTACAGTTAATCAGAAAATACAGTTAGAGGAATTACCTACAGTTAATCAGAAAATAGTTAGAGGAATTACCTACAGTTAATCAGAAAATACAGTTAGAGGAATTACCTACAGTTAATTATAAAATGTAACAAAGACGTAATAGAACATATTTCAAGTAACACCGTTCTTTTAATTTCATTCAGTTTGGATTTTAACTGTAAGGTCATTATGAAAAGAAGGTCTTAACAATGATGGTCATCAATGTCCACCAATATCAACAAAATGAACAATCACCTCTAATCTTAACTGAACTCACTGAACACAAAATAGACCATGTCATAGGATGTTGGAAATTCAGATCCTGGTTTGGGACAGGCAAAAAATGTGGCAGGGTTAAATTGATTAATTGGATACCAACCCTCCCCTCTTGATGACTGGATACCAACCCGCCCCTCTTGATAATTGGATACCAACCCTCCCCTCTTGATGACTGGATACCATCCCTCCCCTCTTGATAACTGGATACCAACCTTCCCCTCTTGATAACTGGAAACCAACCATCCCCTCTTGATAATGGGATACCAACCCTCCCCTCTTGATGACTGCATACCAACCCTCCCCTCTTGATAACTGGATACCAACCCTCCCCTCTTGATAACTGGATACCAACCCTCCCCTCTTGATAACTGGATACCAACCCTCCCATCTTGATAATGGGATACCAACCCTCCCCTCTTGATGACTGGATACCAACCCTCCCCTCTTGATAACTGGGTACCAACCCTCCCCTCTTGATAACTGGATACCAACCCTCCCCTCTTGATAACTGGATACCAACCCTCCCCTCTTGATAATGGGATACCAACCCTCCCCTCTTGATAACTGGATCCCAACCCTCCCCTCTTGATGACTGGATACCAACCAACCCCCCTCTTGATAACTGGATACCAACCCTCCCCTCTTGATAACTGGATACCAACCCTCCCCTCTTGATAACTGGATACCAACCCCCCCTCTTGATGACTGGATCCCAACCCTCCCCTCTTGATAACTGGATACCAACCCTCCCCTCTTGATAACTGGATACCAACCCTCCCCTCTTGATAACTGGATACCAACCCTCCCCTCTTGATAACTGGATACCAACCCTCCCCTCTTGATAACTAGATACCAACCCTCCCCTCGTGATGACTGGATACCAACCCTTCCCTCTTGATGACTGGATACCCCCCTCTTGATAACTGGATACCAACCCCCCCTCTTGATAACTGGATACCAACCCTCTCCTCTTGATAACTGGATACCAACCCTCCCCTCTTGATAACTGGATACCAACCCTCTCCTCTTGATAACTGGATACCAACCCTCCCCTCTTGATAACTGGATACCAACCCTCCCCTCTTGATGACTGGATACCAACCCTCCCCTCTTGATAATGGGATACCAACCCCCCCCCCCCTCTTGGTGACTGGATACCAACCCTCCCCTCTTGATAACTGGATACCAACCCCCCCCTCTTGATGACTGGATACCAACCCTCCCCTCTTGATGACTGGATACCAACCCTTCCCTCTTGATAACTGGATACCAACCCTCCCCTCTTGTTGACTGGATACCAACCCCCCCCCCCTCTTGATGACTGGATACCAACCCTTCCCTCTTGATAACTGGAAACCAACCCTCCCCTCTTGATAATGGGATACCCCCTCTTGATAACTGGATACCAATCCTCCCCTCTTGATAACTGGATACCAACCCTCCCCTCTTGATAACTGGATCCCAACCCTCCCCCTCTTGATAATTGGATACCAACCCTCCCCTCTTGATAACTGGATACCAACCCTCCCCTCTTGATAACTGGATCCCAACCCTCCCCCTCTTGATGACTGGATAGCAACCCTCCCCTCTTGATAACTGGATACCAACCCTCCCCTCTTGATGACTGGATACCAACCCTCCCTTATTGATAACTGGATACCAACCCTCCCCTCTTGATAACTGGATACCAACCCTCCCCTCTTGATGACTGGATACCAACCCTCCCCTCTTGATAATGGGATACCAACCCTCCCCTCTTGATGACTGGATACCAACCCTCCCCTCTTGATGACTGGATACCAACCCTACCCTCTTGATAACTGGATACCAACCCCCCCTCTTGATAACTGGATACCAACCCTCCCCTCTTGGTGACTGGATACCAACCCTCCCCTGTTGATAACTGGATACCAACCCTCCCCTCTTGGTGACTGGATACCAACCCTCCCCTCTTGATAACTGGATACCAACCCTTCCCTCTTGATAATGGGATGCCAACCCTCCCCTCTTGATGACTGGATACCAACCCTCCCCTCTTGATAATGGGATACCAACCCCCCCCCCCTCTTGATAACTGGATACCAACCATCCCCTCTTGATAACTGGATACCAACCCTCCCCTCTTGATAATGGGATCCCCCCTCTTGATAACTGGATACCAACCCTCCCCTCTTGATAACTGGATACCAACCCTCCCCTCTTGATGACTGGATACCAACCCTCCCCTCTTGATAATGGGATACCCCCCTCTTGATGACTGGATACCAACCCTCCCCTCTTGATAATGGGATACCCCCCTCTTGATGACTGGATACCAACCCTCCCCTCTTGATAACTGGATACCAACCCTCCCCCTCTTGATGACTGGAAACCAACCCCCCCCCTCTTGATAACTGGATACCAACCCTCCCCTCTTGATGACTGGATACCAACCCTCCCCTCTTGATAATGGGATACCAACCCTCCCCTCTTGATGACTGGATACCAACCCTACCCTCTTGATAACTGGATACCAACCCCCCCTCTTGATAACTGGATACCAACCCTCCCCTCTTGATGACTGGATACCAACCCTCCCCTCTTGATAATGGGATACCAACCCTCCCCTCTTGATGACTGGATACCAACCCTCCCCTCTTGATGACTGGATACCAACCCCCCCCTCTTGATGACTGGATACCAACCCCCCCTCTTGATAACTGGATACCAACCCTTCCCTCTTGATGACTGGATACCAACCCTCCCCTCTTGATGACTGGATACCAACCCTCCCCTCTTGATGACTGGATACCAACCCTCCCCTCTTGATGACTGGATACCAACCCCCCCTCTTGATAACTGGATACCAACCCTCCCCTCTTGATGACTGGATACCAACCCTCCCCTCTTGATGACTGGATACCAACCCTCCCCTCTTGATGACTGGATACCAACCCTCCCCTATTGATAATGGGATACCAACCCTCCCCTCTTGATGACTGGATACCAACCCTCCCCTCTTGATGACTGGATACCAACCCTCCCCTCTTGATGACTGGATACCAACCCCCCCTCTTGATAACTGGATACCAACCCTCCCCTCTTGATGACTGGATACCAACCTTCCCCTCTTGATGACTGGATACCAACCCTCCCCTCTTGATGACTGGATACCAACCCTCCCCTCTTGATGACTGGATACCAACCCCCCCTCTTGATAACTGGATACCAACCCTCCCCTCTTGATGACTGGATACCAACCCTCCCCTCTTGATGACTGGATACCAACCCTCCCCTCTTGATGACTGGATACCAACCCTCCCCTATTGATAACTGGATCTCCAATGGCAATACATATATAAACAACAAAGAAAAAAAACCTGCACAGATTTGCTTCCAATCAAAAAGACCACATACTATCACAAAAATGAATGACAACTTAACCATGGACAGTACAATAGCAAGGTCAATGAATGACAACATAAACATGGACAGTACAATAGCAAGGTCAATGAATGACAACTTAACCATGGACAGTATAATAGCAGGGTCAGAGAATGCTTGCATTTAACTGACATGTCTTTTTATGAATTCTGATGAGAAGATTGCCATTTCTTTTAAATCTAGCCCGACATGCAAGCCTCCCTATACTTATTTCCTAAATGGTTGACATGCAAGCCTCCCTATACTTATTTCCTAAGCGGTTGGACACATCATGTACTAATCATCATGCCATCATGTGCCATTACAGATATAATAATAGGGCTGTCTTATTTGATTTCCAATTAACCTTGATATTCCTGTCAAGTTCTCTGATAAAAAGTTCTTCTATATTGATTGGATAAAATTCTGACATGTTTATTCCACTAAAGTCATGTCCATCGTGATGTTTACAGTTGAAACATTACACTAAAGTCATGTCCATCATGATGTTTACAGTTGAAACATTACACTAAAGTCATGTACACCGTGATGTTTACAGTTGAAACATTACACTAAAGTCATGTCCACCGTGATGTTTACAGTTGAAACATTACACTAAAGTCATGTCCACCGTGATGTTTACAGTTGAAACATTACACTAAAGTCATGTCCACCGTGATGTTTACAGTTGAAACATTACACTAAAGTCATGTCTACCGTGATGTTTACAGTTGAAACATTACACTAAGGTCATGTCCACAGTGATGTTTACAGTTGAAACATTACACTAAAGTCATGTCCACCGTGATGTTTACAGTTGAAACATTACACTAAAGTCATGTCTACCGTGATGTTTACAGTTGAAACATTACACTAAAGTCATGTCCACTGTGATGTTTACAGTTGAAACATTACACTAAAGTCATGTCTACCGTGATGTTTACAGTTGAAACATTACACTAAGGTCATGTCCACCGTGATGTTTACAGTTGAAACATTACACTAAGGTCATGTCCACCGTGATGTTTACAGTTGAAACATTACACTAAGGTCATGTCCACCGTGATGTTTACAGTTGAAACATTACACTAAGGTCATGTCCACCGTGATGTTTACAGTTGAAACATTACACTAAGGTCATGTCCACCGTGATGTTTACAGTTGAAACATTACACTAAGGTCATGTCCACCGTGATGTTTACAGTTGAAACATTACACTAAGGTCATGTCCACCGTGATGTTTACAGTTGAAACATTACACTAAGGTCATGTCCACCGTGATGTTTACAGTTGAAACATTACACTAAGGTCATGTCCACCGTGATGTTTACAGTTGAAACATTACACTAAGGTCATGTCCACCGTGATGTTTACAGTTGAAACATTACACTAAGGTCATGTCCACCGTGATGTTTACAGTTGAAACATTACACTAAGGTCATGTCCACCGTGATGTTTACAGTTGAAACATTACACTAAGGTCATGTCCACCGTGATGTTTACAGTTGAAACATTACACTAAGGTCATGTCCACCGTGATGTTTACAGTTGAAACATTACACTAAGGTCATGTCCACCGTGATGTTTACAGTTGAAACATTACACTAAGGTCATGTCCACCGTGATGTTTACAGTTGAAACATTACACTAAGGTCATGTCCACCGTGATGTTTACAGTTGAAACATTACACTAAGGTCATGTCCACCGTGATGTTTACAGTTGAAACATTACACTAAGGTCATGTCCACCGTGATGTTTACAGTTGAAACATTACACTAAGGTCATGTCCACCGTGATGTTTACAGTTGAAACATTACACTAAGGTCATGTCCACCGTGATGTTTACAGTTGAAACATTACTTTAGGTGTAACATTTTCTCAGACTAATTATCTGCTTCACAATGTGTAATTTTTAAACCAATTTTCCTTCATTTAAGAGGACGTAATTTGTTTGCAAAACAGTTAAAAGATATATTTTTTTCAACCACATCGGTGGTGTAATGGTTAGGGTGTTCACCTCGAGTGCAGTAGATCGTGTGTTTGAGCCTCGATCCGGTCAAAGGAAAGACTATGAAATTGGTATTTGTTGCTTCTCTGCTAAGCAAGCAGCATTAAGGAGAAAGAGCAGGATAATGTGTCCGAGTGGGGCTACATGTCTATCCGGGTACTGTTGTTTCAGTGAGCTAGCACTATAATAATCCAACTAAACATGTTGGTCTAGTACAATTGGACCTCATCATCATCATCTCATTGAAAATTAACTTATTCCCGCCATGATATAGCTGAAAAATAGCTGAGTTGGCATTAAACAACAATCACTTTCTCTCTCTTTTTTTTTCATCACAACAAATGGTAACATTTGACCTTATGGGTACATATACAATATTGGTGTATTGACGGTAAATATAGAATTTATGTGGCGAGGCTTAGAAACGGGGGAAAGATGAGCTTTTAGCGAGTCTTTTCATCCATTTCGTGCCGAGCCACATAAATTCTATTTTTACCGTCAATACAATAATATTGTATTTATCCTGCAATAAAATTTGCAAAAAAAATGTTATTCAATTTAATAATAAGAAAAGATAACGGAAACCCCATTGATACCTCAATAGTATTTCCGGTAAGGGGCGTGGCTTAATAGCGTTATTAGGCTAATATAAAAAGTGTTATTATGACAGGGGTGTGGCTTAATAGCTTTATTAGGCTAATATAAAAAATGTTATTATGACAGGGGTGTGGCTTAATAGCTTTATTAGGCCAACGTGAAAAGTGTTATCATGACACTGTCATAATAAAGCAACAGTTTATTTCAACCCATTTATTATGACAAAAATAACCCAATTGCAGGATAAAAATATATAGTCAGTCACTACATACAGTATATAGAATGTAATTTAGTGGGCAGGATGCATTTCTGAGGTAAGGTTTATCAAAAGACTGGAAAGCTAAATAATTTTGAGTGTATTTGGTAGCAAGTAAACCAAAGGATATCCAAAATTGGATAAGGATATCGAGAACCTTAGCTTTAATAATAATTCTGGTATTTAGTACTGTCAATTTTCAACAATAAATATATCTTCTAATAAACCATGTCAACTCCATTTCAACATTAACTGATATAGGAAATCTTAGGATAAAATGAATTTATTTTTCCATTACTTCACTTTATAATCTATTTAAATTCAAGGAGAAAGGATAAAATTGAATTGTATCAAATTAATTCTGAAGGATGACAGTAAGTAGATATGATATAAGCATTGTTTAGTATAATATCATACAAGGTTTAGTCAATATTGGATTATGATCTTCATCTTTAAAGCATTCCAACAATTTCTCCCACTAATAAAAAAAAGTTCAGTGAACTAACCTACACATTCAATGTATTTATATTGTTGGAAAATATATTTTATTTGTATGAGCATTAGAAACAGGTAGAAAGGTAAGCCTTTGGCGAGCTTTTCTGAATTTGAATTATTTAACCGTGAATGCAAATACATTTTTATATCAATCTACAACGAATGTATATTGTGTTTATCCTGTAATGTCAAAAAGTCCAAAGCCATTGTATACTTTAACTGAAAATAGCAGAAACAAGCAGAGTGTTCTGAGAATTGTTGTTCTCAATAGTGAGCTCTATTACGTCTACACTTACACTGTTACCATTCTTGTCACTTATACTGCTACCATTCTTGTCACTTATACTGCTACCATTCTTGTCACTTATACTGTTACCATTCTTGTCACTTATACTGTTACCATTCTTGTCACTTATACTGTTACCATTCTTGTCACTTATACTGTTACCATTCTTGTCCCTTACACTGTTACCATTCTTGTCACTTATACTGCTACCATTCTTGTCACTTATACTGTTACCATTCTTGTCACTTATACTGTTACCATTCTTGTCACTTATACTGTTACCATTCTTGTCACTTATACTGTTACCATTCTTGTCACTTATACTGTTACCATTCTTGTCACTTATACTGTTACCATTCTTGTCACTTATACTGTTACCATTCTTGTCACTTATACTGTTACCATTTTTGTCACTTATACTGTTACCATTCTTGTCACTTATACTGCTACCATTCTTGTCACTTATACTGCTACCATTCTTGTCACTTATACTGCTACCATTCTTGTCACTTATACTGTTACCATTCTTGTCACTTATACTGTTACCATTCTTGTCACTTATACTGCTACCATTCTTGTCACTTATACTGCTACCATTCTTGTCACTTATACTGTTACCATTCTTGTCACTTATACTGTTACCATTCTTGTCACTTTATACTGTTACCATTCTTGTCACTTATACTGTTACCATTCTTGTCACTTATACTGTTATCATTCTTGTCACTTATACTGTTACCATTCTTGTCACTTATACTGTTACCATTATTGTCACTTATACTGTTACCATTCTTGTCACTTATACTGCTACCATTCTTGTCACTTATACTGTTACCATTCTTGTCACTTATACTGTTACCATTCTTGTCACTTATACTGTTACCATTCTTGTCACTTATACTGTTACCATTCTTGTCACTTATACTGTTACCATTCTTGTCACTTATACTGTTACCATTCTTGTCACTTATACTGCTACCATTCTTGTCACTTATACTGTTACCATTCTTGTCACTTATACTGTTACCATTCTTGTCACTTATACTGCTACCATTCTTGTCACTTATACTGCTACCATTCTTGTCACTTATACTGTTACCATTCTTGTCACTTATACTGTTACCATTCTTGTCACTTATACTGTTACCATTCTTGTCACTTATACTGCTACCATTCTTGTCACTTATACTGCTACCATTCTTGTCACTTATACTGTTACCATTCTTGTCACTTATACTGCTACCATTCTTGTCACTTATACTGTTACCATTCTTGTCACTTATACTGTTACCATTCTTGTCACTTATACTGTTACCATTCTTGTCACTTATACTGCTACCATTCTTGTCATTTATACTGTTACCATTCTTGTCACTTATACTGCTACCATTCTTGTCACTTATACTGCTACCATTCTTGTCACTTATACTGTTACCATTCTTGTCACTTATACTGTTACCATTCTTGTCACTTATACTGCTACCATTCTTGTCACTTATACTGTTACCATTCTTGTCACTTATACTGCTACCATTCTTGTCACTTATACTGCTACCATTCTTGTCACTTATACTGTTACCATTCTTGTCACTTATACTGTTACCATTCTTGTCACTTATACTGCTACCATTCTTGTCACTTATACTGCTACCATTCTTGTCACTTATACTGTTACCATTCTTGTCACTTATACTGCTACCATTCTTGTCACTTATACTGCTACCATTCTTGTCACTTATACTGTTACCATTCTTGTCACTTATACTGCTACCATTCTTGTCACTTATACTGCTACCATTCTTGTCACTTATACTGTTACCATTCTTGTCACTTATACTGTTACCATTCTTGTCACTTATACTGCTACCATTCTTGTCACTTATACTGCTACCATTCTTGTCACTTATACTGTTACCATTCTTGTCACTTATACTGCTACCATTCTTGTCACTTATACTGTTACCATTCTTGTCACTTATACTGCTACCATTCTTGTCATTTATACTGTTACCATTCTTGTCACTTATACTGTTACCATTCTTGTCACTTATACTGTTACCATTCTTGTCACTTATACTGTTACCATTCTTGTCACTTATACTGTTACCATTCTTGTCACTTATACTGTTACCATTCTTGTCACTTATACTGTTACCATTCTTGTCACTTATACTGTTACCATTCTTGTCACTTATACTGTTACCATTCTTGTCACTTATACTGTTACCATTCTTGTCACTTATACTGCTACCATTCTTGTCACTTATACTGTTACCATTCTTGTCACTTATACTGTTACCATTCTTGTCACTTATACTGTTACCATTCTTGTCACTTATACTGCTACCATTCTTGTCACTTATACTGCTACCATTCTTGTCACTTATACTGTTACCATTCTTGTCACTTATACTGTTACCATTCTTGTCACTTATACTGCTACCATTCTTGTCACTTATACTGTTACCATTCTTGTCACTTATACTGTTACCATTATTGTCACTTATACTGTTACCATTCTTGTCACTTATACTGCTACCATTCTTGTCACTTATACTGTTACCATTCTTGTCACTTATACTGCTACCATTCTTGTCACTTATACTGTTACCATTCTTGTCACTTATACTGTTACCATTCTTGTCACTTATACTGTTACCATTCTTGTCACTTATACTGTTACCATTCTTGTCACTTATACTGTTACCATTCTTGTCACTTATACTGCTACCATTCTTGTCACTTATACTGCTACCATTCTTGTCACTTATACTGCTACCATTCTTGTCACTTATACTGCTACCATTCTTGTCACTTATACTGCTACCATTCTTGTCACTTATACTGTTACCATTCTTGTCACTTATACTGTTACCATTCTTGTCACTTATACTGTTACCATTCTTGTCACTTATACTGTTACCATTCTTGTCACTTATACTGTTACCATTCTTGTCACTTATACTGCTACCATTCTTGTCACTTATACTGTTACCATTCCTGTCACTTATACTGTTACCATTCTTGTCACTTATACTGCTACCATTCTTGTCACTTATACTGTTACCATTATTGTCACTTATACTATTACCATTCTTGTCACTTATACTGCTACCATTCTTGTCACTTATACTGTTACCATTCTTGTCACTTATACTGTTACCATTCTTGTCACTTATACTGTTACCATTCTTGTCACTTATACTGCTACCATTCTTGTCACTTATACTGTTACCATTCTTGTCACTTATACTGTTACCATTCTTGTCACTTATACTGCTACCATTCTTGTCACTTATACTGTTACCATTCTTGTCACTTATACTGTTACCATTCTTGTCACTTATACTGCTACCATTCTTGTCACTTATACTGCTACCATTCTTGTCACTTATACTGTTACCATTCTTGTCACTTATACTGTTACCATTCTTGTCACTTATACTGTTACCATTCTTGTCACTTATACTGCTACCATTCTTGTCACTTATACTGCTACCATTCTTGTCACTTATACTGTTACCATTCTTGTCACTTATACTGCTACCATTCTTGTCACTTATACTGTTACCATTCTTGTCACTTATACTGTTACCATTCTTGTCACTTATACTGTTACCATTCTTGTCACTTATACTGCTACCATTCTTGTCATTTATACTGTTACCATTCTTGTCACTTATACTGCTACCATTCTTGTCACTTATACTGCTACCATTCTTGTCACTTATACTGTTACCATTCTTGTCACTTATACTGTTACCATTCTTGTCACTTATACTGCTACCATTCTTGTCACTTATACTGTTACCATTCTTGTCACTTATACTGCTACCATTCTTGTCACTTATACTGCTACCATTCTTGTCACTTATACTGTTACCATTCTTGTCACTTATACTGTTACCATTCTTGTCACTTATACTGCTACCATTCTTGTCACTTATACTGCTACCATTCTTGTCACTTATACTGTTACCATTCTTGTCACTTATACTGCTACCATTCTTGTCACTTATACTGCTACCATTCTTGTCACTTATACTGTTACCATTCTTGTCACTTATACTGCTACCATTCTTGTCACTTATACTGCTACCATTCTTGTCACTTATACTGTTACCATTCTTGTCACTTATACTGTTACCATTCTTGTCACTTATACTGCTACCATTCTTGTCACTTATACTGCTACCATTCTTGTCACTTATACTGTTACCATTCTTGTCACTTATACTGCTACCATTCTTGTCACTTATACTGTTACCATTCTTGTCACTTATACTGCTACCATTCTTGTCATTTATACTGTTACCATTCTTGTCACTTATACTGTTACCATTCTTGTCACTTATACTGTTACCATTCTTGTCACTTATACTGTTACCATTCTTGTCACTTATACTGTTACCATTCTTGTCACTTATACTGTTACCATTCTTGTCACTTATACTGTTACCATTCTTGTCACTTATACTGTTACCATTCTTGTCACTTATACTGTTACCATTCTTGTCACTTATACTGTTACCATTCTTGTCACTTATACTGCTACCATTCTTGTCACTTATACTGTTACCATTCTTGTCACTTATACTGTTACCATTCTTGTCACTTATACTGTTACCATTCTTGTCACTTATACTGCTACCATTCTTGTCACTTATACTGCTACCATTCTTGTCACTTATACTGTTACCATTCTTGTCACTTATACTGTTACCATTCTTGTCACTTATACTGCTACCATTCTTGTCACTTATACTGTTACCATTCTTGTCACTTATACTGTTACCATTATTGTCACTTATACTGTTACCATTCTTGTCACTTATACTGCTACCATTCTTGTCACTTATACTGTTACCATTCTTGTCACTTATACTGCTACCATTCTTGTCACTTATACTGTTACCATTCTTGTCACTTATACTGTTACCATTCTTGTCACTTATACTGTTACCATTCTTGTCACTTATACTGTTACCATTCTTGTCACTTATACTGTTACCATTCTTGTCACTTATACTGCTACCATTCTTGTCACTTATACTGCTACCATTCTTGTCACTTATACTGCTACCATTCTTGTCACTTATACTGCTACCATTCTTGTCACTTATACTGCTACCATTCTTGTCACTTATACTGTTACCATTCTTGTCACTTATACTGTTACCATTCTTGTCACTTATACTGTTACCATTCTTGTCACTTATACTGTTACCATTCTTGTCACTTATACTGTTACCATTCTTGTCACTTATACTGCTACCATTCTTGTCACTTATACTGTTACCATTCTTGTCACTTATACTGTTACCATTCTTGTCACTTATACTGCTACCATTCTTGTCACTTATACTGTTACCATTATTGTCACTTATACTATTACCATTCTTGTCACTTATACTGCTACCATTCTTGTCACTTATACTGTTACCATTCTTGTCACTTATACTGTTACCATTCTTGTCACTTATACTGTTACCATTCTTGTCACTTATACTGCTACCATTCTTGTCACTTATACTGTTACCATTCTTGTCACTTATACTGTTACCATTCTTGTCACTTATACTGCTACCATTCTTGTCACTTATACTGTTACCATTATTGTCACTTATACTATTACCATTCTTGTCACTTATACTGCTACCATTCTTGTCACTTATACTGTTACCATTCTTGTCACTTATACTGTTACCATTCTTGTCACTTATACTGTTACCATTCTTGTCACTTATACTGTTACCATTCTTGTCACTTATACTGTTACCATTCTTGTCACTTATACTGCTACCATTCTTGTCACTTATACTGTTACCATTCTTGTCACTTATACTGTTACCATTCTTGTCACTTATACTGCTACCATTCTTGTCACTTATACTGTTACCATTCTTGTCACTTATACTGTTACCATTCTTGTCACTTATACTGCTACCATTCTTGTCACTTATACTGTTACCATTCTTGTCACTTATACTGTTACCATTCTTGTCACTTATACTGCTACCATTCTTGTCACTTATACTGCTACCATTCTTGTCACTTATACTGTTACCATTCTTGTCACTTATACTGTTACCATTCTTGTCACTTATACTGTTACCATTCTTGTCACTTATACTGTTACCATTCTTGTCACTTATACTGCTACCATTCTTGTCACTTATACTGTTACCATTATTGTCACTTATACTGTTACCATTCTTGTCACTTATACTGTTACCATTCTTGTCACTTATACATATATTAGACCCCTTTATTAGTACTCCAAATCACACAATTGAAGGATAAATTATAATATTTTGATGATTTGTTGGATTAATGTCTTAACAGAAAGTGCCAAAGGTAACATTTCAGCTATACTGTATACATTTTTTCATTTTTGTGCCTGTCCCAAGTCCCAAGTTCCAAGTCATATGTGATGATTTTTTTTTAATGTTCAATTAGTTGAGGTGAGAAGTGAGAGGTGATTGTTTATTTTGTACTTGTTGACCATCAATATTTAAATTTGCTTTTCATAATAATATGGATCTTTATGGATCATAATATATACCATTTCTTCATGAAAGTCACTTTAATATGACAAGAAGTTTTAATAATCTGTCTCATAATTCCCCCCCCCCCCTTTTTGAATTGTTTAATGACATGGGATAATGACATTGCCATTATTTACCATCTCTTGTATGCAAATATTACATCCTCTTTTAATACATATCCCCCTCCCAGTTGTAAAACAGTGATAAACCAATCACGATAAAGACGATGTAGTGTATTATATTAATGTCCATCATATGGAATAACACTCTCAAGTCTAAAAATAAACACACAGTTCAATCACAGTAAAAGTATAAATACTAGGAAGTGTATCTTCTTTGTGGAATATTGTAAAAAAAAAAAGAAAAAAAAAGGGGGGGAGGTGATAGTTGATATTTAATATTTTTATATGAAAATGACATAATAATGTTTAAAAAATGTAATATCCCATTTTCCTTAAACTTAAATATGAAATGAAGATAAATGAAATTTTTGAGATTTTAATAAAAATGAACAAACAAACAAAAATTATTCAGGTACAATTTAGGTTCAAACTTTTTTATGTTTCTTACTAAATATATTCTGCAATTCGACCCCAATGTTAAATGTTTTATAGTGGAGGTCACCTTGATTTAGATTTTAATCTGTACAAAAAACCACAAACTAAATAAAAAAAAACATTCAATGATCATTCATATAGCATAATTTTAAAATGGTCCATGAGATCATTTTCAGACTATTTCTCTTTTTTTAACTACATTTGTAGCCATTTTGGATTTCTAAATGACAGAAAATTATCCAATGATCCCGCATCAATACAGATTGGGTTCAAACAAGTTTTTAGTTTTTGAAGAAGATTTCTACATTTTCCTGCATGATTGTACTAATAAACTCTACCTAATGACCGATTGACAGCCATCTTGAATTTCTGACCGACATGACAAAAAAACATTTCTAAAGGACCGTCCATTCATCAACCCCGTACAGTTGGGCTAGCACTGTTCAGCAGTTTCTGAGATAAAATTTATTTAAACACTATCCCCATTGAATTAAAAGTATGTCCTTTGACGGAATTGAACTTTGATCTCCAATGAAGGACCAGACTTTGGGTCAAATAGTTCTGAGAAGTTTTCAAACATTTTTTCCATAGAGGTCTGTGTTAACTCATCCTAAAGAGACATCTATCTTGATTTAAAATTAACAACTAAAGTTCTATCACCTGATGGAGACTTGACACGAGTCAATTTTTTTTTCTTTGTTAAGAACATTCCTCGTTGTTCATTTAATTCCCATAAATACATCAATGTGTATTTTAGGAACATTCCTATCAAGTAACAATTCTATCAACGATGTAGTTCCTGAGAAGATTTCTGACATTTCAGTTAATAACATTCACGGGTCAGAAGTCTTTCCACACTAAGATATTTGGAAAAATTCTCCCTACGTCATTTCTTATTTGATTTTCATAATTTTCCACATTTCAAAGCAGAATTAATAATATTTTATATCAATATTTCCATGTATTTTTCAAACTTTTATTTACAAGCATTTATGATTTAAACACAAATGTAAATTCTTGACATCACAATTTTCTATGATTATATAGTGATATTTGGTGAAAAAAATTAAACTTCGTGTTTATATCACATATTTCTATGAAAAGCAGAAATAAAATCATTTAAAAATTATAAGAAGAAACTGACATGGCTTTATGTGAAATAAATAGGAAAATATAATGCAGAGAAATTTTTGGCCCACTACTGTAGAACACTTAATTGATCCTGACATTTATCCTATATACTCCTATGTTAAACTACATGTATGTCCTATGGTTACAATCATACTGCATTTTCAACCCAAAATGTAACCTTTGTGAAGGCAATGATCATTCCTGTATAGTTGGGTGCGTACCATTGCTCTGACGCCCCACTACTTCGACAGCCCGTTATTCCGATGGCCCATTATTCCGACGACCCATTATTCCGATGGCCCATTTTTTTGTATTAATCATAATGTACAGTAATGGCAATTTTTTCTCTCCAGATCCAGGATCAAACTAGACTAGCTCACTCACAATGGTTACTTCCGCCCCCTGTATCCTAAATGCAACCGTTAATGTCAGAACAAACCTTTATAATTATTTCATGCACATCTACATATGGTGTACTCCTTTGTGTAAAGTTTAATAAAAATATTTTGGATGGTTTTGAAGGCTTACAAGGTTTATGGACAGACGGACAGGGTGATTCCTATATATCCCCAAACTTTGTAAGAGTATAGTTATATGTATCTTCATAAATATTCGGATCAAAATATTTTATAAAAAATTATTTCACCCCCCCCCTCACCCACAGAAAAATCTAAATGGTCTTCCCCCTGATCTCTGGGAAAGCTGTGACTGAGAATCTCCCATACGTGTCAATTAAGACGTCATGACGCCATTAGACGGTAGTATAATACTACGCTTGGCAGTTATTGACATGTGTCAACCTCTGTATGGGTTGAAAACGGAAGTTCTGTCATGATTGATATATGGCAATTCTCTTTAGGGGTATAAAAAGCTCCCAGAGAATCCTTGCCACCCAAAAAATTGTTTTCTACGCTAAAATGGCTGCAAGAATAATTTCTGGAAGTCGCGGCGGAAAGGTTCTGATTTACCGAGGATTTAAATACCAAAAGAATAGAGAAAGGGGAGAGATCATACATTGGCGTAGCTGGAAAGAGGAATGCCAGGCTCCTTTAAAAACAAACACATTTGATTTAGAAGACGAGAATGTGCGAATAATTGTCCAAAATGAACCACAGCATACGCACGCTGAGGAAGATACCCTTATTGAAAAATCGGAAATAAAGAGCAAGCTCGTTGAGACTGTAAAGCAGGATCCAAGTGTGCCAATCAAAAGGGTTTATAATACCATAGTGAGAACCCATCAGCGGGGCGGAGGAGATGTGGAATCCATTCCGCGATTTTCAAATATTAAGAGTGCAATGACACGAGCAAGGCAAGAATTCGTTCCTAATATACCGCACAGCGTTGACGATGTTGTCATTGAAGATACGTGGGGTGAAACGTGGTCTGGAGATGATTATCTTTTACACCAAGATAATGGTTGGGGTATTTTGATATTTGCAATGACAGAAAATTTGCGGTGTTTGTGTAAATGCGCAGATGTGTATATGGACGGAACTTTCCGCACTTGCCCTGCACCCTATGCACAGTTCTTTACAATACATGGTAAATATAGGAATAGAGTTATCCTCTTTGCCAGTTGCTTAACAGAGGAGAAGAATATTGGCCAATATAGGCAGAAATTACAAACTTTGAAAAGAAGAATTCACAAGAAATAGGCCATAGATGGCACCCGACAAGTCATTTGTGACTATGAGCAATCGCTCATAGCTGCAGTGCAAACAGAACTCCCAAATTCACAAGTAAGTGGATGCTATTTCCATTTTACCAAAGCCCTTTGGTGACACATCAAGACACTTGGAATGTCAGTTTCTTACAGACAGCATGCACGTCTTCGCAAATGCGTTAGGAAAGTCATGGCCATTGGATATCTGCCATTACTCTTGGTAAGACAGAATTTCAACATTCTTAGGAAAGCTAACAACACGAGACGCTTAGTACGTCGGTTTCCAGCCCTCAACGACTTTCTTGTGTATAAGCAAAGAAATTATTTCGATGGAAACTTTCCTCCTACAATGTGGAATGTGTTCGAGAGAAACATGGATAACAAGAGCAACAACTTTGTTGAAAGTAAGTTTATTGATCAAGACAATATATGTATATTCTAAATCCTGTATATTGTTTTTATACTACATTCTTAATTTAAAATAATTTTTGGTCAAATATTGAGAAAAAAAAATTCCATCATTCTCAAGCGCGGACATTGACGAAAACGCCATAAAATGAACTGGATGCACATCTGTTTTATGTATGCACATCACACTAAAGGTAACCAGGAGATATGTTATACTCTTCAGTTTATAAGTACACCTTTATATGTACAATAAGAATAAAACAGATTCCCCAATCTACATTTAATTTACTTACTGCTGGTTTTCTCGTCCGTTTCCTCCAGAATTTGTGCTTGATAAGCGACAGAAAAATCTATATTTCTTTCATTCCTACTGCAAGAGGGTGAACAAACAAGTTTAATTTTAATTTTAATCAGTCTTTTGCCGAAAAGGCAGATTGCACCTTTTGGAAAAACAACTCGTCCAAATAAATAGGTTTTAGGCTAACCTATTAAATGAGCAAGAACTGACTTCATATTAAATTTCAGATATATATTTGTATCAATTTTTTAGACAATATTTCAGTAAGCTGATTAAATTCGGTTGAATTTTGAACTTTAAATACCAAATTTTAACTGCCCACTCTTACAGAAGGGACCTTTATACCGCCATTTGACATCCGTTGTCGTTTTAAACTTTATTCAGCATCTATCTATTACAGAAAGAAATAAGTTCTAATCGTTGATTTTCAGGTTTCCACAGGGCATGGAATCAGTCCGTCACTGTTCGTCATCCGTCCATATGGAAGGTCCTTAGATGTCTGAAAGATGAGCAGGCCAATTCGGAAGTATCTGTCGATGCGTTAAACCAAGGTGAAGCTCTACCAAGAAGAAAGCATAAATGGAGAAACATTCAAAGACTTAAAGAAGAATATAACACTGGTGTGAGAAATGTAGAGGACTACTGGGCCAGCCACCTTATTGCTTCTTTTTTGTAAACACAAGTGCCTGAAGTGAGGTTTGATCGTATACCCTGTGCACTATGCCTGACTTGTTGACTTTGATGGACCTCTTACAGCGTCAGATACAATAGTCTTCAGTATATTTTGTGAAAGTTGTTTTTCTTTATTTTCTTGATTCAATAAGCTTGTAGTATCAAAGGCAAGAGTGGGTGTATGTGGTCTGTCCGTCAGCAGCTCACATTATGCACCCTTCGGTAACAACAGAACAGAAGTTAACCAAACTTTGCTGACATTTTATTTTTGAAATCCTGCAAGGTTGATCAGGACAGTGGTTGTTTATTTATTGATGATTTTTTTATGTTTCCTTTTCTATTCATCTTGTAAAAACTTCCTGTTGCAAAAGAGCTTGTAATTTACACGTAATGTCTCAGGTAGAGAGAGATAAGTTAACTTATTTGTACCAGAGACATTAAAATGAAACCAAACAAGCATACAGCTATCTTAATAGAGAGATGCTTGACCATTAGACAACAACAAAATGTCCTAATTGTCGTGAAAAACTCATATCAGTTTCACCAAGCCATCGATATGAGATCCTTGTTTTAAATACCCTCAAAATTTGTGGTAATTAGCTAACCTAGTTAAAACTGCAAGTGAGTATTACAATCACTTGGTGTCTGTCGTCCGTTTGACTGTAAACTTTTCACATATTGCTTGTCTCTTTGATAACCATCTGAGATGAATATAATAAAAATATTTTTCACTCGATCGATATTAGTTCCAGTAACCACTGAACAGAACTTAACCAAACTTTACAGAGATGTTACTTTCTGTGTTGTGACATTGGTACTGGTCCAATTACAAATATCTCGGTCATGACTGATTGTTGTTTACTGGCTTAACTTCGAAATTGTTTTTTTCTGAAAAATGGCTTGAGAAATCAAAACCAAGCGTGAAATATATCTTCCAGTACATGAATGTCCTTTACTGCATTGGTGGTAAACAGATATTCAAAATGGTAGAGGTAAAGGTTTACATTTATGGTAAATAATAATTTGCTATTAAAAACCTCTGAACTGAATTTGGCTAAACTTTGTAGAAATGTTTAATGGGATTCGCTCTTATTGTAGTGACATTGGTTTGGATTAAGGGGCCGACCATTTAACTTGAAGGTGGGGGGGTTGACTATGGTTTTTTTCCTAAAAAAATATTTTGATGCAAGGAAAAAAATATTTTAGCATGCAAAATGCAAGAAAAAAATATTCTGATTCAAGATTTTCCTCAAAAAATTATGTTAAATTTTGAAAATAAATATTTTGTCATGAAGCGACAAAAAATAAAATGTTTTAAGCAAAGCGTGAAAAAAAAATTCTGGGTAAAAACCATAGTCCCCTTCAGGTTAAATGGCCAGTCCCTAAACAAAAACAAAGCTGCAATGACTAAGATTTTATTGGGTTAACTTTGGAGAATCCCCTTCTTTCAAGGACCTGCATGCCAAGCCGATTTAAGTATACGTAATAATGGTCAATGCAAGTCTATTCTTCTTATTTATCTGTGGTTCTACGCCATTACAAATCTTTTCCAAACAGCCTGATTCGTGTACAGGCTTGTGTTTGTTGAATTATCAAGAACTCAAATGTGATTTTTAGGCCAAATAAATTTTATTTTCAGACACAAATTTGCTCCCTTCCCACATTTTTACCTTCGAATTATACCGTAATTCATTTTCCATGTTCGCTTAATTTATTTAAAAATTTAAAAATAATATTAAAATTTCATGCAATTTAGGCACGGACCATTTGATATTCTTCGGATGGGGGGCTGGGATTTTTGTCTGCACACATTATTTTTTTCGCACCCTTTGTGGACCAGAATTTTTTTCCTAATATACTTTATACAGGAAAATTTTATTAGCAAAATTCTTTTTTTCAATAAGACAAAGTGGTGGGCCATATTATTTTTTTCAAGGTGTTACCAGGTCAGATTATATTTTTCGGTAAAAATCAGGGCAAGAATTTTTTTTCTCAAAAAAATCTCAGCCCCCCCCCCCCCTCCCCTCCCCTCGAAAATCAAATGGTCTATGCCTTAAGTATCAATCAACAATACCAAAATTAAATTGCAAATTCCCTGCTCCCTCCAATGTTTTTGTTTGTCTCGCCTCGAGTAACGGCGGCGGTGTAAACTTTTCATAATTAAATCCAAAATGTAGAAGTCCTAGACCATCCGAAATTGGTACTGAGATTCCTCATTATGCAAGGAATCTGCTAGCACCATGACATTTGACTTTGACCCCATATTTACCCTTTAGTTTAATACTGAAACAATCCACCCAGTGAATATAAAGATTAAAGTCAGCCTTCCATTAGGTATAGAAGAATAACAACAGGTTTTTAGATAATTATACTACTTTTGACCATTTTTGACGGAATAATGGGTTGTCGGAGAAATGGGCTGTCGGAATAATGGGCCGTCGGAGCAATGGGCTGTCGGAAGAATGGGTGTCGGAAAAATGGGCTGTCGGAATAATGGGCTGTCAGAATTACGACCTGACCCCGTATAGCTTGGGTTCAATTAAATATCTGTATTGCCACTGGAGATCCTTTTATCAAGAGGGAGTGTTGGGATAGGTTAACTCCACCATATTTTTGCTTGTCCCAAGCTGGGACCTGGATTTCCATCGGTATGTTGTGGGTTTTTTTTTGTGTTCACTGATTTGATGTCAGTGGTAGTTCCTGGCTTTGTTGATATTGGTAAACCATCAATATTTAAATTTTTCTTTTCATAATATGCTTAAAGTGCATATGACCCTTAACTTAGAATAAATACAGATGTGTAAAGGATATCTGACCAATATTTACAATAAGTAAAGATGTGTTATGTACACCTGACCCTCAATAAAAAAAATACTGATGTGTAAATTACATTTGATCGTTATTTTAGAATAAATACAAATATATACACTACATCTGATCCATATTTAGAAAAAAAATAGAGATGTGCAAAATGCACATGACCCTCTTGTAGAATAACTACAGCTGTGCAAAGCTTATTTGACACTTATTCTAGAATAAATACAACTGTGTAAAGCTTATTTGACACTTATTCTAGAATAAATCCAGCTGTGTAAAGCTTATTTGACACTTATTCTAGAATAAATCCAGCTGTGTAAAGCTTATTTGACACTTATTCTAGAATAAATCTAGCTGTGTAAAGCTTATTTTACACTTATTCTAGAATAAATCCAGCTGTGTAAAGTACATCTGACTCATATTTGAGAATAAATACAGATGTGTAAAGTACATCTGACCCTTATTTTAGAATAAATACAGCTGTGTAAAGTACATCTGACTCATATTTGAGAATAAATACAGATGTGTAAAGTACATCTGACCCTTATTTTAAAATAAATACAGATGTGTAAAGTACATTTGACCCTTATTTTAGAATAAATACAGATGGGTAATGTTAATCTACTGATTCTTATTTTAGAATAAATGCAGATTTTCAAAGAACATCTAACACTTAATTTAGAATAAACAAAATTTAAAAACTCTCAAGAGTTATTCAAAATGAGATTCTAAATTTTTTTTCATTTTTCTAATGGATCCAGGATAACTTAACAAGGAATTCAGAAACAGTCATTATGTATTTACTGTTGAACTGATTAATTCCTACATTTGACATACCCTGGTAACCAGAAAGAGATTACTGTTGAACTGATTAATTCCTACATTTGACATACCCTGGTAACCAGAAAGAGATTACTGTTGAACTGATTAATTCCTACATTTGACATACCCTGGTAACCAGAAAGTGATTAATTCCTACATTTGACATACCCTGGTTTACTGTTGAACTGATTAATTCCTACATTTGACATACCCTGGTAACCAGAAAGAGATTACTGTTGAACTGATTAATTCCTACATTTGACATACCCTGGTAACCAGAAAGTGATTAATTCCTACATTTGACATACCCTGGTTTACTGTTGAACTGATTAATTCCTACATTTGACATACCCTGGTAACCAGAAAGAGAATCTATCAAAGTTTGACATACCCTGGTAACCAGAAAGAGAATCTATCAAAGTTTGAACAAATAATTTGTTTTCCAGGAGAACTACATCTTGAATATTTGACCAAATATTTTACAATTACATACACGTGTACATACATAAAAAATAACAAGAGTTCAATGAAACACACAGATTGCATGGATAGAACAATCTAAAGAATATCCCAAGTAAATATGTTATAAAAAAAAAAGTTGTTATAAACAATCAAATAAAATGTATTTAACAAAAAAATATTAAAAAAAAAAATCCAATTTCACCATTCAAGAAAATAAAAATGCCATTTGTAATCTATCATTTCTTCTACTTTCATCTTCTAAATAGAGAAAATATTAGCAAATATTTTTCTGACAATTAACATAAAAACAATTGTTGTACATAAGTAAATAAGACATAACATACATTCCTTCAAGAACAAACAGGAAGCAGAAGAATAATAAACTTTTTACCTGTCATTGTCCTCATCATCATCAGGATGTCCAACTATTGGAACTGGTTTAGTTTGTTTTTTTCCATGTTTTGGTTTTAAACCAAGTTTCTTAAACTTTTTATAAATGGCAGCAGCAGCCATATTATCCCACAAGACATGAGTGGAGTATGACAAACACCATTACTATTGTTTGACAAATTTACAGGCATCAGTCAGAAGCATACACTTGTTACCTGACAACATCTTGCACATCAACATTTCTCTCAGAGGAAGTAACACACAGAATTCTTCAATATTACCTCTAGATTGTTTTTGCTTACACTTTCATATTTACATTTTATTGAGATTTTCTAGTAGTAATTTAGAAAACATTTGATGTAACATGTTTGATGATTCCATAAATTTATTTACGAAAAAGTCACTCAACCATAAAAACACTTATGAAAATAATACTTTATTAATTTATACATAAATAAATGATTAGTGATTAGATGGAAACATTCAAATTTCCAAACATTTTGGAGACGTCGAAGATAATGTAATCAGGTGGGATCTTGGGAAACTGACAGGTCAATATTTTTCAAAACTTTTTCAACAAGAATCTCTCATCTAGTTTCCATCACTGACCAGAAATAAAAATATAATAAGTTTATTTTGGAACATATTATGAAAAGAATGTAAAATTTCTGGCAACAGTAATTACACAGTGATTAGAACATTTATTATGCTACAATTAATACACATGTCACTATCTATAGTCTCTGACGTTAGTGTAGCCATAGTAACATCTATACAAAGGGAAATAACTCTACTTATCAAGATAAAATATCAGTTAGGTCAGCAACATGAATGTTATTACAAGTTGCTTCTGGTAAAAATGATATAAGTTTTAATTAGAACCATTAGGCACAAACGCCAGATTTCTTTCTTGTCAGATTATTAAGTCTCTTTTTGAAGTAGAAACAAACTAACCATGATTTCATCATGTTCATGGTCCCCCACAAACTAACCATGATTTCATCATGTTCATGGTCCCCCACAAACTAACCATGATTTCATCATGTTCATGGTCCCCCACAAACTATATATATCGTTAGTTACTTATATAAATGAAAAAAATGTTTATTATATTTTCATATTTATAAGGTGCACAACTCCATTGAATATGATTAAATATTTCTCAACATAGAATTGACTTTTAAAAACTATGAGATATATTTGACTTCAAATACTATGCATATTATTAATCTAAAAAGTTTCAGGCAAACATTTTTGAATTCTTAATTTTTTTTATGAAGTTATGGGACATTGTAAAACAATCATAGTAAAAAATAGGCACCAGCTTGTTTTCTATAAAACAAAGATTTGGCTTTTCTTGAAAGGGAAGATAATTCTGTAACTACCAGTATTTCTGTTTACAACTGAAAGCAATAGGTTTTTGATAATTATAAGAGTACAAACTCTTGATCTGAACATTTGGTTTTAACATAAGGTATATATACAAAAATCTATCCAATGGATATTAATATTTTATTTGCAAAGTGTTACATGGTTTATGGTGTTTAATGCCACTTTCAACAATATTTCAGTTATATTGTGGTACAAAGTGTTACATGATTGGCCTTTTCCTGTATATATTTTTATATATATTTATGGTATAAATTCTAAAATTTCATTTTGAACCAAAATCCTGGACATGTCCATGTCTTTTTATTCCACTTTTGAGGAGAACATTGACATAATTTATATCTGAACAAAATTTGAATATATTCAATAGGAGAATTTCTATGGAGACCATCATCCAATAATAATTGATGTCCAGTTTTGGTCATTCAGTTGTGTAGTGATTTTAAATCAAGTCATTGGTAGAGGATCAGTCAATTAACATTAAAGCCAAATTTGTTTTCAAATCGTTCAGTGTTTTCTGAGATTTTTTTTTTTTAATTTTTTTTTACATAGAGTCTGTGTTAACAATGTCCTGTAATCATGTGATCATGGCCATCATAAAAACATAACATACAATTGGCCCTGGTGTCCAAGTGAATTGTCCAATCAGAATCATAAATCCAAACTCTTTAGAGGACACCCCAAGGAACATTCCTATCTTGTTAGAATAATATTTGAGGCATAGTAAGGAAAATAAGAACAGGACTGGCCATACAGGAATTTGGGCAATGTCCGAATGGTAGCTCAAATAAGCAACATATTTATGAACAATGGACTGACCCAATAGATGTCAGAGCTGGTTTTAAGACCCAGTCCATTCTGTGTTCAACATACTTATTGATAGGAGTGAGCAGACCTATGGATCAATTATTTGGGGCATGTCAAGTTCAGGGCTATTGTGGTCATGATCGTATGGTGGTTGGATTTACAACTACCTGCCAGTTCGAACCCCATTCATGGAGAGGTGTGCTCGATACAACATTATGTGATAAAGTTCATCAGTTACTTGCGACAGGTCGGTGGTTTCTTTCACCAATAAAACTGACCGCCACGATATAACTGAAATATTGTTGAAAGTGGCATTAGACACCATAAACCAAACCAAACCATGTCAAGTTCAATCAAATATTTGGTAAAGAGAATTTTTTTGCCTTCTGATGTTTGCAGTAGCAAATATTTGTAATGAAGTCACTTTAGCTATCTTCTATATCTCTGAGTTAAGCAAAGACTGGTTGGTTCGGAATCAGGATAATGCATCCAAGTGGGGCGACATGTATATCCGCAGACTGTTTATTTCAGTGAGCTAGCACTATAAAAATCCAACTAAGTGTGTTGGTCTAGTACAATTGAAAATTAATTTGTTCTCGCCATGATATAGCTGAAAAATTGCTGAGTTGGCGTTAAATAACAATCATCCACTCCCAATTTGAATGGAAATTTTCTCTAAGGACCAAGGGTTGATTTAAAAAGAAAATTGTAATTTCAAAATGTAAATATATTTTTTAAGAATATGATTACTGTTGAAGTATAACATATAGCCAATATGTTACTGATTTATTACAAATAAATGATTATTACAAGTAATTATTTCTATTATTAAATGTCAAATAGATATTAATGATATAAGTATTGGCAAGAACATGCAAAGATTGTTAGCAGTTATCTCCCTTATCTCAAACATTTCTCTTTGATGCAGAACAGATAAGAGGCTTGGAACAGTTATCTCCCCTTATTGAGAAAATTTCTTTCAAGTTTACAAACCTATTTGCAAGAGTTGCTGATGTACTTTATGTAAAGATACAACTGATTAACAGATCTCAAAGCATTTATTGACTTTAAGATAAATATTAATCTTTTTATGACTTCCCATAGAGAAAATGAGCATGTATACCATATAAAAAGGACAAATTTCTACAGTGAACTTTGTCAAGCATTTTAACATTGAGCGTCTTCAGTCTATTGAACAATAGACTACTATGGTTTCAGTCTTATCTGAATACTAAATACTATTGAATAAATACTCCAGGTCTCAATGGTTTTATCTCGATAATATCATTTAGAGTGAAAAAGTTTTGACAACAAAATTAGTACAAGGATACTGATGATGTCAAGTACATACTACTTGACAGTTTGTCAAAAACAAGAAAATTAAAAAGTTAAGATGCATCTCATTTTGCATGTTAAAATATGAAATATCAAAATTTTGTAAAAGACTGTTTTTTCATAATTTTCCAAATAAATCAGTTACATGTACATAAGATTAATAGGTTCTTACATACGTTCTTGGGAAAGACCGGGTGATCTTCCACGAGTGATAGATATTTTATGTCTTTTCGCAAGTGGAGCGCAGCGAAACGAGCGAGAAGATACAACAATTTCTATCACGAGTGGAAGATCACCCGGGCTTTCCCAACAATGCATGTAAGTACCTATTTCTTCCGTAAACCAACAACTTTCACTATCGCGAACTCTTAGAGACGCCCGCCATTGATCAGTAACTAATTTGCATACATTATCAGATCAATATCATTGAACGTTATGAAATACACATCACATAAAATTGACTTTTGTGACACCGACTAATAAACTAAGTAGCTTTCTACTGATATTTGAGCTTTTCTCACTAACATTTTATTGAAAGTACAGTATTTTACTACATGAAATATGACGTGACACATAGTTTGACGTCATTTTAATGACGTCAAAGGTACGGAAAAGGACATCTAGAAATACGAAAAAATGAAAATAAAAGATACAAATATATATTTAATATATGGAATCTGTATTTGAAAAAAATGAAAATAAAAGACACAAATATATATTTAATATATGGAATCTGTATTTGAAAAAAAACCAATGGTTAAATCCGTAATATATCTGTTATTCAGCTATCATACAGGGTATATAATGTGACATTCCAGGCTTAGGGTATATATTTAAACGATTTTTTTTCTTGTTAGAGGCGTTCTGATTGGATGTCACAACGAGTAAAGACGAGTGCATGTGGACTCGTCTTACCTCGGTCGTCTTCACCCGAAAACGACCATTTATGGAAGAATCAATATTCCACTTCAATAAATATTCATAGACAAAATATACTTCAGCAAAGTTGGCAATCATTAAAAAAATGTAAAAAAGTGAAAAACAGGATTTTCAGTCACATAATACTCATCTTAAGCTGTGAAGTTCTACATTGTTCTATAAATCTGCTATAAGTAATTTTATGATTTAAATGCTACATATATATAATATACCATGATATATGTCACCTTATTAATCCATTCTACAATATAAATTATTCAGTCAATCTCTGGTGGGTTAAAAACGAATCAAACAATCATTGCTGTCTTAGGAAATCCAATTTTCATCCAATTTACTACACGTTTAATGTAAGAATTCATGCTATATATTTCCCATCTTTACAAGAGGCCCTATATGTCATTAATATGCTTATAAGTAAGTGAAATATACTGTGGGCTAGACAGACCATGCAAAATCATAAAAAAAAATTGTCAGAACACATTAACAAACAAGGGCAATGCAAAGCATGGCATATGCCCTCGCCTAAAAATTTGACCCGGTGACCTTAACCTATGACCTTGAAAATCAATAGGGTTCCAGATTCTCTTAAGGACTAAGTATGTGCCAGGTTTGGTCAAAATCCATTGAAGGATGTTGATTCTAGAGTGTTCACAAGGATGTTATGGAAGGACGGAAGGAAGAACGTTGGCGAGGGGATAATAAACAGCTGTGCCATAAGTACAAGTCCCATACCTTTTGAACAACAAAAATGAAACACATCAAAATATGTATAGACCCTCTTCCCACCACTCCTAATAAATCTGGAAAAGTTTGAATAAAACAGTCAAAGTAAATTGGATTAAGCACGCAGCACATTTATGACCGACTTATTTTTCATCAGAAAAAGGCCCATAACTCTGGAACGACAACATTCAAAATCATCAATAAGTAAACAGACCCTCAGACCTTCATTCTCAATAATCTGGTAATGTTTGAACAATACTGGTCTAGACAAACTGGAGGTTAGTGAAAAAACATGTATACAATGGATTATTAAAATGTGATAAATTCCCATAAATCTTTTACAACAAAAGTGAAAATTGTCAAAACAAATACAGACTCTCTGACCACCCTTCTTAATAATCTTGTACAGTTTGAATAAATTTGTTGAAGGCGAAGTAGATTGAGTGCTGCTATCAGCTGGCAGACTGGGCAGACAGATAGACAGACTACATTATATGTCCTGTCTAACCATGGGCCTAACAAAAGAACAACATCATTCATACTTTTATATTATTATGGAAAGTTTATTTAGTTTGAGAGAAAAATGTGCCAATGGCAAAAATATCTCACCTATGGACAGGTGCTCCAGAATTTTTTTTTTATAAAATAGTTCTGTGTCATGTATGTAGCATGTTTTCATATATACATTATACAATAATCTAAAATGCATCCGAGATGCACAAGCTGAGTTTCCTTCTTTCTGAAAAATTCTGGTTTTTGAAACTGATGGAGATATTGTCCATATTGTGTATATTTTAGGTTTGAATCTGTTGAGGAACTATTATGCTTAGGGAACTACCAAGATCATATTCATATTTATTTTTACATCTTCAAGGGGCATAACTCTTAAAATACTTAACGACAATTTAGTTTTCAAACTTGACTGAGATATTGTTCATATATAGCTTGTGTAAAAATCAGGCTTGAATCAGTTGAACTATTTTGCTGGTTCGCTAACAAAAACATTTTCACACTTATCTTACATCAAGGGGCATAACTCTTAAAATTCTTCAAGCAAAAATTATTGTTTTCAAACTTGACTGAGATATTGTTCATATATAGCTTTTAATCTGTTGAGGAACTGTTTCGCTGGTTCGCTAACAAAAACATTTTTATGCTTTTTTACATCTTCAAGGGGCATGACTCTTCACGAAAAATTATAATTTCAAATATTGTCCATAGATAGCTTATGCATAAATTTTGTTGAATCTTTCCTGGAATAAAGATGTTACTGATCATTAACAGGAATTGATATGCATTCCCTGTTGATAAAACATCCCTTCTGGAATTCACCAAACAATAAACCAAGCACAAAAATCAATAACCTCCGAACATTTGAGCTAACAGGATGCACTGTTTAATTACTTGTCAGGATAGACAATATATTGTATAGAAGATGGTGCTATAGATATCTCTAAGATATTGTAGAGAAGATGCACACTAAGTACACATCCTAAAGCCATATTACTGTCATCTTATAACAATAAAATACAACCTTGATAAATTATTGATAGTTAGTTAAAATTAACCTCTGGAGTATTATCTTAGTCCTAGACCACTAATTTACAACATTCAGGCTACACCATATATTTCCTATTAATTAATTGTTGCATTGATTTATGACACAAGTAGGGATTCTTTTTCTCTCTGATGGACAGTCATAACCTAACCTTTTGTCTACCTAGGTGAAAGTTGAGTGTGGATACAAATTTCTTCTGACATCATGTCACTGAACTGGTACGCAGTCGTTTCATCATAAATATATTGTTTTGCTGTTTATATATACCATATTTATGAAAAGAAAGTTTAAACAGTGATGGTCAACAATTTCACCAATATCAACAAAACTAACAATCACCTCTCACCTCAAATCAATGAACATCAAAAAGACCACCGACACATGATGTTGGGAATCCTAGCTTTGGACAGGCAAAACATGTGGCATTGTTATCTTGGTTAATGGGATCCCAACCCCCATCCCCTCTTGATAAATGGATCTCCAATGGCAATACACATAGTCAAACCTGTTTTAGTGATCACCTTTACTAAGCAATAACTTGTATTATGTGACCTTAATTTGGTTTTCCCTTCAGTGTATTTCATATTAAATAAACGTGTATTTAATGGCCACCTGTCTTATGTGATCATATTCCAATGTTCCCTTGGAAGGTCACAAAAGATAAATAAATCTATATTTATTGATCACCTGTCTTATGTGATCATATTCCAATGTTCCCTTGGAAGGTCACATAAGACAGGTTTGACTGTAATTCAATAGTTTAGAATACAAATGACATCTAAAGGACAGTAGACATAAAACATTATTTAAATAATGCTTGATTGTCTTAAAATATACAAAATGTGCTCCAATTGTTAATGCCAACACATGGACTTGCTCCTGTCCACTACATTTGCTACATGTGTCCCACTGTGCTCCAATTGTTAATGCTAACACATGGACTTGCTCCTGTCCACTACATTTGCTACATGTGTCCCACTGAAATTTAGGCTTCACTGTCAATGGCTTACCCACTGAAAAATCTTTACACATTGATAGTAAAACAAAAAACTCTGGGGAAAATTTGCAAATTTAGCAAATTTAGTGGCCAGGAGCAAGTCCCTGTGATGGCAGGAACAAATGTATACTGTTCTACAATAACACATATTTAGGTTCAAACACAACATAAGATATAAACAATATTAGCGCAGCATCTTAAAATATCAAGTTTATGTGAATGAGGGTTTTGCGCCAAATACATATTAACTGTATATTTTAAGACACTGCAGAAAAATCTCATTAATCCATTGACGTTAAATTTAAATTAAATAATAAAATTATATAATTATACCTTGATTGTTCCTTTTGATATTTTCTGTCAACAAGAAGTGAACTGAATTTGTAACTAGGTTCCCAAAGCTCAACAGGTAACATGTGACAGGAGTACCAGAAAAATCATATTTCGGTCAGTGACAGTATATTATATAGCAAAAACAAATTCTAGTCAATGCAATTTGCCTGCTCAAATAGAACAAGTGCAGGATAAAATTGTATAGTACAACCACATGAATAAAATGGGCTTAACAAACAAATGAAAAAAAGTAGTGATAATAATATTAGTCAATATGTAAATAAATATTTGACAAATAAATGATTACACTACCCTGACATATCCATAATAGAACAATATAACACAAGATGATGATGGCGGTGAACGGTCGATTCAGGCCAAAAAGACAACATTTTTTTGTATCTAGACAAAGATTTGATCATAGCTGGATCTTTACTTTACATCAGATATTTGTATCCATCAGTAATAAAAAAAATATTTGAAACTTTTTTTTATCTTAATAAGAGTCATAATTTTTTTCTTTAAAATTTATATTTTGGGCAAGATATTTAAAAGTGTGATTAGTTCTTAGAGACTTTGCAGTTAGAAAATAAACATTAATCCTTAGGAATGTTTTGGTGTCTACTGCTTTCTAAAGTGGGTAACAACTTTTTCTTATTATGTATTATGTATGGCATGACATTGTAACACCTTTATATCATAATAATTACATTACTTCTGTTTTTCATTGAAATGTTACAATATGATTGGTTATGAAGTGGTTACATGATTATAAAAGCGATGTTTTACATCCCAACAAAACTCAAACCCAAACTTGCATGTGCCTCCATGACGACGTCAGATGTAAACAATCAATGGCGTAGTAATTTCCAACAGCAAATAATCTAACACAAATAAAATTCACAACGAAAAATTCAACTATATTAAATCTTTGTGTGATTTAAATGTAATTATAAGAATTGAATGCATTTTTTTGTAGTTTTATTGGCGTGTAAAAGCGTGGACCGAAGCACATTTTGTATGAAGCGCAGGTGTGGACCAAAGCACATTTTGTATGAAGCATGCATGCTGCGCTTCATACAAAATTTGCTTCGGTCCACGCTTTTACACGCCAATAAAACTACAAAAAAATGCATTCAATTCTTAATTGCTAAATGAATAAGATAGTACTATTATCATCATTCTAAGCTTACAAAATGGGTAAATAACATTTTTATATATTTAATAGAGGGTTTTTTAACATGCCTTGAACACTAATTCTTTTAGAACATATTTGTAACTTCAAGAAGACCTAATTTTATTCCTCAGTAATTGTATATATATATATATATACAACGTCTGAAAAACCAGTCAACGATCAATCTTACGGGGTGTTGGATCGTTACGGTATAACGATACTATACAAGTAAAACAATTATAAACGTCTAAAATGGTTTGTAAAACAACACCAAGTACACAAAACAAAGTGATAAAGAATTAAACACTTCGTAGAATGACAAAATTTTCGTCCCACCGAGGGACTTCATCAATGTCTAATTAAATAAAATCTCGAAACAATATGGCGACTTTTCAAATTTCAAAAAAGTTTTTGACGGTCCATGTACGGCACAAAAGAACCAGAAGATGCACATATGAAACTACATGCATAAAAGAATGGAAATCCTACATATAAATTAATAAAAGTACAATAACAATAATATAAAATACAATAGGGCTACACATTTAAATAAATGTTAAATTAGAAATAAAAATAAATATAAAAATGAGACATTATTGGTAAATGTATCAAATAGCACTGTCAAAATATTGTTGAAAACGGTATGATACCCAAACTCATTAAAAAAAACGGCCCGCCACAGTGTGGAATATATACTTTGGGCCAATAGAGCAAACTGTATGTCCTAATATATATATATATATATATATAAAAGAAATTAGATTTTCAAAATATCAAATTATCACCTATTTCCAATAATGTAGATTCTATGTAGTAGGCAGATGGGAAATGTCAACGGTATTAATCTTCTGTTTCTTCTATATAGTCTACTGGTACTTAATATTACAGTCACAAAACTTTACTGTTATTGCACCACATATCATAGTAACAATTAATTATTGTAAAAACAAAGTGTATATTATCTAGTTATTTGTTTGTTCTATCAGATACAGATTCCACCCATGTTTTTCTTTTGCTGCCAAATAATATTGATTTTATTACACAGGAAACCTCTTTATAGCAAGCAAATGAAAGTCACTGGTGTAGAATGAAAAACTATGAGAAATAAACAATATAAATGTAAGAAAGTTCTGCCAATGTGCCTGTGGTACACTGGTCAAAGTAAAAATCACAAATAAAACTGATTACAGTAATACACACCAGACAACCTTTACTTACCTCATTCTGTTAATGGTCTTCTTCATTACTGATTAGCCTCCCCCCTTTTGATCAAATACTTAATTTTTAAGACAATTTTGTCCAAAATGTTGCTTCTGGCCATGGCTTTCTCTTTTGAAATAAAAATATGGATTTGTTAATGTGGATTGAGAACATTCAAGAAAGATTTAAAAAAACAAGTGATAATTTCTGCAACATTAATTTGCAAAAAATATTGATCAATTTCGAACAATCTCACGTCCAGCAAATAAACTTGATTCAACTTACTTAAAAAAATATCAATATGAAAATCATCTTCTACATTATAATGGCAAATCCTCAGGTATAAAAATTCAATAAAAAAAAGTTGGTGTTATTTGATGTGTAACAAATCAATGATACATTGTTCTATAATAAACCTGTCATTGAATAATGATGTAAACAACTTTAATAAATCAACCATATAATTCTCATTATTTACAGCTAAACAAACATCTTTCTAACAGTACAACCATTGTAACTTTTTAAATCCTGCTAGAAACAGTAGTGGTAACAGTAAAATAATTTCAACTTTCTAAAACCTGCTAAATACAGTAAAATAATTTCAACTTTCTAAAACCTGCTAAATACAGTAAAATAATTTCAACTTTCTAAATCCTGCTAAATACAGTAAAATAATTTCAACTTTCTAAATCCTGCTAAATACAGTAAAATAATTTCAACTTTCTAAATCCTGCTAAATACAGTAAAATAATTTCAACTTTCTAAAACCTGCTAAATACAGTAAAATAATTTCAACTTTCTAAAACCTGCTAAATACAGTAAAATAATTTCAACTTTCTAAATCCTGCTAAATACAGTAAAATAATTCAACTTTCTAAATCCTGCTAAATACAGTAAAATAATTTCAACTTTCTAAATCCTGCTAAATACAGTAAAATAATTTCAACTTTCTAAAACCTGCTAAATACAGTAAAATAATTTCAACTTTCTAAAACCTGCTAAATACAGTAAAATAATTTCAACTTTCTAAATCCTGCTAAATACAGTAAAATAATTTCAACTTTCTAAAACCTGCTAAATACAGTAAAATAATTTCAACTTTCTAAATCCTGCTAAATACAGTAAAATAATTTCAACTTTCTAAAACCTGCTAAATACAGTAAAATAATTTCAACTTTCTAAATCCTGCTAAATACAGTAAAATAATTTCAACTTTCTAAAACCTGCTAAATACAGTAAAATAATTTCAACTTTCTAAAACCTGCTAAATACAGTAAAATAATTTCAACTTTCTAAATCCTGCTAAATACAGTAAAATAATTTCAACTTTCTAAAACCTGCTAAATACAGTAAAATAATTTCAACTTTCTAAATCCTGCTAAATACAGTAAAATAATTTCAACTTTCTAAAACCTGCTAAATACAGTAAAATAATTTCAACTTTCTAAATCCTGCTAAATACAGTAAAATAATTTCAACTTTCTAAATCCTGCTAAATACAGTAAAATAATTTCAACTTTCTAAATCCTGCTAATTACAGTAGTCAATGCAGTAAAATAATATCGACTTTCTAAATCTTGCTAAAAACTGTAGTTTTAACAGTAAAATAATTTCAACTTTCTAAATCCTGCAAAGAACTGTAATTGTAAAAACAAAAGTCAATGCAACTTTCTAATCCCAGTTTTTGTTCTAGTACATTGTAAAACAATTTCAACAATCATGGTAAAAACAGTATTTGTGGAGCAGTAAAACAATTTCAAGTTTCAGCTAAAACTGTATTTGGTGAAAAATAAACAATCCACATACAAAAAACACCCTTTTGACATCTTGGGAACTCTTCTTTCAGTGTTGGTTTATCGATGGAATTTAAAACATAAACTTTGTTGATGACCATCCAATTAACATTCCTACCAAGTTTGGTTTGAATTAGCTGAATGGTTTTCAAGTAGATAAAATGTGAAAAGTTTACAGATGCTGATGTCAATAACAGATGCCAAGTGATGACAAATACCTCACATGACTTTTTGGGTAAGGCGAGCTAAAAAGACATGTTACCAATACCAACCCCCATTCAACCATCTTCATCAAATCATGGATCCACATTTTACAATTCTTTTGTTCTGACATTTATAATGGAATAAGACGACTATTTGTTCAATACAGAAATCATTTTTCCACCCTGGCCTCTTGTTACTTTTTCATTATTATTATGACTGTTTTAGGTTATATTTATGGCAAAATCATTTTGACACCTGAGAATGCTCTTATCCCTTAATTAATTTAATTTACACCTGTAATTAATCAGGGCACGTCAACTACATTTTAAACCAATAAGATGATGACGATTGATTTGTAAATTTGGCAAATAAAAATTGTTTGTTTGTTTGTTTGTCCAAGGAGAATTTATCTGCACAATTTAAATTGTTAGTTCCATAGTCAATAATTCTACCAATTGCAATGTTATGATAATCCTATGCTTGTAGAAAAAATGTTCATGACTTAAACTTTTTTGTAAATTTGCAGTGATTTTAAGAGAATATCTCTGAAGCAGTGTAATTGATGTATTTCTTTGTTTAAGTAATATGTATATGGCGAGGACAAGCTAATTTTCAATAAGATGATGATGAGGTCCGCTCTGTACTAAACCAGCATGCTTAGTTGGATTTTTATAGTGCTAGCTCACTAAAACAACAGTTTGCAGATAGACATGTCGCCCCACTCGGACACATTATCCTGATTTCGAACAAACCAGTCTTTGCTCTTTCTCCTTAATGCTGCATACTTAGCGGAGAAGCAACAAACATCAATTTTATAGTCATTGGTTTGACCCCACACATGAGGCAGCACGCTAACCATTTCACCACCAATGCAGTTATTACAAGCTACTGAACTTCAAGGTTAAGCACAGTAATGTGACATGATGAAATCTCTTATTGACTAGATTTCTAATGAGGTCACCTCTAGTCTAATTAAATAGGTTTCCAATTACCTTTAGGTAATTAGCAACAATCAAATGTCTACAGGTCAAGATGCTTTATATCATAAATACTTCAATTACAAATATTAATTAGCTTTGATGGTGGTAATTTGTTCTTAATTCCACGTAATATTTTTTAAGACTTACGTAAGTCTTTGTAGTATTCTGTGAGAAATCAAATAGAATCGTTTCATGTCGCATCTTGAAAATGTCAACGTATATCTTTTGTTCACTAATTATTTTATCCCTATAGTACCTGTACATATCAAATAAACATGTTTAAAAAGTTATTACTTTAATAAGGATTAAATTGAACATATTATGTAATTAAAATAATTATACAGCATTAAACACACTAAAGTGTACTGGTATAATGTTTACTCATTCAACCAGAGGACAGTACTCAACAAAAATAAACAAATCTTTCCCTGGGAAAAACTCATTATTACATACAATTATCATCTTTAAATTAGGTCAATGTCACTAAGATATATCAACCAGAGCCAAAGTCAGAGATCTGATATATATGTTTGGTCTGGTCGATAAATCCAGGCATTGACCAATATCAAAAGGCTACAAAATTGTTTTATCATTTTGTTTATTTTTTTAAATATAATTTTTTTAAAAGGTTTTTGATAAAATAAGTAAATCAACTTTTATTTTCAGCTCCATAAATTTTAAATGATCAACAAAAATTGAAATAGCAATTATCATAGCTATGTTCATCTATCTTTTCCACCTTTTCAGTAATACAGGTCCATTCATTTAATGTTACTACTGCAAATATGTCAAATGACCTTTTGACCTTTTTGGTCATAATGTCATGACAGAAAATTTTCAAACATCAAAACAAAGCTTGAACTGATTGATTAATACTTTAATTACAGGTAGTGCCAATCAAATTTGTTCTACTAAAGAACCAACTTTTACCTGTCTAGTTATGTAAATGCCAAAACAAATTGACTTTCTATTTACTTTCTACATTTAGTAAACATCTAATACCCACTAGTGCAGATTATAATACAGGGACATGTGACAGTGATTGATTGTTGTTTAACGCCCAGTCAGCAGTATTTCAACTATGATTGATTGTTGTTTAACGTCCAGTCAGCAGTATTTCAACTATGATTGATTGTTGTTTAACGTCGAGTGAGCAGTATTTCAACTATGATTGATTGTTGTTTAACGTCCAGTCAGCAGTATTTCAACTATGATTGATTGTTGTTTAACCTCCAGTGAGCAGTATTTCAACTATGATTGATTGTTGTTTAACGTCGAGTGAGCAGTATTTCAACTATGATTGATTGTTGTTTAACGTCCAGTCAGCAGTATTTCAACTATGATTGATTGTTGTTTAACCTCCAGTGAGCAGTATTTCAACTATGATTGATTGTTGTTTAACGTCGAGTCAGCAGTATTTCAACTATATTCAGGATGAGAACAAGTTCAACAATATATAAAATCTAGATAGAAATGAGAGAGTGGACCAACAGGGACAACGATATAAAATCTAGATAGAAATGAGAGAGTGGACCAACAGGGACAACGATATAAAATCTAGATAGAAATGAGAGAGTGGACCAACAGGGACAACGATATAAAATCTAGATAGAAATGAGAGAGTGGACCAACAGGGACAACGATATAAAATCTAGATAGAAATGAGAGAGTGGACCAACAGGGACAACGATATTTGACTACCACTGGAAAAGTATTGATGATTAGGTAGGGATGAAAAATTTAGACTTTAGTAGTGGCTGTAATGGGCCTACTCTTTTTCAAAATCTACTAAAGAGGTCTTTAATGTGTAGGGAATGTGGCACTTTCCAAACACATTACCAACTATGATCCATGGTCACCACCCCCAATCGAGAGTGCACCCCCTACTCGCCACCTGACGTGTAGCTCTTTTGGTTTGAGCCTTGGGAACCACTAGTATATAATGTGATAACAGATTTACCATTCACAAACCATGAAAATATCATTGAAGAATAATATCATTTATTTGTTTATATTCTTTTCAGTTGAGTTTGTTTCCCAGTATATGTTTTCAGTATGAACAGCATTGCAATATAAAAAATATAGCAAATTCAGGCAGTAACTTGGAATCTTTATCACAAATTGACAAGTCAAATTGCTATGCAATAGGCAATACTAACTTACCCAAGCATTGTCTTGTTTGGTTTAAGCATTCATAAATATGCTGAATCAACACCACAAAATGTCCACATTTATAATAAATAAAAAAAAAATGACAAACAGCTCTAAAAATTAAATCACAGATGGGTTTTCATTGCTCCTTATCAAGCTGTTGTAATTGGGGTCAGTAACAATGACAATCTACAACCAAGAGAACCTAATCAACAGGTGATCATCACACACAGGTGTATTATTTTTCTTGTTTATTTTTTATTCATTCCATACATGAATTATTTTAATGATTGGTAAATTATGTTAATCTTATGCATCATTTACTTATCAGAGGCTGGAGGCCACAGTGAATATCCTACAGCATAAACAATCTATTATCAGATTTCAAAAGAATAACAAACAAATTGCAATTAGAGACATACCCTGATTGATTAGTCAATGATTTCAGCATGAATGGGGAATATTGGATTTCTCCGGTAAAGTAAAAAATATAGAATGTGTTCCTAAGTCTCTGATGAAAACTTGTATTTAACTAAAATATCATTTATGCTTTTTAAATATGATATATTGTCATCTTGTCCCAAGTCAGGACCTAGTCTGTCATATCTGTGTTTTAGAGTTTCATGTTTACTGGAGTGCTTCGTGTTGTCAACCATTACTGTTTAACTTTTTATTATCAATATTGATAAGACAAACAGTAATAATTGATTTTCAATGAACAAAGCTTTTCAGAATGACAAATATTAACAGTATTTGTAATAATATTTGAAATCAGTAAGATACTCAATTTACTTGATCGGTAGAGAAACAAGAGGCTAACCTACATCTTTATTGATCTCCTAGTTATACATTTTCTGTTTATTATTCCAAGGATCATTGTTGTACATTTCAGATTCAACCAAGCTTTTTTTTCTCTCTCAGAAAAAGATATTTCTGATTGACACAAACAAAATAAATGATATTTTGTACAAGACCATCCATGGAATGTTGCAATCAAGTTTGCTTTCATATGTTTTAATGCTGTAAAATAAAGAATTTTAAAATATGTTTCTATGAGGTCCTATATCACAAAAAAACATCTGGCCATCAGAGATCCATAAGCCTCACTGTAATGTAAGTAAAAAATGCAGTTACATCATACATGTATAATTAATTTGTCTTTTTTTTTGTGTGGGATAATCTAGGGACATTAACTTGAGAATATCATATTAACTAGTCTAATTTGAGCCTTTATCACTCACCTAATTATTAAAGCAGTGTTTGTGTTCAATCATGTCTAGTTTCTGAGAAAAAAATATTTCTTCATGTGCACATAACACACTATGTTCCACAGTTGGTACAATATTTTTTGGAAAGACTGACAAATCAATAAATTATTTTTGTAAAAACTGACAAATCTGTAAATCAGTTTTTGTTAAAAACTAACAAATCAATAAATAATTTTCAAAAAGACTGAAAAATCAGGAGATAAGTTAGAAGATATTGACTAATTAGTTCTATAAATAGACTGTGTCACAGTTCTGAATAATCAGTGAAAATGAGGACATAAACACAATTCACACTTGTTTGGAATTTAACACCACAATAAATAAATCTGACTACTTTTTTTTCATTTTACAAAAGTTCATAGTAATGACTTTATTAAAATATGATAAAGTCCCTTGTCCTCTGATACTGCTAATGAACTATATATGGAGATTAATCAAACGTGTTAAACTATCATTTTAAAAAGGATTTTTTTAATCTGTTATTCAACAAAAATGAACATGTATGTAATGAAAGGAAATCCATGGAAATCTCACCAAAACCAAACATTCAATGAAATAACTTTAATTACTGAACTTCGATTTTTTAGAAGTATAAATTTAGTTGATATAAAAATAGAAAAAATATTCCATATGGATTTTAATAAAACATAAAAAACAGCTAGCAATCATCAGAAAAAAAATTGCTACAAATAAGGTGTTGTTTGTCCCCCCCCCTCCCCCTCCCACATCCCTCACTCTGATATAAAACCTGAATTTTTTTTTTTATTTTAATAAAATAAGAGGTTATGAGAAGGGATGCAGTACAAGTTTGTTAAATTTCATTGATGTGGTAGCAAGGTTTTAATAGATTGTATCAAGTACACCCCACCATGTGTAGGAATGACAAACATTAGTGGTATCATAGATACTCATTGAACAGGTAGATGGAAATCTAACTATCATATTTTGGCTACCATGTAAGTCCCTGGTCACATAAGACAGGTGGTTACTCTTATTACATAATTATATAGCATGACATGAACAATAAGTTCTGTTTGAGTAGAAGAGAATTTGTGGAGGTTTTTTGTTTATATCTCTATAGCCTCTTAACCCTGCCACCAGGGATACGGATTAATATAAGTATAACCACTTGTTTCTGAATCCTATTGATTAATTTAAATGTCTATATAATTTATATGTGTATTATCATAATGTGTAATATTGAATTAATTAATAAAATATGTTTATATTAACCCTGACACATTTTTGTTTGTGCCTGTTTCAAGTGGAATTGTTGACCCTTCCTGTTTAAACTTTCTTTTCATAAAAAGGTTGTTTTATAAGACAATTGGTTAACAGAGGTGGTTGCTAACACAGGTTTGACTATATATCAATAACATGGTTTTGTTTATGGTGTTTTATGCCACTTTCAACAATATTTGAGTTATATAGTGGTGGTCAATAACATGGTCTATAGATTGTTTGATAAGTATACAATTTACAGTAATTTTCAATGTGTCTGTCATATTTATTCAATAAAGTCTGTTTGGTTTACACAATATAGTATATTCAAATTAGTTTACAATCTATCCTTATTTAGCTTCCATTTGTATGCTGTGTCAGAATTAAGTTACTTGTATAATATATTGTTATAAATGGACAGGAAACTCTATATGTCACACATTTTAAGAGCCATTCTGTTTATTTTTTGTCTTAACATTTTTTGTGAACTTCATAAGAAATAAATAAAAGAAGAAATGATTGGTTATTAAAATTATTTGTATATAATTCAATGATCATCCATCCTATATAAAGTTTGGATTATATCAAGTTTCTAGTATCTGAGAAGAAATTATTAAAATATTTTCCCCCATTGGATCCAGTCCATTCTGAATTTCCATTCAAAACAAAAAACAAATGCTATATATAATCTGTTGATGACTGTCCAAGGCACATTCCTTTACTTTCAAAAATAAACTGGTCATGAGTTTCAAGGAGAATATTAAAAAAAAAACATTTTTCCAAATGGTCCAACATTTCCGAGGAGGTAAACTTTATCCTGAATTCTTGAGTTTCAAATCCAGATGTACTTTCTGAATGGGGATCATGTATGGTTCAAATTATCAATAGCACTATTTTAAATAACATGATATTTTTAATGATAGCTGATCATAGAATATAATTCTCAAGCAAGATCATCTAAGCCATTCAAAGGGCAATTTTACCACCATTGCCTAAAATAAATAACTAGACATGAGATTCAGAGAAGAAAGTTTTCAATTGTAATTTGTATGTTCTATTTATAGAAACCCGTACCCTTGTTACCACAGTTGTTTCTCGAGGTCATCATATCGTATGCTCTATTTATAGTAACTGCTACCACAGTTGTTTCTCGAGGTCATCATATCGTATGCTCTATTTATAGTAACTGCTACCACAGTTGTTTGGCGTGGTCATCAGATCGTATGCTCTATTTATAGTAACTGCTACCACAGTTGTTTCTCGAGGTCATCAGATCGTATGCTCTATTTATAGTAACTGCTACCACAGTTGTTTCTCGAGGTCATCATATCGTATGCTCTATTTATAGTAACTGCTACCACAGTTGTTTGGCGTGGTCATCAGATCGTATGCTCTATTTATAGCAACCGTACCCATGTTATCACGGTTGTTTAGCGAGGTCATACATCTTATACTCTATTTATAGTAACTGTACCCATATTACCACAGTTTGGTGGAGTCATTAGATAAAATATGACCATAGATATCCTAATGATTCAGGCAAAATTTGGTTTAAATTGATCCCATGTTTTCCAGAAGAGAAGATTTTTAACAAAAATCAATGTGAAATGACAGATGTTGGCAAACATGACAGCAGACGTCAAGCGATGATATTTTCTAGGATTTATTGCATGGGAAGGTACTATTGAAACAAAAGAAGCTGCCCATATTGGATATAACCTGTTTTTTTTTCCGAATTCCTATTCAGGTGAAAGGCCTTGAGTGCTTCACCTAATTATGAATGTTGAAAAAAAACTGTTGTATCCAATATGGGCTGCTTCTCTTGTTTCAATAGTAATGTATCTAACTTGTACAATAATAATGTTATAATTGATATATGTTCTAAAACATTCTAAATGTTTTCAATTGCATCATCTGTGACGTCAGTGCTTATACGGTTACCGTTTTCTCTCTGTCGCTCTACATGAATCAGGTAACACAAATACATTATTAGGTCCATGACTAAATGACACTGAAGTTTATTTGACCCCCTTTATTAGTACTCAAAATCACACAATTGCAGGATAAGATAAGATAAGTTTTATTTACAGTCCGCATGTTGAAATAACAATACAACACAATCTCTAGTGGGCTTTTAACTGACATAAAATGTGATAATAAAGTCTCAGTAACACTGATATCGTTTTTTCATACAGATTAAGTATATCTGATCATTTTTAATATTAAGATGACACCATATAGTTCACACTCTAACTTGAATATAGTGTCATCTTAATATTTGAGATTATGTATATATTAAATGATCAGATACAGTGACTGTACACAGTTTTATATCTGGTTTGATTGTATCCAATATTGCTACAGCTCAGGAATATTCTTTATTTATGTAATGGAGTGAAAAAAAAACCACATTTTGTATTTCAAAATGTCCCCAAATTGTTACAAGACATGTTGGTTTACTCATCTGACTAAAATGATCCTCAATCTACAAATTTTATTTTTGAGAATTCAAATAAGTCCACAAACATACATATACATACATTTAGATTTAATCAGAATTTTTTTTTTTCCAAATCAGATAAAGATAGAGTATCCTGTGGTATAAAAAGGACCCAGTATCTCCACTGTAGGATACAGTGCCACCAGAAGGGGTATCTGCTAGATGTGCAGGACAAATCAAATATACAATACGCCATTAGGACATAATGTAAATAAATGGCTCATGTATTGAGATAGCCTTGCTCCTTAGTATGTTACAGACAAAAGCTACTAATGAGCAACAATTTGCTTGAAGGGTCTTTGATGGCATATTACATGGCAAAACGTTCTGACTCTTTCCATTATATCGTCTTGTTCGTGATATTCTAAATTTTGGCTCATGGACCCACCATACTGCCACCTATTATATATTCACTGGTTGTTAGCTTTTTCTTATCAAGAAAAAATTTGAAATACTGTTCATTTTATATTAAACAACAAACAATCAAATTGGATATTGCTTAAAACTATAGCTACCCTAGTCAGGTAGTTTGAATTCAGAGAGAGAAATACATATGTAATCTAGAACAAATGTGAACATAAGCAAATTTTTATGCAAAATCAAAAACAGAGTATTATTATCAATCGCAATGGGGCAGTCTATAATAGTACAATACTGACAGAAAACAATACACAGAACTCTGTATGTGTGAGAGGTAACTAATTCTAGTAATTCTAGTGAATAATTACAGTAATAAGATATATAGGGTCTAACACCGGGAGAGGTGCAAGATCGTAAAATCTGTGACACCCGAGGGTAAGATTTAAATCGTATCTGACGAGGCTTGCCCGAGTCTGATACGCTTTAAATCTTACCCGAGGGTATCTCAGATTTATCGATCTTGCACCTTTCACAGTATTTGACTCTTTTTCTCACCCTTTTCTACTATGTCAATGTTTGTTTACTTGAGTAAATAATAGAGTGCTCTCCCTTGTTAGTAACTAATGTAAATAAACAAATTACCTCTCTTTGACCAAATTCACATAATTTTTAGATGTATTTATCGATGTTGTAGTAGCATGTATAATGTATTTATAAAATACATTGTATTTTATTATGAAATACATTTAAAATACTGTCAAGACACAGATGTTTATCGATAAATCAACAATTTATTTCAGCAATGGAAAATAATTTTGCCTGTCTTACTCAGAAGCCTGGGTAAGATAGAAAAATCTTTTTTACCTAAATTATTGACTACTTTATCCAAGGGATGAACAAACTAAATCCTTGTTAACATTTATTTGTAAATACAGTAAAGTAAAGAAATAGCATTTTATTGCTGTTCTTCATCAAGACATCACACATATAGTGCATTTCTTGTAACTTGAACTATAAGTAGCAGTTACTCCCCTTTTTTCTTGTTTTTTTTGTAAATGACAAATCACTGTCTTTAAAAAAAAATTCTAAAAGAATTTAAAAATAAAATTAACAAGATAATGGTGTGCTAATTTGTTCTTCTTCCTATGTAATATTTTTAAGATTATCAGACCTTCCAAATATTTTTTTTATGACCTTTCACACATTTTTTTATGATCTTCCAAAAACATTTGAAATAAAATGTCAATTCATAACTGCAAACAACAATTTGCAAATATTTATCTATTGCAACTATTTTTTTAAGTAACATTTTTTACAACTTCGTTAAGATTTAAGGATTTAAAATAATTTTTGGCACTTACCAAATCCAGGAATGTCTTCTCCTGGGTTCAGAGATCGTCGGAACTGTCAACATTGCTTTGTAGTTGTGGAATAATATTGAATCTCAAAATATTAAATTTCCATTGAACATCTCCTACATCATATAAGATGGATCATTCACATCTGACAATCAGTACCCTTTATATTTCAGAATCGTAAAAAATAAATTTTTCCTTACAAGAGAATAATAATATAAGATATATCTATTAAATCTAACGACACTTTGATGATTCCTTACAACTAACACTTTCTCTGCCTTGACCAGAATATATTTATTATTCCACTTGACAACATTCCTTTTGTTCACTCACAAAGCCTCCGTGGGTCAGTATGTCTATATTCTGAACAAAATTATGTAAATGTTGACAAAATCTTTAATTACAAACATTTAAAATATGATCCACCAAAAAATTATGCAATTATTTACGTCAGATAATTCACATGATCTAAGGTTTCTACATGGATCACTACCATAGCATTTAATATGGTATAAAAATACAAGCCTATAAGAATATTGAATTATTCCAATATATAAATGTATTAAACATGTAGTAAAAAAGGTCCATTTGTGAGGATTTCTTCCAACAGCTTTACAAAGTCTACTTAACACAGATATGAACAACGTTGGATTTAGACTTGTCTCACTGTAACAATACTGATTGATTTAGTAATTAACTGATAGATCTTCTACATCACATATTGACACATCCTTGGGACAGAAGGAAAATCTAGTCATCAAATGTTTGCTTCACATTCAAATTCAAATTGATAGAAATTTCTACTACCATATACATTTGTATCATGCAATACAACGGATGTCAGCGTCTTTTCATTTTTGGGCAAAGATAAGCCATTTGATTTTTCCAATAAAATAACTCTACTTTAACTCTTTCATATGTATATATCACATTACATTTAAAACTACTTTCACAAATTCTATCAAAATAAAACTATAAAAAAAAATCTTGTAAATTGCAAAAATCTCCTCGAAATAAATACATTAGCTAAATGTTTCCTAATGAATCAGGAACCACATAACATTCCTTCATATCCACAAATCATCCGAAAATAAAATCTATAGAGAATATGTGTGTAAGTGTATATTGTTAGGGTCAGTTAACATTCCTTTTAAAGATTTATCATAGATGACTTCTATATACATAACATTACAATCGAGTATATAATGGTATAAATACCTTACCTACTGGTTTTTTTTACCAGATTAGTATTTTATAAAAGTTTTAAGCTTAACATGGAGGGAAGATTATTTTCTAATCCTTATCTCCAAGATATCAATAAAAAGACCCATTAATTAGCTGCCTTTTCACATGTAGACAATTACACCTCTAATAAGTTCCTAATGAGAATCTGACAGGTTAATTAAAGTGGAGACTTCCTTATGTTAAATTTCCATCCAGTACAATTAAGAGTATTGATGAGACATGAAAGTTTGCCAGAAAAATCTCCCCAGAGTCCATAAACTATGTTATAATTACAACTCTTCCTTGTAAATCTCTGATAATTATAAAATCTGATACAAATTTTCCACTTCCTTACTGACTCTTTATTTCCTTTTATGTGATTTCATATTTGTATTCTTATTGCTGTCTTCTTCTCCTTCTTCAATTGTTTCTCATTATTTCTTTAAATGTTATTGCTTCCTGATAAACAGTGTCAGCAATGTCATTATAATATGCTCATGTTACATTATAATGTTCTCAACCTGGTCATCACCCATATAATCCCACTACTAATTGTTGTTTATTATCACAGGTGTTTCACAAAGTACAAATTTTGTCCCATGAAATTTTGACATAAAAGTTTTACAGTTTTCCACATAACTGATAAATTTTACTATTTGCGTCAATATTACAAAATGTGTGACAGTAGTGGGGAGTTATCTATTGTAGACTTAATTGATAATCAAATATAGCAGATAATGGCTTTGATAAGTTATCATAACAATCAAAATTAAGTAGACAGGAAATACATCTACACTACAAGTGGGTTCTCCAGTATCACAAGATTACACTTAAAGTGAATCAATTCATTCATTTATAATCTAACATTCTTCTCTTTAATAGAAGAGAATTAAATTTTTACATTAATAAATATCCATTTCTAAAATATCATGTCAAGTTTATTATAGAGTTATTATCTGTTGATAATTTAACATTAACAAGTCGCCTCCTGGAATTCTAAAGAAATTATTGACATCATGTAGGAAAGGATTAATTTGTAAGTGGGGCTAAATCACTTTTTAATTAGTAATTACTCCCAGATTATAACAAGAGGAGGTAAAAAAAACTGGACTATAAATAGAATTTTTTTTACGAAAGGAGCATCACAGCAACTTTTAATAAGAAGAGTTTGAAGATACCAAAGGGGTAATCAGAATGTGTAAATCGAAGGACAGACAACATAATGGTCAAAAGAAAAAGTACAAACAATGATCTACAACACATACACATAAAACTAAAGAATGAGTAACACAAACTCTATTAAAATCCAGGTGAACTCATGTGCTCCGGAAGGGTATTTTTGAAGTACATGTATACCATAGGACTTTTTTCCATGAGTAAACTGATAAAAACATTACATTACAGCGACATATCATACAGATAAGTAGTAATTACCAACACTAGCTTTTAATTAATTACTAAAGTGATAATTAAATACATACATACACTGTTAGACAGAGAAGTTTACAAGTCAAGGATATCTGGCAAATACATAGATGTCTGTGAAATATTGAGATTTCCAAGTGAAACAAAAAACCGATATTTCACCCACAGGCACTTGAGGAAAGGACCCTCCTCCTTTTTGTATATAATTTTTAGTAACTAAAAGTTGATTTACGTCTGGACCAATCAGAGGGAATGACAGCCATCTTGGATTTTGAATCATTTCCAAATTATAATACAACACTTCTTCAAAACCCATAGAGATACATTTGTGGTAAGTTTGATGCAGTGGGCATGCATTGGTTAAGAAGAAGACTAAAATGTCTAGTCCAATCAGAGGCCAGAGTGGACATCTTGGATTCTGAATCAAGTGACTCTTAGATTGGACCACAAGAGAAACATTTCTGGCAAGTCTGGTGACTTCACATAAAGTAGTTCTGGAGAAGAATTAAAAAAATGTATCAGCCAATCAGAAGAGAGATCAACCATTTTGGATTTGGAATTGCTCTGAAAAAGTACAACACTTGTGCAGGACCCCTACAAGAATATTAGTCATAAATTTGGTAGCTGAGCATGCAATTGTCTATAGAAGTTGAAAATGTGAAAAACTTAATGCATACAGATAGACAAATGGAAACTGGACACTCCTCGATCAGAAAAGCTCAGGTCAGCTAAAAGCTACAAACACATACCACTTTTTTACTAACACTTATAACCTACATTCTCAACCAGTGATTAGATACTGTTTTATATATATAACAATGCATGGCTAATCTCATTTGTAACATACTGAAGGCTTCCTTCTGTCTTATCCATTTAGTCTTGTTCTTGATAAATAAAATATTGATAAATACTGATTTATATAATCATGAAATTGAAAATACAAAATTGGATTAGTGATTGAAATTGTGTTAATTATACACTTTTCTTTAATTTTGAGACCTCAAATGACAAAAATGTGTTTTAAATACATTAGAATAAATAGAGGGAGAAAATAATTTACCTAGTGCAACATAAAATCAAATTGTAAGAATAAGTAATATCAGACATTTTCTTAATGAACTACACAGCCAAACTAAAATAACTAAAACTAAAAATATAACATGAATTAAAAGATTTTAGACAAAAATATTCTGCAAAGGGCATAATTATAATAGATAGGAATATAAACTAGACAGCAATGAACAGTCAGCAGGAGATAATAACAGATAAAGAACAGCAGTTTTGTGGCTCCTAAGGTTTACAATTGGCCTAATGTGGCTGCATGAATAAGATAGATTTAGTAACATTATCAGTTGAGATTTGATCCAGTAATGAATAAACAATGCAGAATCTTGTTCAAATAGATATAACATAAATAATTCAGATACATAGTTTACATTTCACTCCATTGCAGCTTGAAATATAGAATATTTCAATATTTGAAGAAATTTCTTATGGATGCTAGTAGCAGCTCTGTCAAATTCTCACTAAAAGACCACTTGAGTCACATTTGATTTCAAATACTCAGGGGTGAAGATTAAAATATGAACAGCCAACAACATCATATTACACTAGGTTTATGGTAATCAAACAAAACACATATATTTTTAAATAAGTTCTTGACTAGATCAGGGAATTATAAAACAATTGTTTTATAATTCCCTGACTAGATCTACAAAAAAAAAAAATCCTGCATTTTCTTTGGCTTAGAAAAAGGTGCTTTTTCAGTACAGCTGTGGCAAGTCATTACTTAAGCCCGGTATACACGATACAAGTTTTGCATCCAAGTCTCCATTCAAGAAAACTTGGATCAAGAAAACTTGAATTCAAGTTTGTGTATACACGATGCAAGAAATTTTGATGAATACACACAAGTTTTGGCAGGAGATACAACAAACAAAATGGCATTTTTGGGAGGAGAGGAGGGTGCTGCCCTTTGTATTGCATTATTATGTACAATTGTACTGCGAAGGAGATTAAGCTCCAAAAAGAGGTCAATATGGCTCGTAAATGGCTTCGAAGGCGACGATGGGATGTATTTCTATTTTCATTAGTCCATGTAACCGTCTTTTTCCTGCATTTTGGAGTTTCCTCTTTTCCCGCCATCTTTGCACAACACATGTAGTTGTTATTATTTACATTCACAAATTGATGCTGATAAGGATTCTGTCTTCTGATTGGTCAATCTCCATCCAAGTTCCATCAAAGTTGAAAAAAAATAGGATGCATTTCTATTCCATCCAAGTCCGTTCAAGTTTTTTGATTCAAGTTTCTTGTATGGTATACACGATCAAAAAACTTGAATTCAAGAAACTTGAATGGAGACTTGGATGCAAAACTTGCATCGTGTATACTGGGCTTTATAGATACACTTGTAAGTGCTAAGACAATGTGGTGCACATGAGTGCAAATATGTTTTAATCTTGAACTGCTCACTTTTACCATCAAATATGTTTTAATCTTGAACTACTCACTTTTACCATCAAATATGTTTTAATCTTGAACTGCTCACTTTTACCATCAAATATGTTTTAATCTTGAACAGCTCACTTTTACCATCAAATATGTTTTAATCTTGAACTGCTCACTTTTACCATCAAATATGTTTTAATCTTGAACTACTCACTTTTACCATCAAATATGTTTTAATCTTGAACTGCTCACTTTTACCATCAAATATGTTTTAATCTTGAACTACTCACTTTTACCATCAAATATGTTTTAATCTTGAACTACTCACTTTTACCATCAAATATGTTTTAATCTTGAACTGCTCACTTTTACCATCAAATATGTTTTAATCTTGAACTGCTCACTTTTACCATCAAATATTTCTTTTTTTTTCTCTTCATTCTATTGATTTTTTATTCTATTGAATATGTGAAAGTAGTCGTTTATTGATCAAGAAATATTTATACTTCAGTAACAATTCATTTCTTAGGATAACAACCATCTAAAATATGTCTTATATATAAAGTAATTGCTGAACATAACACTTAAAATAAACGATCTACATGATTTACATTGACATACTTTATATATTCGTATGTATAAACTTTTAATACTTTTATGACCTTATTTTGTGAAAATATAAGCTTGACGAAACAAGTTCTGCTTTTAAGCATTTTAGATGTATATTTTTCTTATATAAAATCATATATAACAAGTTATTAAGAATGTCGATATCTATCATATACATATAGAGAGAAATAGAGGTCTAATTTACACGTAACTATAAAAGATTGTTGACACTTGTATGATTATGTAGGATATAATATTGAGACATCTCTGTTATTACACACTCAAGTTTTAAGCCTTCACCATAAAAACTGAATTACCTTATCATCAAACATATTGACATAAGGGTTCCTTAAATAAGCTTATTATTGTAATCATCACATGTCATCCTTATTTGAAATAATGATGGTAGAATTACAGGAAACCAGAGGCTCACAGGATCATGTTATTGCTCAACTGCTACACCCGACTTCAAATTGTCTCAGATGGTTCAATGGGTAATATTTCAGCTGTCACAATCAGTTTTGATGGAGGACAAATCTGCCATCATCAGATTTGAAAAATGGCAACTTAAAAATATATATATTATTAGTTATGGCAGTCATCTTGAATGGATGATGTGCTTGTCCCATAAGAAGGGGGCTACTTTTAGTAAAATGGGTATGGGGATGCAGCTGGGATTGAACCCTACCCTATTCATATATTCCCACAACATGGGTGGGTGGGTATTTTATGGTTTTGAATGCCACATTCAACAATATCTCAGCTATATCGAGTAGGTCAGTTTAATTGGTGGAAGAAACCTACATAATGTTGTATCGAGTACACCTTGCCTGAGCAGGATTCAAATTCACAACTTTAGTAGTTATAGGCACTGATTTCATAGGTAGTTATAATTCCAACTACCATATGATCATGACCACGACGGCCCCTTCCACAACATGAAAACCATGACCATTCACAGTACAAAAACAATACCTATTCATACAATTCACAGTACAAAAACAATACCCATTTATATGTAGACTGAAATCCAATATAAGCATACATAGATAAGTCATATATCACTTTGTACATTATTGGATTAGATTACAGATGTATAACAGAAACTTTCCCCAGTGATTACAGAGCATTTGTCTTAACCAGAGGGAAGCTTAGAACTTGCAGAAATACAACCCATTGATGTATCATAGCTTAAATTGATATATTGAAGTGGAAAATTTATGATCCAAACATATATTTGAAAGCTAAAGAGCCGACCCATTCCAATGACATGTCTTCATATACACATCCCCACCCAGTGGCTTGTCTGAAATAAGTTTTGAAACTATACCGAAGGACTACATTGTGTCCTTGCCAAGTTGGTTTGGTTTGGTGTATGGTATTTAATGCCACTTTCAACAATATTTCAGCTATATCATGGTGGTCAGTTTTATTGGTGGAGGACACCAGAGTACCCAGAGAAAACCACCGACCTGCCGCAAGTCACTGACAAACTTTATAACATAATGTTGTATCAAGTACACCTCGCCATGAACGGGGTTCAAACTCACAACTTTAGTGTTGATAGGCACTGATTACACAACTACCATACAATCATGACAATGACGGCCCCCTTGCCAAGTTCAATGGTCTAATTGAATGTATTTTTTCTGTTACAGAAGACAGGTTGATATCTGACAACAACAAGATAAGAAAATGTTCAGCCATTTTTTATATATACTTCATATTGTACTGATCTAATCCAGGACTTTTAATGTCAGAAAACCATGGAAGCTCTCCAAAAACACATGACTGTAAACATTGTACTACTGGTAATTTATTATACAACCAAATAATAACTTAAGTAACCAGTCATAATTAAATCTGGCTAGGGTACCAGTTTTATTACCATCTCTCTCTCTCTCTATATATATATATATATATGATTGATTAACATAGTAATGTCTAGTGACTGATGTTTCACTATCTTCATGATCAGAACAACATCATAAACAATAAATTATCATAGGTAAATATATTGGTGACCTTGAAATGGGGCCTATGAGTGGAGATTTGATAGCCACATTGATATGGGGCATATGGGTGAAATTGTGATTACCACAAGAAAATGGTGGCATATGTATGGGGCCTATGGATGAGTTGTGAATGCCACAAGTAAATTATGGTATAGATATGGGAAATATGGGTGGAGATATGATTGCAAAAAGTAAATAGGGTAGGGTCATATGTGTCATGGTTTAAGTTCAAAGGCAGAGAGGAAAACCGCTCATAGCCATTGGCTGTTGGCAATCCTCGTTAAATAAATAAAGAATTAAATTAAATACAGAGATAAACTGAGAAGTAATTGTTCATTTTGTTGATACTGGTAGAATTGTTGACTATCACTGTTTCAATTTCTGTTCATAATCATGTTAAAAGTATCATGTCAAAATATTGTTCAAACATCATCATATGATACTATCAATATATATATTTTACAGACATCAACTCTTTACCAGCTTGGAATATCAACAGTAGGTACTCTAGCAAGTCTAGGTGAAATCTCATAATATAGTTGTCTATGCCACTTGGAATATCAACAGTAGGTACTTTAGCAAGTCTAGGTGAAATCTCATCTATACCAGCTTGGAATATCAACAGTAGATACTTTAGCAAGTCTAGGTGAATTCTCATCTCAATAGTAGGTACTCCAGCAAGTCTAGGTGAATTCTCATCTCAACAGTAGGTACTCCAGCAAGTCTAGGTGAATTCTCATCTCAACAGTAGGTACTCTAGCAAGTCTAGGCGAATTCTCATCTCAACAGTAGGTACTCTAGCAAGTCTAGGCGAATTCTCATCTCAACAGTAGGTACTTTTAGCAAGTCTAGGTGAATTCTCATCTCAATAGTAGGTACTCCAGCAAGTCTAGGTGAATTCTCATCTCAATAGTAGGTACTCCAGCAAGTCTAGGTGAATTCTCATCTCAACAGTAGGTACTTTTAGCAAGTCTAGGTAAATTCTCATCTCAACAGTAGATACTCTAGCAAGTCTAGGTGAATTCTCATCTCAACAGTAGGTACTTTAGCAAGTCTAGGTGAATTCTCATCTCAACAGTAGGTACTCCAGCAAGTCTAGGTGAATTCTCATCTCAATAGTAGGTACTCCAGCAAGTCTAGGTGAATTCTCATCTCAATAGTAGGTACTCCAGCAAGTCTAGGTGAATTCTCATCTCAATAGTAGGTACTCTAGCAAGTCTAGGTGAATTCTCATCTCAACAGTAGATACTCTAGCAAGTCTAGGTGAATTCTCATCTCAACAGTAGATACTTTAGCAAGTCTAGGCGAATTCTCATCTCAACAGTAGGTACTCCAGCAAGTCTAGGTGAATTCTCATCTCAATAGTAGGTATTCCAGCAAGTCTAGGTGAATTCTCATCTCAATAGTAGGTACTCCAGCAAGTCTAGGTGAATTCTCATCTCAACAGTAGGTACTTTTAGCAAGTCTAGGTGAATTCTCATCTCAATAGTAGGTACTCTAGCAAGTCTAGGTGAATTCTCATCTCAACAGTAGGTACTTTTAGCAAGTCTAGGTGAATTCTCATCTCAACAGTAGATACTCTAGCAAGTCTAGGCGAATTCTCATCTCAACAGTAGGTACTTTTAGCAAGTCTAGGTGAATTCTCATCTCAACAGTAGGTACTCCAGCAAGTCTAGGTGAATTCTCATCTCAACAGTAGGTACTTTTAGCAAGTCTAGGTGAATTCTCATCTCAACAGTAGATACTCTAGCAAGTCTAGGTGAATTCTCATCTCAACAGTAGGTACTTTAGCAAGTCTAGGTGAATTCTCATCTCAACAGTAGATACTCTGGCAAGTCTAGGCGAATTCTCATGTCTAGGCGAATTCTCATCTCAACAGTAGATACTCTAGCAAGTCTAGGTGAATTCTCATCTCAACAGTAGGTACTCCAGCAAGTCTAGGCGAATTCTCATCTCAACAGTAGGTACTCTAGCAAGTCTAGGTGAATTCTCATCTCAACAGTAGGTACTTTAGCAAGTCTAGGTGAATTCTCATCTCAACAGTAGATACTCTGGCAAGTCTAGGTGAATTCTCATCTCAACAGTAGGTACTTTAGCAAGTCTAGGTGAATTCTCATCTCAACAGTAGATACTCTGGCAAGTCTAGGTAAATTCTCATCTCAATAGTAGGTACTCTAGCAAGTCTAGGTGAATTCTTATAATATAGTTGCATGTAGACACAATAGGTAATTACTTTGTAGTACAAGAAGAACAATAATAAATTACATAACTTTCTTTTTTACTGCCGTCGTCATCGTTATTGCTATCTTAGAGCTAAATAATCACTTCAGAATGGTAGCATGTCTAATGATCATTGAAAACTCTTTTGAAATGTTGCAAAAGGGTCTTCAGCTCTGTAGAACATGGATGATTCCAATCAACTCGTAACAATCATCACCAATCTTAAGATTATTGAAGACACAAATTGCTATGCTCAAAAACGAAAATTTTCATGAATATTTTAGAATTGTATTTACTTAAGGCAGAAATAGTATAACTAACATTGCTTTCAATATGCCTAGAGAAAGTTGAAATCTGATTGCTAAATATGACTTGTATGATTTACAATAATTTCCCTTGTGTATGGACATGTTACAGATAGCATGGTACCTAACTGTATTACACAAAGATCAAATACAACTTGTCTTTTCTATTTTGTAATTATGTAAAAATGTATTGGGGATAGTAAAATTTGAAATCGATATCTGTGGAAAAAATGAAAATTTACTCTAAATTATGTGTTTTGTGACAATAAGAATCAATATGGGACCATATTGTTCTTCTTTCCCTTCATATCACATATATAAATACTAACATTTTCCATTATAGTTAATTGAAGGGGGGTTCTTCAGGGAGCAATAATTAATGCTATCCTATATTTTTTCTGTTAGGGGATATCTTAATGTTTTCAGTATATTAATTTTGTTCTATTATCTAGTTGCCATTATGATTAATGTAAAACAAGAGAAGATAATTATTTCAAACATTTGATGAGGTTTTGTTTGATTGCTTGTTTGTTTTGTGTGAGTTTGTGTACTCTGTTCTTGAGTTCTTTTGTATTTAATAAAATTAAACAATTCTTCTGAACATAAATTACAAGCTGCTTGAATGAAATCTTATTTAGAATAACAAAAGGTCATAAGGGATGGACCATTTAACTTGAAGGAGGGGGTTATGTTTTTTTCTAAAAAATTATTCTGATTCCCAATGTTGCTGAAAAAAATATTCCGATTTTGGTGGAGGAAAAAAAAAAATCTGATTCAGAGTTTTTGTCATATAACCTAATGTTTAAATCTGGAAAAAAAATTTGCGCTTTGCGTGACAAAAAAAATAAATATTCTAACTCTTGTGTTGTCCAAAAAAAAATTTCTGAATGAAACAAAAAACCGTACCCCCCCCTCTGCAAGTTAAATGGTCGGTCCCTAAACAAGTGTTACTTTTGAAGAGATGGAAAGATGCCTGTCACCAGAGTACTTAATATTGCATAGATTTTAATAGTAAATAATGCTAAAACTTCCTCCTTTTCAGCCAGTCACATATCATAATTAGCCTAGAGGCTATCTTGGATTCTGACCACTTTAATTTTCCATATTTAGATGGTAGATATTTGTAATTATTATTTTAACATTGTAATCTTAAAAATCTTAATCTATGAGGGATATAGCTGTCATAACAATATAGTGGCTGCAGACATTACAACAGTTAAACATTTACTAATGTCCAGAACTAAAGTCTAAGGTTGCCTATCGATTTAATATTACAATCTGATACACTCCAGAGATCTGTCTCAGAACAACTAGTTAATGTCACTGATGGCCTCAATTTAAAATCCAAAATTAAGACATGCTATGCTGTAATTGAAGCAAGAACATATTTATGTTCTTAATGTGACAATTTTATCTTGTGTAATGAATTTTTACTTAAACAGTAACTTTTCATACAAATTACCCTAAAACAATTTAGACAGTAAGTTCTAATACAAATTTCCCTCAACAAAAAATTAAACAGCAATTTCTTATATTAATTCCTAAAAATAACCAACTTAAACAGTAACTTCTTATACACAGTCAAAGTCTTTTGCTCTTTGACAGGGCTCAAATTCATGATCTACCACACTCATTTCCAGCACACTATTACATCACAGTTGCAGTTTCAATGTCTAAGAATTTCCACTAGGTTTACATGTAGACTAAAGTATTAGATATGCACCAGGAATCCTCAAATTATTATTATTAACTTCATGAGAAAGAAAAATTGGCTTTTCTATGTGCCATATCTGATAGAAATTAATCTATCAGTGTATAACAACACTTTCAATAAAACATCTATTAAGTTATATGGTAGCAATCATTTTTATAGGTAGGATAAACAGAAGTACCAGACCAACAAAACAAAAGTCAAACTTAATTGTGTAGAGTTGTACCAGAGGGAAACAACCAACAAAACAAAAGTTAAACTTAATTGTGTAGAGTTGTACCAGAGGGAAACAACCAACAAAACAAAAGTTAAACTTAATTGTGTAGAGTTGTACCAGAGGGAAACAACCAACAAAACAAAAGTTAAACTTAATTGTGTAGAGTTGTACCAGAGGGAAACAACCAACAAAACAAAAGTTAAACTTAATTGTGTAGAGTTGTACCAGAGGGAAACAACCAATAAAACAAAAGTTAAACTTAATTGTGTAGAGTTGTACCAGAGGGAAACAACCAACAAAACAAAAGTTAAACTTAATTGTGTAGAGTTGTACCAGAGGGAAACAACCAACAAAACAAAAGTTAAACTTAATTGTGTAGAGTTGTACCAGAGGGAAACAACCAATAAAACAAAAGTTAAACTTAATTGTGTAGAGTTGTACCAGAGGGAAACAACCAACAAAACAAAAGTTAAACTTAATTGTGTAGAGTTGTACCAGAGGGAAACAACCAACAAAACAAAAGTTAAACTTAATTGTGTAGAGTTGTACCAGAGGGAAACAACCAACAAAACAAAAGTTAAACTTAATTGTGTAGAGTTGTACCAGAGGGAAACAACCAACAAAACAAAAGTTAAACTTAATTGTGTAGAGTTGTACCAGAGGGAAACAACCAACAAAACAAAAGTTAAACTTAATTGTGTAGAGTTGTACCAGAGGGAAACAACCAACAAAACAAAAGTTAAACTTAATTGTGTAGAGTTGTACCAGAGGGAAACAACCAACAAAACAAAAGTTAAACTTAATTGTGTAGAGTTGTACCAGAGGGAAACAACCAACAAAACAAAAGTTAAACTTAATTGTGTAGAGTTGTACCAGAGGGAAACAACCAATAAAACAAAAGTTAAACTTAATTGTGTAGAGTTGTACCAGAGGGAAACAACCAACAAAACAAAAGTTAATCTTAATTGTGTAGAGTTGTACCAGAGGGAAACAACCAATAAAACAAAAGTTAAACTTAATTGTGTAGAGTTGTACCAGAGGGAAACAACCAATAAAACAAAAGTTAATCTTAATTGTGTAGAGTTGTACCAGAGGGAAACAACCAATAAAACAAAAGTTAAACTTAATTGTGTAGAGTTGTACCAGAGGGAAACAACCAACAAAACAAAAGTTAAACTTAATTGTGTAGAGTTGTACCAGAGGGAAACAACCAACAAAACAAAAGTTAAACTTAATTGTGTAGAGTTGTACCAGAGGGAAACAACCAATAAAACAAAAGTTAATCTTAATTGTGTAGAGTTATACCAGAGGGAAACAACCAACAAAACAAAAGTTAAACTTAATTGTGTAGAGTTGTACCAGAGGGAAACAACCAACAAAACAAAAGTTAAACTTAATTGTGTAGAGTTGTACCAGAGGGAAACAACCAATAAAACAAAAGTTAAACTTAATTGTGTAGAGTTGTACCAGAGGGAAACAACCAATAAAACAAAAGTTAAACTTAATTGTGTAGAGTTGTACCAGAGGGAAACCACCAACAAAACAAAAGTTAAACTTAATTGTGTAGAGTTGTACCAGAGGGAAACAACCAACAATACAAAAGTTAAACTAAATTGTATAGAGTTGTACCAGAGGGAAACAACCAACAAAACAAAAGTTAAACTTAATTGTGTAGAGTTGTACCAGAGGGAAACAACCAACAAAACAAAAGTTAATCTTAATTGTGTAGAGTTGTACCAGAGGGAAACAACCAATAAAACAAAAGTTAAACTTAATTGTGTAGAGTTGTACCAGAGGGAAACAACCAATAAAACAAAAGTTAATCTTAATTGTGTAGAGTTGTACCAGAGGGAAACAACCAATAAAACAAAAGTTAAACTTAATTGTGTAGAGTTGTACCAGAGGGAAACAACCAACAAAACAAAAGTTAATCTTAATTGTGTAGAGTTGTACCAGAGGGAAACAACCAATAAAACAAAAGTTAAACTTAATTGTGTAGAGTTGTACCAGAGGGAAACAACCAACAAAACAAAAGTTAATCTTAATTGTGTAGAGTTGTACCAGAGGGAAACAACCAACAAAACAAAAGTTAAACTTAATTGTGTAGAGTTGTACCAGAGGGAAACAACCAACAAAACAAAAGTTAAACTTAATTGTGTAGAGTTGTACCAGAGGGAAACAACCAACAAAACAAAAGTTAAACTTAATTGTGTAGAGTTGTACCAGAGGGAAACCACCAACAAAACAAAAGTTAAACTTAATTGTGTAGAGTTGTACCAGAGGGAAACAACGAACAAAACAAAAGTTAAACTTAATTGTGTAGAGTTGTACCAGAGGGAAACAACCAACAAAACAAAAGTTAAACTTAATTGTGTAGAGTTGTACCAGAGGGAAACAACCAATAAAACAAAAGTTAAACTTAATTGTGTAGAGTTGTACCAGAGGGAAACAACCAGCAAAACAAAAGTTAAACTTAATTGTGTAGAGTTGTACCAGAGGGAAACAACCAACAAAACAAAAGTTAAACTTAATTGTGTAGAGTTGTACCAGAGGGAAACCACCAACAAAACAAAAGTTAAACTTAATTGTGTAGAGTTGTACCAGAGGGAAACAACCAACAAAACAAAAGTTAAACTTAATTGTGTAGAGTTGTACCAGAGGGAAACAACCAACAAAACAAAAGTTAAACTTAATTGTGTAGAGTTGTACCAGAGGGAAACAACCAATAAAACAAAAGTTAAACTTAATTGTGTAGAGTTGTACCAGAGGGAAACCACCAACAAAACAAAAGTCAAACTTAATTGTGTAGAGTTGTACCAGAGGGAAACAACCAACAAAACAAAAGTTAAACTTAATTGTGTAGAGTTGTACCAGAGGGAAACAACCAACAAAACAAAAGTTAAACTTAATTGTGTAGAGTTGTACCAGAGGGAAACAACCAATAAAACAAAAGTTAAACTTAATTGTGTAGAGTTGTACCAGAGGGAAACCACCAACAAAACAAAAGTCAAACTTAATTGTGTAGAGTTGTACCAGAGGGAAACAACCAACAAAACAAAAGTTAAACTTAATTGTGTAGAGTTGTACCAGAGGGAAACAACCAACAAAACAAAAGTTAAACTTAATTGTGTAGAGTTGTACCAGAGGGAAACAACCAACAAAACAAAAGTTAAACTTAATTGTGTAGAGTTGTACCAGAGGGAAACAACCAACAAAACAAAAGTTAAACTTAATTGTGTAGAGTTGTACCAGAGGGAAACAACCAACAAAACAAAAGTTAAACTTAATTGTGTAGAGTTGTACCAGAGGGAAACAACCAACAAAACAAAAGTTAAACTTAATTGTGTAGAGTTGTACCAGAGGGAAACAACCAACAAAACAAAAGTTAAACTTAATTGTGTAGAGTTGTACCAGAGGGAAACAACCAATAAAACAAAAGTTAAACTTAATTGTGTAGAGTTGTACCAGAGGGAAACAACCAACAAAACAAAAGTTAAACTTAATTGTGTAGAGTTGTACCAGAGGGAAACAACCAACAAAACAAAAGTTAAACTTAATTGTGTAGAGTTGTACCAGAGGGAAACAACCAATAAAACAAAAGTTAAACTTAATTGTGTAGAGTTGTACCAGAGGGAAACAACCAACAAAACAAAAGTTAATCTTAATTGTGTAGAGTTGTACCAGAGGGAAACAACCAACAAAACAAAAGTTAAACTTAATTGTGTAGAGTTGTACCAGAGGGAAACCACCAACAAAACAAAAGTTAAACTTAATTGTGTAGAGTTGTACCAGAGGGAAACAACGAACAAAACAAAAGTTAAACTTAATTGTGTAGAGTTGTACCAGAGGGAAACAACCAACAAAACAAAAGTTAAACTTAATTGTGTAGAGTTGTACCAGAGGGAAACAACCAATAAAACAAAAGTTAAACTTAATTGTGTAGAGTTGTACCAGAGGGAAACAACCAACAAAACAAAAGTTAAACTTAATTGTGTAGAGTTGTACCAGAGGGAAACAACCAACAAAACAAAAGTTAAACTTAATTGTGTAGAGTTGTACCAGAGGGAAACCACCAACAAAACAAAAGTTAAACTTAATTGTGTAGAGTTGTACCAGAGGGAAACCACCAACAAAACAAAAGTTAAACTTAATTGTGTAGAGTTGTACCAGAGGGAAACAACCAACAAAACAAAAGTTAAACTTAATTGTGTAGAGTTGTACCAGAGGGAAACAACCAATAAAACAAAAGTTAAACTTAATTGTGTAGAGTTGTACCAGAGGGAAACCACCAACAAAACAAAAGTCAAACTTAATTGTGTAGAGTTGTACCAGAGGGAAACAACCAACAAAACAAAAGTTAAACTTAATTGTGTAGAGTTGTACCAGAGGGAAACAACCAACAAAACAAAAGTTAAACTTAATTGTGTAGAGTTGTACCAGAGGGAAACAACCAACAAAACAAAAGTTAAACTTAATTGTGTAGAGTTGTACCAGAGGGAAACCACCAACAAAACAAAAGTTAAACTTAATTGTGTAGAGTTGTACCAGAGGGAAACAACCAACAATACAAAAGTTAAACTAAATTGTATAGAGTTGTACCAGAGGGAAACCACCAACAAAACAAAAGTTAAACTTAATTGTGTAGAGTTGTACCAGAGGGAAACAACCAACAAAACAACAGTTAAACTTAATTGTGTAGAGTTGTACCAGAGGGAAACAACCAACAAAACAAAATATAAACTTAATTGTGTAGAGTTGTACCAGAGGGAAACAACCAACAAAACAAAAGTTAAACTTAATTGTGTAGAGTTGTACCAGAGGGAAACCACCAACAAAACAACACTTAAACTTAAGTGTGTAGAGTTGTACCAGAGGGAAACAACCAACAAAATAAAAGTTAAACTTAATTGTGTAGAGTTGTACCAGAGGGAAACCACCAACAAAACAAAAGTTAAACTTAATTGTGTAGAGTTGTACCAGAGGGAAACCACCAACAAAACAAAAGTCAAACTTAATTGTGTAGAGTTGTACCAGAGGGAAACAACCAACAAAACAAAAGTTAAACTTAATTGTGTAGAGTTGTACCAGAGGGAAACAACCAATAAAACAAAAGTTAAACTTAATTGTGTAGAGTTGTACCAGAGGGAAACAACCAACAAAACAAAAGTTAAACTTAATTGTGTAGAGTTGTACCAGAGGGAAACAACCAACAAAACAAAAGTTAAACTTAATTGTGTAGAGTTGTACCAGAGGGAAACCACCAACAAAACAAAAGTTAAACTTAATTGTGTAGAGTTGTACCAGAGGGAAACAACCAACAAAACAAAAGTTAAACTTAATTGTGTAGAGTTGTACCAGAGGGAAACAACCAACAAAACAAAAGTTAAACTTAATTGTGTAGAGTTGTACCAGAGGGAAACAACCAACAAAACAAAAGTTAAACTTAATTGTGTAGAGTTGTACCAGAGGGAAACCACCAACAAAACAAAAGTTAAACTTAATTGTGTAGAGTTGTACCAGAGGGAAACAACCAACAAAACAAAAGTTAAACTTAATTGTGTAGAGTTGTACCAGAGGGAAACCACCAACAAAACAAAAGTCAAACTTAATTGTGTAGAGTTGTACCAGAGGGAAACAACCAACAAAACAAAAGTTAAACTTAATTGTGTAGAGTTGTACCAGAGGGAAACAACCAATAAAACAAAAGTTAAACTTAATTGTGTAGAGTTGTACCAGAGGGAAACAACCAACAAAACAAAAGTTAAACTTAATTGTGTAGAGTTGTACCAGAGGGAAACAACCAACAAAACAACAGTCAAACTTAATTGTGTAGAGTTGTACCAGAGGGAAACCACCAACAAAACAAAAGTTAAACTTAATTGTGTAGAGTTGTACCAGAGGGAAACAACCAACAAAACAAAAGTTAAACTTAATTGTGTAGAGTTGTACCAGAGGGAAACAACCAACAAAACAAAAGTTAAACTTAATTGTGTAGAGTTGTACCAGAGGGAAACAACCAACAAAACAAAAGTTAAACTTAATTGTGTAGAGTTGTACCAGAGGGAAACAACCAACAAAACAAAAGTTAAACTTAATTGTGTAGAGTTGTACCAGAGGGAAACCACCAACAAAACAAAAGTTAAACTTAATTGTGTAGAGTTGTACCAGAGGGAAACAACCAATAAAACAAAAGTTAAACTTAATTGTGTAGAGTTGTACCAGAGGGAAACAACCAATAAAACAAAAGTTAAACTTAATTGTGTAGAGTTGTACCAGAGGGAAACCACCAACAAAACAAAAGTTAAACTTAATTGTGTAGAGTTGTACCAGAGGGAAACAACCAATAAAACAAAAGTTAAACTTAATTGTGTAGAGTTGTACCAGAGGGAAACAACCAACAAAACAAAAGTTAAACTTAATTGTGTAGAGTTGTACCAGAGGGAAACAACCAATAAAACAAAAGTTAAACTTAATTGTGTAGAGTTGTACCAGAGGGAAACAACCAACAAAACAAAAGTTAAACTTAATTGTGTAGAGTTGTACCAGAGGGAAACAACCAACAAAACAACAGTCAAACTTAATTGTGTAGAGTTGTACCAGAGGGAAACAACCAACAAAACAAAAGTTAAACTTAATTGTGTAGAGTTGTACCAGAGGGAAACAACCAACAAAACAAAGTCAAACTTAATTGTGTAGAGTTGTACCAGAGGGAAACAACCAACAAAACAAAAGTTAAACTTAATTGTGTAGAGTTGTATCAGAGGGAAACAACCAACAAAACAAAAGTTAAACTTAATTGTGTAGAGTTGTACCAGAGGGAAACAACCAACAAAACAAAAGTTAAACTTAATTGTGTAGAGTTGTACCAGAGGGAAACAACCAACAAAACAAAAGTTAAACTTAATTGTGTAGAGTTGTACCAGAGGGAAACAACCAATAAAACAAAAGTTAAACTTAATTGTGTAGAGTTGTCCCAGAGGGAAACAACCAACAAAACAAAAGTTAAACTTAATTGTGTAGAGTTGTCCCAGAGGGAAACAACCAACAAAACAAAAGTTAAACTTAATTGTGTAGAGTTGTACCAGGGGGAAACAACCAACAAAACAAAAGTTAAACTTGATTGTGTAGAGTTGTACCAGAGGGAAACAACCAACAAAACAACAGTTAAACTTAATTGTGTAGAGTTGTACCAGAGGGAAACAACCAACAAAACAAAAGTTAAACTTAATTGTGTAGAGTTGTACCAGAGGGAAACAACCAACAAAACAAAAGTCAAACTTAATTGTGTAGAGTTGTACCAGAGGGAAACAACCAACAAAACAAAAGTTAAACTTAATTGTGTAGAGTTGTACCAGAGGGAAACCACCAACAAAACAAAGTTAAACTTAATTGTGTAGAGCTGTACCAGAGGGAAACAACCAACAAAACAACAGTTAAACTTAATTGTGTAGAGTTGTACCAGAGGGAAACAACCAACAAAACAAAAGTTAAACTTAATTGTGTAGAGTTGTACCAGAGGGAAACCACCAACAAACCAACAGTTAAACTTAATTGTGTAGAGTTGTACCAGAGGGAAACAACCAACAAAACAAAAGTTAAACTTAATTGTGTAGAGTTATACCAGAGGGAAACCACCAACAAAACAAAAGTTAAACTTAATTGTGTAGAGTTGTACCAGAGGGAAACAACCAACAAAACAAAAGTTAAACTTAATTGTGTAGAGTTGTACCAGAGGGAAACAACCAACAAAACAAAAGTTAAACTTAATCACATAAAGTTGTAACAAGTTGACCTTGCCATGGGCAGGAAAACAACTTGTGTGGTGATAGGCCCTGACTGCAAAGTTAGATGTAAATCCAAGGACCACATGATCATGGTCATGAGACTATCTATTTAATAGAACATATTAGTTCAATGAACTCTAAGAACTCTTATCTAAATTTAATGATAATACTCATTTTATGATAATGATCAAATTCATTTTCAAAATGCAAGTCAAACAATCAGAGTTACTTCCTTCAATTCAATAAAGATGCTGCCCTGGTAAGTTACTCAATGAAATTATACTAGTAAATATTCCTTCAAGGTTACCACGGGTCTAAATAAAGAATGTTCAGCTGAAGAAGGCCTCCCTTTCACCAAAAGTGTGATCCAACTAACTAAAAAACAGTTTAAAAAAACAGCAAAACAGCATAATCTGGAATTTATGAATTTCCCCAAAATTACTAGAAGATTTATGAAATATTTATTTTATTACCAAGAAGTTCTAATTTGGTTTTAGATGGTGTTAAATATTCATCTGAGGTTACCAAGATAAAACTTCATTTTTTTAATTTCTCTGTAAATGTTATACTGAATAGTCTTACAGGTTTTTAGATTTAAATTTTGCCAGCATTCCATTGCCAAAGATCTAAAATGTGACCTTTATCTAATGTAACTTAATGTGACATCAATAATAGATATACCACTTCTAAAGCCAATTCACCTGCCACACTATCATTTGTGCTAATTGATCAATGACACTGTACAAAGGAGCATCTGACTTATTAGCAGGTTAATAGCTCAAACACATTCTGTGAATGACTACTGGAGCAGAAGAGACAGCATCTTCTTATTTTATTTTGTATTGCATTGGTAAAAATCCTTGTTTCTGGACTTTTCTAGAAATTATATTTCACTTCAACCAGAAGATCACCTTAGATTAGTTTAAGCACACCAGTAGATGTATTATTGTTCTGGGAAACTCAATCAATACTGTTCTATCCCATATATAGACAAAACTTCTTCAACTGGCAAATGTCATACATTGGCCTTTAAAAGTTAAATCAAATTCATGTCATATTAACACACCTCTTATCCTGCAAATGAAAGAATGTTTCTGTAGAACATGGATGCCTCTGCTTCTAGTTAAAGTAAACAGGAGCATAACTCCAGAACAGAAAAAAGTCTGAAATCGAACTTGGCCTAATCCTTTTATGGTCCCTGATATTATGTATAAATTACAAAAGATTTGATTAAGGAAAACTTAGGTTATTGGGCGAAAATCAAATGAGGGACATACAGACATAAGAACATGGGTAACACTTAGTGTCCCAATATGTAGCCGATATGAATGTGTACACAATATAATGTAGATATCACTTAAAGATTTCATTGTTCTTTTGAGCAATCTTATAGAAGCAATACATTCTACTTTCTTACCTAGTAGTAAGTCAAATATGAGCATTCACTGACCGTGACATTTTAATATACATGCGCTTATATCTGTTTCAGCCAATGTGTAGTGGTTCATGTTGTGATGGTCAACCATTATTAAACAACTTTTTTTTTCTTCAAAAATAATAAAAATAATGGTTCTCTTTTGGCCCCTTTGCTAAACTTGATTAAATCACGAAGTCACGAACTATATCAGGAATATACTGGAAATGACTGCCAAAATATCAAACTGGTGTCATTTTTACCATTATTATAGACTGCCCAGTAAATACATGTACTCAATATTCTATAAATCTTGAACTTGTAAAATATGTCCTCCATTGTGTTGTCTGTTCATCTTCGATATACAGATTCTGATTACCCCTTTGGTATTTTCAAACTCTTCCTCTAAGAACAGTACAGACTCAGACCAATTAAGACACCTTTTCTTATCATAATCAGAAATTCAAAATAAATTAGCAATTTGTCTGAAACATTGTTAAAATTTTATGCTTTAAAGACCACAGAATTATTGGAAAAATCCACGTTCTTCCTGCAGTGCATTGATTTTCTTATCAACTAAAATCTCACATTACAAACTTTCTGTAAAAAAATTTAAATGGCATGAGTTGTCAATATTTTATTGCTTAACATGTAAAAGAAATATCTTGCTGAACTAACTGAGGAATAACACATATTCTCCATTATCTACAACTATATCTCTGTCTATCCATAAACAACAATTGTGTAAATAAAGAAAATTACAAATTAATTTCATCTAACCCAGGAGAATCATGTAATGTAGATTAACGATTTGAAACCTATATGGTATCATCTTCATTTTGTTACTGCATCTAGGAAATTGATAGCTATTACTAATATAGCTAGTTACTTTTAACATTATTAGATTGCGTGATATAGGACTTCTAGGTCTTATTTGCATGCTGAATTTGGCCTTTTTTGTTAGATGTAGTAGATTTTCAAAATTGAAGTTATATTTTCAGGACTTGTTTTTATTAGTTTTGGTGAAGGAATATATAGATCTTATTTACAAATTAAATAAAAACAATATAAATGGATGTCTGAATGACGTATCAGATACTCTAATCATCTTCATCTCAGTTTTATAATTGTCTTTAGATATTTCATGAATTCATTCAATTCTTATCTTTGTATATAAAACAATCAAGGGACCCTTATGCAATCAGTGCCTATCATCACTTAAGTTGTGAGTTTGAATCCCACTCAGGCGAGGTGTAGTTGATACAACATTATTTGATAAAGTTTTTTCTGTGACTTGTGACAGGTCAGTGGTTTTCCCCAGGTACTTCGGTTTCTTTCACCAATAAAACTGACCGCCACGATATAACTGAAGTACACCTTACAATGCATAAAGTGGTGACTTGTATAGGTAAATGTTAATCTAACTACCATACAATCATGGTCATGACAGCCTGTATAGGTAAATGTAGATCTAACTACCATACAATCATGGTCATTGACAGCCTGTATAGGTAAATGCAAATCTAACTACCATACAATCATGGTCATGACAGCCTGTATAGGTAAATGTAAATCTAACTACCATACAATCATGGTCATTGACAGCCTGCATAGGTAAATGTAAATCTAACTACCATACAATCATGGTCATTGACAGCCTGTATAGGTAAATGTGAATCTAACTACCATACAATCATGGTCATGACAGCCTGTATAGGTAAATGTAAATCTAACTACCATACAATCATGGTCATTGACAGCCTGTATAGGTAAATGTAAATATAACTACCATACAATCATGGTCATTGACAGCATGTATAGGTAAATGTAAATCTAACTACCATACAATCATGGTCATGACAGCCTGTATAGGTAAATGTAAATCTAACTACCATACAATCATGGTCATGACAGCCTGTATAGGTAAATGTAAATCTAACTACCATACACTCATGGTCATTGACAGCCTGTATAGGTAAATGTAGATCTAACTACCATACAATCATGGTCATTGACAGCCTGTATAGGTAAATGTAAATCTAACTACCATACAATCATGGTCATTGACAGCCTGTATATGTAAATGTAAATCTAACTACCATACAATCATGGTCATGACAGCCTGTATAGGTAAATGTAAATCTAACTACCATACAATCATGGTCATTGACAAGCCTGTAAAGGTAAATGTAGATCTAACTACCATACAATCATGGTCATGACAGCCTGTATAGATAAATGTAGATCTAACTACCATACAATCATGGTCATGACAGCCTGTATAGGTAAATGTAGATCTAACTACCATACAATCATGGTCATTGACAGCATTTATAGGTAAATGTAGATCTAACTACCATACAATCATGGTCATGACAGCCTGTATAGGTAAATGTAAATCTAACTACCATACAATCATGGTCATGACAGCCTGTATAGGTAAATGTAGATCTAACTACCATACAATCATGGTCATTGACAGCCTGTATAGGTAAATGTAGATCTAACTACCATACAATCATGGTCATGACAGCCTGTATAGGTAAATGTAAATCTAACTACCATACAATCATGGTCATGACAGCCTGTATAGGTAAATGTAGATCTAACTACCATACAATCATGGTCATTGACAGCCTTTATAGGTAAATGTAGATCTAACTACCATACAATCATGGTCATGACAGCCTGTATAGGTAAATGTAAATCTAACTACCATACAATCATGGTCATGACAGCCTGCATAGGTAAATGTAGATCTAACTACCATACAATCATGGTCATGACAGCCTGTATAGGTAAATGTAAATCTAACTACCATACAATCATGGTCATGACAGCCTGTATAGGTAAATGTAGATCTAACTACCATACAATCATGGTCATGACAGCCTGTATGGGTAAATGCAGATCTAACTACCATACAATCATGGTCATGACAGCCTGTATAGGTAAATGTAAATCTAACTACCATACAATCATGGTCATGACAGCCTGTATAGGTAAATGTAAATCTAACTACCATACAATCATGGTCATTGACAGCCTGTATAGGTAAATGTAGATCTAACTACCATACAATCATGGTCATGTCTCCCACTACTGTCCTGGTCATAATTCACTCTCTAGTTATGATCAAATGTAACACTACCATATTGTTTTCATCTGCAGCTCAAGACTACTTGACATTAAAGAACATCATTTTCATAATTAACAAAACAAAACAACTGTCAGTAAAGACTTGTAGTCCACATATAGCTACATCCCACATAGCAGTCCTCACGATGAGCACCGGACCTCCATCCCAAGACCAGTAAAACTTTGTTTGGACCATTAAATTTTTCAATTGAAATTTAGTACTACATTTGTATATAAAAATAAATTCAAGACTTTGATTCGGACCAGTAAATTCAAATTCAAATTTTCCATTGGAGGAGTGACATAGACTTATAATATTTAATATTTAGATCATATTTAGCTATATTCTTCTACTCAGATCCCTATATATTCATCCCAGCCTATCCCCATTCCCTGTCACACAAGATATTTAAGTTGAAGTCCACTGAATAAGTGGTTCACTAGAATCTATCAAAAAATGGCCTCCAATTAACATCAATATATTATATATGTACTTACTCATTACCAAATCCCATAAATTTCTTCAACAAGATCATTCCAAATCATATAATATGTTCCAATGGACTTAATCTCCACTGACTCATACATGTAGATACAAAACTGATAGATTTTAGTTCAACAACCTTAGATACATTAGACTTTTCACACCTATGTGCTATATAGCAAGTCTATTACATTTAGGACAATAATTATTAATATTAAACAACAACAACAACAATATATGGACATCCAAATGTCATGGCAATCTTTTTTAAATTTCCATAAAATTTGATTAATAGTGTTTTCTAAATTCACTAATTGTGTTTCATGTTGGTTCCCTCTTTTGGTAGTTTTTTTTCCCCTTGTTTTCCTTGACCTCTCAATATTTAAAAGAAAATCAAACAAGAGCCCAGGAATCCTGACATGTGTGTTATGTGCTAAGCCCGGTGTCATATGGTATTTTGAACCCCATGGTAAATTGAACCCGGGGTCGATTTACCTATGATATTTTGACCCCGGGTTCAATTTTCCATATGGTATTTTGACCCCGGGGTCAATTTTTTGTCATTGTATTTTGAACCCCCTCATGGTAAATTGAAGCCCCCCTCATTTCTACCAAAAGAGAGGAGTTCATAATACCATAAGAGAGGGTTTGATATACCATAGGTAGGGAGGTCGATATTCCATGGGCAGGGGGGTTAAAATACCATGGGTAGGGGGGTCGATATACCATGGGTAGGGGGGTCAATATGCCATGGGTAGGGGGTCGATATACCATGGGTAGGGGGGGTCAAAATACCATGGGTAGGGAGGGGGTTCAATATATATTAATAATTATGGGTAGGGGGGTAATAAAATTTCAAAATTTCCAAAAAATCGAAATTTTCAAAAAAAATTCAAAATTTCAAAAAGAGGAAGAGGCGTTAAGGTGCAAAATTGGCCCCACATTATATTAAAAAATAATGCTCGACATAGAATAAAAACAATTTACTAATTTAATTGTTAGATAAACAAATTTTCAAAAAATATAACTTTCCGTGAGATTGGGTGCGCTATGACGTCATAATGACATCATAATTAGACGGATAATGCTAAAAATGGACTACAAACGACATATTTAATGTACATTTTAGCTATTTTATATACCTCCACAGTCTTCCACCAACACCAAATTGAGCAGCTGTTTTGAGTATAGAGGGTTAATGATTATATCAAAATATTTTGTTGGTGGAGGATTGTGGAGGTTGTTAAATATTAATTTATTTATAACCTCAGCCAGACCCTTAAAATCAATATTTTCACTCTTCTGATTGTATATATGAGACCATTATATACACAATCTGTACATTTCATGATTCATTTCAAGTAATGAAATTCATCAGTAAATAACTTATGTTTCTGTAAATAATTGTATTTATTTTAAATACAGTTTGTGTACATTGAAACCAAGAGAAAAACTCAGTGCATGCAATCCGGCGTCAATGCCATAAAAAGAACTGGGAACTATAAGTGCCATATATGGCCCCATATTTAATGAATTATTATCTTAGAAAATACTTGATTAAAATTTGTTGTATTATAGACGAGATCATGATTTTGATGTTAAAACTTGTTTCCAACAAAATCGATAGGTATTTGACGTCACTGTGACGTCATGAGCGTTATTTGTTTTCTGTATTTCGTGGAATTTTGCCCGCGATATTTGGACGGTTTTCGAAGAAATTAAGCACCTCCGCAGTCGTACACCAGAAAAATATTTTACCAGATTATTGAAATAAATAAAACACAAATACTGTTAAAGTATTTTTTTGGTTTCACGAGGTGTTAAATTTCTTGAAAAACGACGGGAAAATGTTCAAATATTCCAAGCGCTTAGATGACGTTTTGATATTTGAGAAGCAATCTTTGCCGTAAAAAACGATGGTATGTCGGCACGTAACAGTTATATACAAATGTAAGATAAAAATAAAATAAACACCACTTCATCCAAAATAGTTTTTTTTCATAAGCCCCCAATTAATGATTATATATTTTCTTCCGGGATACTGAAATAGTTATTACTACAGGGATACGGAGTAGCCGTTTAATGGTCTATCGATGCTACTTCTAAAATGAAGTAAAATAGTTTGATCCAAAAGGAGTAGATATTTTTTGGGTACAATCCAACAGATAGCTCTCACAGTATGACCCAAAGGTGTTTTATGTTATGCATTACATACGCAAACGTTTGATCCATCATGTGTCCATTGGAGGTTAGGTCTTTAACACCACTTTCAAAAATATTTCAGTTACTACTTTTGTGGCGGAAATTGGAGTACCCAGAGAAATCCACAGACCTGTCGCAAGTCACTGACAAACTTTATCACATAATGTTTTATCGAGTACACCTCGCCATGAATGGGGTTCAAACTCACAACTTAAGTGGTGATAGGCAAGGATTGCACAGGTAGTTGTAAATTCAACTACCATACGACCACGACGGCTCAAGTTCAGTTAAGATGAAAGGTAATTGTTTTATTGATATTGATGGAATTTATGATTATCACTGTTTATAAACTTTCTTTTCATATCAATCAATGAAAAGAATTGGTTTGCTGAAAGTAGGTTTTTTGTTGGGGTTCATTGGATGGAATTTGTATCTCATGTGAAGTTCTGTCAATTGCAGACACAACGTTAGGCATATCAGAACAATACCTTTTCTTTTGCCACCAGACTGGGATGGTTGGCCACTGAATTCACATCACATTTTCATAAATTATATAAAGTTTCCCCTTTTGCGCCCAAATTAAACTTTTAACTTCTATAAGTTCCATTCTCTTAAATCAACCTCCAATGGACAAATGATGGATCAAAAGTTTGTGTATGTAGTGCATTGACAATGCGTTCTGTCATGTGCATAAGTTATTGTTTGCATGATTGACAGACAATATTCATCATATTGTTTTCTAGCTTCTGAACTGTCGATCGAGAAAAAAATAAAATAGTCTAGACAGGCAGCAAATAGCCAGTCAATGGGGTTTGCAATTAATATTTCGCATGCACAATAGCGACCCCACACCACAAGGTGTGGAAAATAGAAATATTCTTCTGTGGTTTAAATGAGTATTAACTGTATTACATGTAAACTGTATGATTCTGTTTGATAAAGTCCTTTAACTAGAACAGGAACAAAATGTGTTGTAATAAAAGATCGTGAACATGATGTATAAGTATTAAAGAATGTCAATGTATATTACGAATTTAGTTTGTTACACATATTTTCATTGGTTCTTCAACCCTGAATGTCAGCATATATTCGGAAAACAGACGGGGTATATATTTCAGTCCCCAACAACGATTAAAACATGGACGACAAAACATTACGCTTTACTGAATCAATGGTATAATACGGAATAATAAATGTATTTTTACCCAATTAAATGCTGTTTTTATACTCAAAACGGCTGCATGAACAAAAAAATATTACAACGGTTAATTCCGTCACAAATACCTGATCGATCCAGCAAACTCCTATGTTCCACGGCTGTAACATAACAAGTAAACAAAACGTTGAGCCTTGAAAACTTTCGACGTCATGGGGCCACACCAAGGTTTTATTTACATGTTGTTAACATTTAAATTATTGAAACTGTTTCGCAAACCCGTTGTTTTGTTATGTGATATATTAATGTTATATTTATAAAGTTTATAAAATTTATTACATATGAATCTGTATTGATTTAGAAATTTAGTACAGTATTTTCCTTCATGAGACACCCCATAAATGAAATATGACGCGACAGATATTTTGACGTCATTGAAGAATGACGCCAAAGGTACGGAAACGGACATCTAGAGATACGAAAAATGAAAATAAAAGAGGCAAATTTATTTAATACAGTTGGATGTTGTATTTAAAAAAAACAATGGTTAAATCCGTAATATATCTGTTATTCAGCTATCAGACAGGGTATATAATGTGACATTCCCAGCTTCTGATATATATTCCCTTCGGCTGCGCCTCAGGGAATATAGATCCTAAGCCGGGAATGTCACATTATATACCCTGTCTGATAGCTGAATAACATATAATATTTTAAATGAGGTTGAAACAAGTCACCATTTGATATTAATTCGGTTGTATTTCATTTTGACGATTCTAATTACGGAAGACGATCACAACCATATTGTTGTTGATTGGAGACCGTCGAAAATGGGTGACGTTGCGACATTACTATTCGTTCACTTTAATTTCATAATACAGCTTCGGAACATGTTTTTATTCCTGAAATCTATCCACATTGCATAGCAGGTCAAATTTATGCTTTGTTTATTGAGTTTTATTATGCTTTGTTTTTGTTTTTGTTTTTTAAAGATATGCATTATGATACAATGATACGTACGTTCTGTATGATGAAAAAAATGACGTTCACTGCTTTCCATTACCTGAATTTGTCGATCCGCTGTGAGGAATTAGATACACATATTAACAAACTGTATTTATTTCTGAAAAGCACATATTGTGAATACATTTTGGAGAAAATTTTATCGACATCTGAGGTGGGGCCGATTTTGGCCCTTATAGCTCCCAGTCCTTTCATAAAATTTCAAAATTAACATATTTCATAAGATTAAAAAAAATCAAAGAAAAAATTCAAAAAAAATTTCATAGAATTTTAAGAAAATTTTCAAAATTTCAAAATTTGTATATCATGAATCTGATATTTTTCTTAAAATTGGTTTCGCTGAGATTCCCTATATAAACAAAGGTTTACTTGTTTACTTAGTCTTTTCAATGGGTATGGGCGATCCCGCTACCAATGGTATATCGACCCCCCTACCCTATACAATTATTGACTTTTAATGCAGTCTACTCATGACTATACAGACCTGGTCAATGAATGATTGACCGAGGTTAATCAATCATTGACCAGGTCCGCATAGTCATGAGTAGACTGAAATTAAAAGTCAATAACTGCTTATTAAATAATAAGGAATTTTTCAAACTTTTCAACAGTATATTCAACAAAATAGGCTACAATTGTTTTATTATTTTTCAAGATTATTTAAATATTAAAATTTTGAAATATGATGAAAATTTTGAAATTTTATATATCGACCCCCCTACCCATGGTATATCAACCCCCCTACCTATGGTATTTTGACCCCCCTACCCATGGTATATTGATCCCCCTACCCATGGTATTTTGACCCCCCTACCCATGGAATATCGAACCCCCTACCCATGGTATTTTGACCCCCCTATCCATGGTATATCGACCCCCCTACCCATGGTATATTGAACCCCTTACCCATGGTATATCGACCCCCATATCCATGGTATTTTGACCCCCCTACCCATAGAATATCGACCCCCCTACACATGATATTTTGACCTACCTGCATATCTTTTGATTAGAAATGGGGGGGTTCAAAATACCATGGGGGTTCAATTTACCATACAGAGGGGGTTCAGTTTTCAATAAGGGGGTTCAATATACCATGGATGTAAATCGACCCCGGGTTCAATTTACCATGGGGTTCAAAATACCATATGACACCGGTATACACGATGCAAATTTTGCATCCAAGTTTCCATTCAAGTTTCTTGAATTCAAGTTTTTTGATCGTGTATACCATACAAGAAACTTGAATCAAAAAACTTGAACGGACTTGGATGGAATAGAAATGCATCCTATTTTTTTTCAACTTGGATGGAACTTGGATGGAGATTGACCAATCAGAAGACAGAATCCTTATCAGCATCAATTTGTGAATGTAAATAATAACAACTACACATGTTGTGCAAAGATGGTGGGAAAAGAGGAAACTCCAAAATGCAGGAAAAAGACGGTTACATGGACTAATGAAATGATTGAAGATCTAATAGACTTCATAGAAATACATCCCATAGTCGCCTTCGAAGCCATGTTGACCTCTTTTTGGAGCTTAATCTCCTTCGCAGTACAATTGTACATAATAATGCAATACAAAGGGCAGCACCCTCCTCTCCTCCCAAAAATGCCATTTTGTTTGTTGTATCTCCCGCCAAAACTTGTGTGTATTCATCAAAATTTCTTGCATCGTGTATACACAAACTTGAATTCAAGTTTTCTTGAATGGAGACTTGGATGCAAAACTTGTATCGTGTATACCGGGCTTTAGAATTTATTATATAGAGGTGCCAATGTTTTTCCCTCCACAATCGATAATTATATTCTACATATAATTATTATAATTTATACATTTCTTGTTAGTATTAAAGTCTAAATACCTTTTTATCATTAATATATAAAATGAAAGTTTCTATATATATTCAATAACATAAAAACAGTTATAAAACAAATCTCTGAATGACATCTACAAATTTTGCACCCTTCCTGTCTTGCTCAATTGGTGTTTATCAATCAATCAATCAATCAATCAATCAATCAATCAATCAATCAATCAATCAATCAATCAATCAATCAATCAATCAATCAATCAATCAATCAATCAATCAATCAACCGATCAATCAATCAATCAATCAATCAATCAATCAATCAATCAATCAATCAGAACATGATATCACTTCATAGCTGATGAAGATGTCACCCAATATCATCATACTGTGACCCAGTAAATAATCTAATTGTTACAAATCAGTTTCTGTACTATATCTATATAAATAGTCAATTTACAGCCCATGTGTTGGTTTGTAATGAAACATCATTTAAAGAGAAAATGTATAATATAACAAGAAAACTAACACTAAATCAAACAGTACCAAAACACCACTTAACTTGCCAATTTTTTGTGATAAATTTATGATAATTATGAATAACTTGTATTGGTTGACATCAGCATCATCAACTGCATCAATTGACAAACCTTCTAGCATGCATAGATCACCAACTTAAAAATAGTACCCCCCTTTTTTTTTTTTAAATGGGAAAAATCTGCAAACCTAAATTTCTCATTTTTCCTGCAATAACAAATATGAGAAACAAGAGAAATCATTAAATGAATGAATCATACAATTAATTTGATTAACTCTCTCAGCCAATCAAATTACACACTTTATATATACTTAGAACTAATAAGACAATAAGTAAAAATGGATTGAAACTCTTACAATTTATCCATGAAATGATCTCTTGTTACAGAGGTAGGTGACATCAATGACCTTGGCGACAAAAATCTTCTACTTCTTTGAAAACATTGCATCCTTTGCGTCCCTCCAAATGGTTCATCAAAAATAGATTTCTTTGAACCCATGGAGGAATGGGTAACCTTTCTAGTTCTAAAATTGTCAAAATGTTCTTTCATGATAGATTTCATATCATCCATAGAAGTGGGATTCTCCATCCCCCTATTAGTACTGAAGAAATGTTCCTCCATCACAGAATACTTATTATCAATAGAAAATGAGTTAGTACTAGAACTGAGTAATTATTCCTCCAACAGTGAATTTAAATCAATGTAGAAAGAGTCCTGACCATTTATCACTTGAGGTCACTTTTTCCAAACAATCCTCATTGTATAATTAATCCTCTAAGGTCACATCACCTCTTTATAATTCTTCCTCAACATAAATTCTGATTATAAAGGTCATGTTTTTTCATATTACATAATACATATTGACTTTGACTATAGAATAATAAATACTTACTCATTTACACAGATTTCTGGAGCTGACATATTTTTTATCTATTAAGGATTGCACTAATTACCAAACCCACCGTCATTACGAAGCTTGTTGTTTTGTGCAGGTCATTGTTTGTTTACATGTGCAAGCCATATGTAAGCAAACTTAGGTGTTAAGATCAAAGTGAATTACATCATAGTACATACAGGTATGATAATAATTGGCACCAATATATGGCACCACCTTCAAATTCCTGTTGTTTTGTTTTGTCCTTGGTAACTACTTTATTATCAATTAATGTATTCAGTCATGAATTAACTTTTAACTAATTACCAGATAATACCAGAATTAACAAATAATGTAGAAAAAAAGGAAAAAAGTCGATCAAGGTATATTGAGGAAGCTGTAATATTAGCATCATATATAACATTTCCTCTAGTGTAGTCACTGTTTACCAAAACAGTACTTAGTCATGTTCTTAACTAACATTTAAAGCATATTTCCCATTAAAAAAATGAAGTAATATCTATTAAGGAAGCTCCATTATCATTGAATCTGAAATTTTATACAAAAAATAACTTTATCATGAATAGAGAGTTTCAACAATGATGGTCAACAATTCCATCAATATCAACAAAATGCACAATCACCTCTCATCTTAACTCAGAACACAAAAAAGATCAAGAAATATGACATTGGAAATCCAGGTCCTGGCTTGGGACAGGTACAAAAATGTGGCAGGGTTAAACTGGCTAATGTGCTCCCAACCCCCAGTCTTGATAACTAGATTTCTAATGTCAATACATATAAACAAATGATAAAAAACCTGCATAGATTCACTTTCACTCAAAAGAACCACACACTATCACTAAAATGAATGACAACATAAACATGGACAGTACAATAGAAGTGTCAATGAATGACAACATAAACATGGACAGTACAATAGAAGTGTCAATGAATGACAACATAAACATGGACAGTACAATAGAAGTGTCAATGAATGACAACATAAACATGGACAGTACAATAGAAGTGTCAATGAATGACAACATAAACATGGACAGTACAATAGAAGTGTCAATGAATGACAACATAAACATGGACAGTACAATAGAAGTGTCAATGAATGACAACATAAACATGGACAGTACAATAGAAGTGTCAATGAATCATTGTTGTTAACTGACTACTAGCTAACTTGGAAAGGAAAATCTGTTAAAGATCATTACCCTCTTGACTAAGATATCATAACTGATACTTCTAACAGATTTAATATCAATTAGTCATGAACATACACATAATTTGATGGTCTTCATAGGAGATCAGAATAGATAAGTCATCAATTGTTGGAATCAAATATTAAACATAAAATAGTAATATAATATGGATTGAAATATTAATGTACTTAATTTAATTGCTAGTTGGATTAGTTGTCTATTACTGTTAGTAAAGTAAACCTGCCTCAAAGAGGGATAGATAAGTCAGATTTCAACTTTTTAGCTTTATTACTTATATAACCATAAAAACATGGACTAAAAATGTCTTTTTTTACATGCAGAATTGTATTTATATACAAGATTTGTAGAGCAGTAATAGAATTTTGTGAAAGTTTTCAATAACATATGAAAGTGGTATCCTTGGTGTAAAAGTTTTCAATAACATATGAAAGTGGTATCCTTGGTGTAAAAGTTTGTTCTGTCATGGAAGTTAGAAACGTTATCACAAATACATGCAAAACTGAAAAATGTAAACAACATCTGATGAAGCCAAAGGAACATCACCACAAAAAAAAAAAAGAAAGGTGACAATAGTGGAAACAACATCTGATGAGGCCAAAGGAACATCACCACACAAAAATAAAGAAAGCTGACAATAGTGGAAGAAAAATCAGTTCTTTTGTCATAAATGTATGTGTTAAATTTGTCTTGAAAGTTCTACCTCTTTTTACATTATTTTTTGTTTTTAAATTTGTTTTCATCATCAACATTGTTGAACTACTGGCCAATTCATGTTAAAAAATCAATCAATCAATGTAAATAAAGAGTTAATTATAATAAATTGTAAATATAAATTTTCTGCACACTGAAGTGATGAAGATTTAAATCAGTAAATGAGAATATAAAGTACATTTACCCAATAAAAGCTTTACATGAACTGTGACCAGATCATAGTGTGTTGAAATTGAAAGTATGTCACATTTAAAATACCCATAAAACAGAATTGTTTACTAAACAATGACATCCCATATAGTTGTATAAAGAATTTGTACTTCATTGAAAACTGTCCCAATTTTGTAAACTTTTTTTTTAAACTAGTTCACTAGTCCATAGATAAACAATAAAAAAAACTTAATACATGTAGTAGATTTGTTATACTCTTTTTTCTGTATTTTCTGGGATTTTTTAAACCTTTTTTTATCACTTAGTAGGACTCAACATACAAGGAGAAGACATGATACTAAAGATACAATACTGTGGAACACAAACTGAAGATCAAGAAAAATAAATAAGACAGACTAATATGCCATGGTCTATCAAGGTCAAGGTTACTGATAAAGTCAAAGGTCATTATCCTGAATATTAATACATCAATTTTATCTGTGCTCTACATTTTCGTAAAAACCCATCTATTTGCACCAGTAATACATTTGTGCAAAATTATTTTCACAAACAACTGTATCAAATGTGCCAAAAAATAAATATATCATTTGCACAAATTAGTTAAAAAGTCAGTGATGTTAAAACATACAACAATATTTTACAAAACAAGAGGTCTTTATGACAACTCCCAGAGACAGTACTCAGACAACAACATACATTGTATATTCTTTCTTCGAAATTTAATTGAACTGTGTGAAATCAAACCTTTCACAAGATTTCTGGAGTAATTTTTTAGGAACATCTGACTCCTGATATTGACGACAGAAAAAAAGAAAAAATTGTTAAAACCCTGAAAGGTAATTTGTATCAAAGAATAACAATTCCACTTTCAGTATCAGTTGCCAGAACAAAATGTGTTTTATTTTCTTGTTTTTGTTCTAATGTTTTCTATAACTTCACGATTTAATGGCTGTGTTGGGAACATTAACCACCTCTGGTAACTGTGTTATATCTCCATTTTCTAAATTATCTTCATCCATTCAGTGATTCTTACAAAATATATAGTTTCAATTATATGAAGTATAGTAGTTAAAAGTAATTTAATATATAATATCATTTAAATGGTCTTCTATATCTCTGTATTCAATAGCTCTTTATATCTATGTGTACATACTTTTAATATTTTTATTGTACAAATATCATAGTAATAAGAGATGAAACTTAATATATTGAATTGAATTGAAGATACTAATAGGTATATTTATGTATTTTATAGTCTTTTTCGGCATATTTGATTGATGTAATATTTATTACCAGTAAATTGGTGGATTTGAAATATTTTAAAATCTGTAATTATCACAAACATAGGATGGCCAATTTTGCGTGGGATAAATTATTATTAGAATTAAGTACCGGTATCTGATTTTGATATAAACTTCTTTATTTGAATGTTAATTTCTGTATTTACTTTTTCTTCAATATAAATCAGCTTGATATAAAAATCAATTTAAAACTCCATTTCATAATGTATGAACGGAAATAGTAAAATAGCAATCTATTGTAATTGGCCATTTTCCCCCAAAAAACATAATTTAAAGAAAAAATAGTTTCTGTAAGGCAGAGGAATGCTGATGAAGGTCTTGGAATGGGACAGACACAAAAAAGTTGATGGATTAAATCCAGTTAATGGGATCCCAGTCCATCCCTCTTGATATCTAGATATCCTGTATTCAACAACACTAGGCTCTTTGTAATAGTTCAACTAGTTTTCAATTTACATTTAAAGATTATAGAAAAAGTGAGTGCAACAAAAAATGTTGAAAGACCTCCTCTCCTATTTCTAAGCAGAAGATTTTGATGTGATTTTTTTCTCATAATATGCCTAAGGATATGTTGAAGTACTCAATGTCATGTAGCGGCAGCTAAAATGTGAGGTCATTTTGACATTACAAAGCAGCAATAGAAAATTAAAGAAATTTCTATAATTAGTAACAGAAGCCATCTTGAATGGATGGCAGAGATGTCCGAAACAATTTTTTAAGAAGACCACCCAAGGACCATCCCAGCCAAGTTTGGTAGAATTTGGTTCAGTGGTTTCAGAGGAGAAGATTCAAAAGTTTATGACATATGATGAACGACGAATGCCAGGTAAGCTAAAAACTGATGAGCATAAAAATAGAAATGCAAAATGTTTCTTCCATACTTGTTTTAAGAATATTTTATAGATTATACCTGGGAGATAATAAAAAAAATATATCTGAGAAAATATTTAACTGTGATCATTCCTTCAATGTCTAATTTTTTTTTACATGTATTATGGATAACTGTCTTATTTGTTCTTTTGATTTATCATGTGTGGTATTCCCTCTTTTTCTCTTCATAATTTACAACAAAAAATGGTCTTCAAAGACCTTCTACTTAAACAATTTACATAAACTTCAAATTCTATATGGTTTATGGATATTCTTAGGAGATTAGAGATGACTGTTTACCATCATTACAAAGGAACATACAATGTCACACAAACCTTAGAAATTGAATATTCCCTATAAAAATGGTAAATTTTGTAGATCGTCCTACTAATGAGATTAATATATCTGAATCTATAAATAGAATATGTTAATATGGAAACTATGTCATTTTTCACAATTTTCAAGGGCCACAACTTTGTAAATTCACATCACAAGTAATAATCACCGAAAAAAATCAAATTGTCAAAAATCATTAGAAATGTATATTTTAAGCTCATAAACATGTTCGGAATAAATTTAAGAATAACTAAAGTAATAATTACTTAAATCGAGTTTGTTTTGTATATCATCCATCAGAGAAATTAAGAAAATGTTTGGAAATCATCTTTAAAAGTATATCTAATAAAACCAAGGATCATAACTCTGGAAGGATAAAAATGTTATCAATTTAAAGCTGATATTGTTAAAATTTTGTCTTTTCTTGAACATTCAACAATAAAAAATGATATTTCATATTTGATATTCAAATATCAGTTTAAGATTTAAATTGTCCTGTTGCTAAAATTTGTGTTGTTTTAAACCAATTGTAGTTTGAAATAAAGATATTCATTATGAACAGTAACTCTGCCCCACCCTCTCAAATGTTGATGGCCATCCACCATTCCAAAAAGGCAACCCTATTTAAACTTAAGGGGAAGTTGTGATCAAAATGATCCCATTTAAGTCTTATTAAAAGGGCAGTAATATATCAGGCAAAATATATTCAATATCACATCTGTTTTTAATATATGCTCATCTTCAGGTGTTGGAAATCAAGTAGAAGAGTTGTTTTCCATGGCATCGTCAAGAAAAGGGCCATAACTGTGCAAAACATTATTTGTAAATTAATCTTCTAAAACTTTCAATAGGGCTAAGTTAGATACAGTGGTAGTCATGCATAGATTTTAGAATGTCATCCACCAGTACCTGACAGTGTTTAAGTGTGACACGGATCAATGACTGTAAATAAAGTGATCACTTAAAGTGTCATCTTTTCTATGCAGGAGACATAATAAATTTAAAGTAACATGAAAGGCGAATATCGAATATCGTGGAATATTTTTATTAAATATTTTTACTTAATATGCCACTTAATTTAACTAAAATCAACTGCATAACATTAAACATTCACTCAAAAGCAGAATTTATGAGCAAATCGCAAAATATTTGACAGCAGATAATTCTGTTGTGCACAACAGTAATGCAAATGATATGCGTGTGACCCAAGATTTGAACTCTTTCGGGGAGATTGAGTAACGGGTGTGTTCACTTTCTGTTTAAATCATCTCCCTTTCCGAAACCTGGCTGTCAAAAGTAGACATTTATTTTTATGTTGATATGTTTTGTAATGATAAGGCTATTTATAATATATTTATCGTATTTAAACATTGACAAACTTCTGCAAATAAAATTTGTTAAGAAATTTGCAGAATCAAAATAATAACCATACCATTGACAAGGTGAGGAATGTTTTATATAATGCTTAATGTTTACATTTTCAACTCGTTCAAGGAACCATTGGCTATTAACTGTATGGCCTACTTAGTATAACCTTGATGTTTGAAATATAAAAAAGTATAACTTTTGATCCTGTGTCTGTCTGTCTGTCTGTCTGTGAGCTTTTTGATTGGCAACCACCAAACACGCTCCTGTTACAGAAAGTGATTGAATTAGTTGACATAGATACAAAATGAGATTTAGACATATCCAGGTTTCGTTCCACTGGGATTCGAGCTTATGGCAATAGGAATTAAGGTTAATAAGTTTTCAATACTTTATTTAGTCAACAAAAGGCATGATATAACAGAACATAAAAATCAACAATTGTAAATTACGGCTTCAAATAAATACTGCACAAAAAAATAGATGCAAAAACGGCTGTAAAATACCAATATCAAAAATAACCTAGGTAGCACTGAGGTTCGAATGTAAAAAATCAACCCAGAAAAACATGATGTGGTGAGCAGCTAACAAAAAGTTTATATTTTAAAGCATTCTGGGGTTAAAGCTCCTCTAAATTTAAAGCTGAAAATATACAAAATTTAGTCTGCCATTTTAAGCTATCCCAACAACATATACATTGGGTACTACTCCTATAGAAGCAGGATCAAAAGTTATACTAAGTAGGCCATACTGTTAATAGCCAATGGTTCCTTGAACAAGTTGAAAATGTAAATAATAAATATTATATAAAACATTCGTCGCCTTGACAATGGTATGGTTATTATTTTAATGCTGCAAATTTCTAAAAAAAAATTATTTGAAGAAGGTTGTCAATGTTTAAATACGATAAATATATTACAAATAGCCTTATCATTACAAAATATATCAATAAAACATATCAACATAAAAATAAATGTCTACTTTTGACAGACAGGTTTAAAAAAGGGAGATAATTGAAATGCAAATCGAACACACCCGTTTATCTTTTCTTGATCGGCAATCATCGGACCAAAACTTTTCTTCACGAGGTATAATGATCGGCAATCATCGGAATAAAACAACCGAAAGTTAATTAATCTCCACAACAATGGCCAGGACGAAAAACATGCACACGGATTTGCAGATTTCTAGTTGTTGGGAACATATTTCGATTTGAAACATGCATGAATAGCGTAGTATTCCAAATGAATTTTCATGGAAAAATTTTCTTCACCCAAAACTGGTGTAATATTACTTTAAAGAGGCATTAGCTACGATTTTGACCAAAAAAATTATATGTTTTGGAAATTGGTAAATAGCTTTAAAATGATGAAATAAAGGTAAATATTTCACATTAAACAGCTTATCGTACCACTTTTCGCCTTTTGAGAATGAAAATTACCATCGATTTATTATTTCCTTGCAAGCAAATAATTTGACCTTGCTTTCTCCGTATGCAACTGACCTTACTAGTGACAGGTAAAAACGAATAAAATGTATTTTGTCGCTTATTAACTGCAAACGTGCATGGTTCTTTGTCTGTAATTAACGCCAACTAAAAGCAGATTCACAGAAAATAAGAAATAAGTGCATTGTTGTACTGATTTAATGACGATTCGGCAAACCCCGTAAACAATGCTGATAATTAATAAGATGGCATCCATTTCTTGATCGATCTCAAAACATGAGCAGTTGCACCTTTTTCCCCCGATGCGCGTACATTTCATAACATTTATAAGTTACAGAAACACGTTTTATTAAGGCATCAATCATATCTCATAGTTTTTATGGGTAACAAAAATTTACGATTTTGGCAGATAATGTCCCTTTAAATAAAGTATTAATAATGATAATACACAAAACACTTTTCCAAACCTTTTCTTATTTAACAGAGATTTATATTCATTTTATAGAATGGAAATGCCCTGTACAAATCAAATCATTTTTATTATATGCAAATCTACAAATGATAAAGCAGTCATTGTCTAGACTTGAATTTCCTCTCGAATAAGCTTGATTCCTTTAGATTCTGTTGGTGCATACATCACCTCAGAGAAACTTTTCTGATCAATACTAAATGGTTATCATAACAAATTACCTTATTCCCCCTAGTTAAAAAACAATGTAAATTACACATAATATCATAAGGAATTGTTATAATACATCCCCTTGTTCTTCTTCGTCACAACATTGTCACAAGATCAATAGAGTTTCAATTTGCCTATCTTTAACATTGATTAACTCCCCTGAATTACAAACAATTTTCAGAACTTGTCCTGTCTTTTGTGGCGCCAAATCAAATTCATGTCTTTGGATTATGACAAGTGATACAAGGTTCATGACACTCGACGTGTATTGTTCCGGAGTCTACTTCATTAAATCGTGTCATCAATTTCAGTGATGAGTAATTTTTATATATAGCCTATCAAACCATGCCATCAATTTAAGTCCAATAACAGGAGTGTTCTTCCTAATACCTAAAATTTTGATTTTCAGTAGAGTTTCAGACAGATTCATGTTCACATTAAATATATCATGTCTTGTGATTTTTATATAGAGCTTATCAAAATATGCCATCACCATCAAAGAAGAACATCTATATACAGACTTATACAACCAACCTTGCTTTTAAGACATACTGTGAGAGGCAACAGACATTTTCCTTCAGTTTTCAATTAATAGCCATCAGGCCAGGAATAGTTTGTTGGTTTTTTTTTAAGCGACTTTTAATAATCTCAATAACCTGATTAAAGAGAATATTGGACAATAAATCAAACATTTTTTACTCTTAAATGCAAATTTTCCCCTCATTTTTACCCTCTAAAAAATTTTCATTACAGACTTCCAGTCTAGAAAGTATTGTACTTTTAACAAATTTGGATGCATCCTAACGTTTTTGAAACAACATTTATTTTTTTCTCTGCCTAATGTAGTGAATTTTACTGACTAATAACAAATATTATCAGCAGCCACTCATCCAAGTTTTCCTCGGGGCACAACTGACTTTTAGTAGATTAGCCAATTAATCCAAGCAGACGCTATACAACATATATAATTAACTTGATAATGATGTGTTCTGGGCAAAAAATCAAGTGACGAAGTATGACTTTAGAATTACATGTTTTTTATTTTTATTTTTTCCTGTTTTATATAACAGCTTTTAAGTTTTACTTTTTCTGCTGTCTAATACACATTGGAATAATAGAAATAATTGACTTGTCACTGTCCAGTCACAGGGCCTTGTCACTATCCAGGTAAATATACTATCAATGTATAAGTATATGTTTATACATTGATAGTATATATACCTGGATAGTGATAAGTCCCTGTGGTCCAGTCAATAATATTCATTAATTTGGTAAACAATATTGAGCTTAATAAGGGAGGACAAATACGACTGCAGCATTACTATGGTAATAATTTGCTTGTCTAACATAAAGTCTTAAGCATGATTGAATCTTCCTATGATTATTTTTTTCTGCCTATTTCTTTATAAATATAATAGCAGCATTTAAAAGCCGTGGAGGTTAAGAAGTAAAGACAAATGACATATATTGTCCATTAGAGTAGATAACCTGAAGTCAGATACAGATGTACAGAATATGTATTGATGATTGATGGAAGCTTCAGAACCATTTAAACAATATTTAAGTTATATCATAAAAGTCAGTTTTATTTTTGGTTGGGGAAATCATTGGTGATAGACATAGGCATACTACTGTTTGATTACTATTACAGAAGTCATCTAACCTATATGGCATTATTTAGGTGAACATACAATATCAGAAACATACACAAGTTAAGGAAAAATTTTACCCATAACAAGCAATTAAAAGCTGTCAGCCAGACAACAACAACAACATCTTTATTCTCACAAAAGCCAATGTTATCACATAGGTATAGAGATACCACATGCTGACCAATGTTATCACATAGGTATAGAGATACCACATGCTGACCGGCAATAGAGGCATTTGGACAATGCCCGGTAGTCCACTCAGATAAGCAACATATTAATGAACAACAGGCCGACCTGATAGTTATGGATGCCTGGTTCTGTCTTAAGACACAGTCTGCTTCTGAGAAATACAATATATACATATACATGTATATAATTATTTTCAGCATATAAAAGAAACGAATTACCCAGGAGCTTTTAAACTGTCATTTATACTTCTAATTAGCTTGCAACATTTTTTCAACATACAGCCAATCTTTAACTTTGGATCAACTAATCCTGAAGATTAATTTGTAAAAAAAAGAGAAACCTTATCATTACAATAATACTACACACCATACATGCCCATTGTAATTACTATTACTCCATAGCAACCTATGTAAAATTTCTGACCTTCTGAGGTCAGACACAATTGAGGACAGATACTTAAGATAAATTTATGACCATGACCTTCTGAGGTCAAACCCCATGGAGGACAGATAACTAATAACAGTAACATCAAACGCTTGCATGGTCTTTGGTCAGATGATCTAAAGCATATAATTTTGATCCCGTAAATATACCTCAAAAACTGACAAACATTCTTGTATAATTATTTTCAGTGAATTAGCTATTCCTGAATTATTTGTATCACCATCGGTATATATCATCACAGGTATATAATATATATAAAACACAAAGGAACAAAACAATGAAAACATTTGATAAAGTAAATCAGCAAGATATGTGTGACTTAGTCATGTTTGTTTTTGTTATAAAAGGTGTAAATAAATGTCTATTGCTGTTAATGTAGAACTGTAAATTGGTATATTAACATCTAGTTACAAAGTATACTTCTGTACACACTTTATTAGTAATGTGGACATTTTTCCTTTGATCTCCAGGTGATAGTCAGTAATGTGGACATTTTTCCTTTGATCTCCAGGTGACATTGTCAGTAATGTGGACATTTTTCCTTTGATCTCCAGGTGATATTGTCAGTAATGTGGACATTTTTCCTTTGATCTCCAGGTGATATTGTCAGTAATGTGGACATTTTTCCTTTGATCTCCAGGTGATATTGTCAGTATCAATGAGCTGACTGATAACTGAAGATTATCCTTTCAAATGGTTCAGTGATTTCTGAGAAAAGGACTTAAATATACTTCTTTTTCATAGAATTGGTTCTAAACTTCAATAATCATTCATGCATAGTCTGGGTTCAATAAAGCTTTCAGTTTCTGAGAGACTTTTAATATATATTTTTCACAGTGTACTATTTCCTTCTGTGGTTTTGATCTTTGAATGAAATATCAAAAGGAAATGTAGAATCTTTTTTGGAAAATCATCTAAAACTGACATCGTTGAAATTGAATTTTGATAGATCCAGTACGGTACTTTCTGACAAAAATATCATTATCAATATTCAGTCCATCAGATACTACTATTTCCCATGGTGGCCATATTGGATGTCAGATCATACCAAAATGAGTAATCTTTTAGAGAACCATCCATAAATATCAAATTACCAAGTAAGTGATATATATTACAATTCAACTTATAAAAGTCTGAAAGTTATAAATTTAGTCTAAAACTTTGCTGGAGTTGACATTAAACATCAATAAATCAATCACACATGAAGTTTATCTATTAATAATAAAAGAAAGATAACTCTAACATATCAATCAAACAAAAACAATGATTATTTGGTTACCGGGTATACCAAAATGTGGCCGTTATGGACAGGGGACCGGCCAATGTGCATAATTTTCAAAAGGGACTACCCAAAAACTATTTGTTCCAAACTTGGTTTAATTTTGCCCAATGATTATGAAAAAAAGATTATTGCTTGATTTTTAATGAAAACACTGCATACATCTATGATATTGAATAGGATTAACTGATTCAATTTTAGAAGGAGAACACCCACAGATTATCTGGACAAAATCCATTCCATCAAGTGACTTTTACAACATTTTCCCCATTTTCAAACAATTAGAAGCCTTGGAGGCCATCTTGGATGATAACCAATTTGACTATACACAATTTTGATAGAGAACCATCCAAGAAGTATCATAGCTAAGTTTGGTCTAATTTGACCAGCGGTTTATGGAGATGTCGAAAACATCACAGATTACCAATGAATGATGGATGACAAGATGACAGATGACAGATGACAGATGACAGATGTCAAGACCTTTTAAGTCAGGTGACCTAATAATAGCTGATCACGAAAATTTCAAATGCATTGTTATTTTTGATTATTAGTACTGTATAACCGGTAATTTCTGCGGTGTGAAATTTCTGCGGTTTTGGTCTAAAAAGATGACATTTAATTTTTGCGGATTTTTATTTCTGCGGATTGAAAATCTCGGCACCGAAACAAAAAATGTTTGTATTACAGGAAGCAACAACTGAAGCGATGTTGTGATAAACAAATTTAATTTTTTTTTATAAAGTTAATTTATGAAATAACAATTCTAAATATAGCTTTAATAAACTTTATTATGATTGTAAACATTTAATCAGGTGATTGTTTCAATTATATTGTCGGTGTCAGCTTGGTACAATCATATTTCTTGATCTGGAGTAATTGTAATTAACAGGTAAAAATCATCATGCCACAGCTAAATAACCTTTCATTTTTCATTTCAAATATTTTATTGATAAATCAATAGGATTGGATAACAGGCTATGCCTATACAAATCCTCTCCAACAACAAGATGGAACAATTTGAACACAATTTACATAAGACATAGATCAATCTACCCATCATGTATACATGCAATTCATCTTAATTACCAAGCATAAACACATGTATATTAATAGCAGAATCATACAAACAAATCAAAAAAGATTTTTCCCTTTCTTTTTTTTTTTTTTTTTGTTAATAGGTATGATATAATATGTATATTAATAGCAGGATCATACAAAAAAAAAAAAAATGTTTTTTTTCTTCTTTTTTTAATAGGTATGATATAATTTGGAATAGCCAAATTATGGCTTTATATTTAAGCTATTATTATTTATAATATTAATGATGATGAATTGGCATAGAATGATGGATAGACTGAACTTACATTTAATACACAATATATACAACATGTAAACTGAAATTATGAAATCAAAATCACTAATTATGTGAGGTCCACCATATCAATATGAATTAACTCTTTTTCAGTATATATATTTATGATTGAATAAAGGGAATTTGGGAGAGATGGAGGAAGAAGAGACAAATAAGTAAATAACCTTTAATTGTTGTGTAAACATTTATATAGTACCAGGTTTTGTTTATCTGGATATAGTAATTACGACTAATTAAATATTTGACGCTTACGGCGGAATCGAAGTTAGAGTTTGAAAACGTATTTTGTACGGGACATTAAACATTTATTTTACATAATATTCTGCGATTTTAATTTCTGCGGTCCGGAGTTGACCGCAGAATACCGCAGAAATTAAATTACCGCAGAAATTACCAGTTATACGGTATTTATCTCCACTTCATCAATATCGTAGCTACCAGACGGTTAGTCAACAGTTATATGATAACAACTGACCGATGAAACCTCAGGTATTGAGTAGATGTCTGGAAACCTTAACACTTGAGGTGGGTATTGTTTGATGGTGTTTAACGTCACTTTCAACAATATTTCAGTTATATCGTGGCGGTCAGATTTATTGGTGGAGGAAACCGGAGGACCCGGAGAAAACCACCGACCTGTCGCAAGTCACTGACAAACTTTATTACATAATGTTGTATCGAGTATACCTCGCCCTGATCGAGATTCGAACTCACATCAGTGGTGATAGACACTGATTGCATAGGTAGTTGTAAATCTAACTACCATACGATCACGGTATTCCCTCTCACGTCAGTGGTCTTAGGTATATTGTCAGAAGTCAATGACATAAACATTACACATTTATCTAGATTTCAAACCTTCTTAAATTACAGACTCAATTTGTACTCATTTGTGTAAACATATTGACAAGAGAATTAATGACAGCCATTTATTATTCTTATTAAAATATTGATATTTACTCACGATGAAACTGATAAAAACAGCCAGTAATATTTTAAAATTGTAGGTCCTTATATATCAACAAATCTAATATGAAACAGCTAAAAAAAAAATCACCAATAATCTGGCAATTAAAAAAAATATCAGTGAAATTTCACTGTACACAAACTATATGGTAAAAATTAAAAACTCATTGATAAAGTTTTAAAAATATCATTGGATTGTCTCCCTTTGTCCATAAATGTGACTTAAGAATAACTAGATAGACAAATACATTTCTTTTTTTGACAAATTATTTGTATTAAACATTAAATATACATCATGAAAATAAAATATATTTTGAGATACTCAAAAATACTGAAAAAAAATCTTTGCATTAAAGTACTATGACAACCATTCGGTTTGTAAAATATCCTATTCCCTAAAAATAATGTCTCACCTGTCCATGTATGTCATAATAATATATAAAAAAAAACAACATAAATTTGGACCAATCATCATAAGCCCTTTAATAAAAACAATACAAAATTATCTCTTAGATCTACCATTATAATACATTGTTTATTGTCACACAGTTCTAACAATAAAACATCTAAACCTTATTAAGTTTCTGAAGCGTTCAAATGTGTATAGTCACTTGATACACAGCGATCTTAAATGTAAATACTAAAATAAAACAATAGTATACATAATCCACAAAGTGTGGTGGTTAAATGGAGCAAATTAAACAAAATTATAATAAGAATAAACAAATAAAAGAAGAAAATCTATTTTTTGCAATCTGCATTCAAGGTTAAAATGACACTATTCTATATAGCTAGGACAAGGTCAATGGGTCTTACACCTATGGGAATGCTTTGTTGAATAGAGGAATAATATTAAGAAAATTACATGAATCGTTGTCAGAAAAATAAATGAATCTCAAAATGATAACCTAAAATCTTGCATCATGTACATAAACAAGGACTTGAATAGTGAATATAGAGGATGTTCCTACCACAGAACAATACAACTGTAGCCAGTCAACAAGGTCAATGTATCTTACACTTTTGAAACAAATTCTATGGGAATGTTCTGTTGAATAGAGGAATACTATTAAGAAAGTTACATGAATTGTTGTCAGGATAAATTTATGAATCTGAAAATAATAACCTTAAATCTTACATCATGTACATGAGCAAAAAACTTTAATAGTGAATATAGAGGAGATCAGACCTAGAGATCTTACAAAAAGAAACCAAATATGACAAATATGACAATCCCATCCAAAATCAGCTGAAAACAGGTAGAATCATGTCAGACCCCTACCCCCACACCATTCTTGCAACTGATTATTGTTTACATAGCAGTTTTAAGTTAAATTCTATTCCTAAAGCGTGTGTCTACAAGACAATTTTGATGCCCCCACCCCATTACACATTTAAGTACATGTATTGCTGTAACACACAAGATGAATATCTAATTCTGACAAAGAGTTCTTCATTGAAAATCTTTAAAGGTTGTTAGCTGCACAAACTCAGATATTTGTGAAATATGACTAAGTTCAACAACCTGTAAATTTGACATTCTTAATTCTAACTGTCTGTACATCTTCAAAATAAATACAAACATCCTGTAAAGATGTGAAACAGCAGCAGATGAAGTTAGCTGAATAAACATTGTATCTTCCCATACAAATATTGGTGAAAAAGTTCACCAACCTATTATTTTGTGAAAAATTAAACAAAATCATAATCATGACCACATGCATGTTATGTGAACAAACATCCTGTAAAGCGTAAAATTTCTATGGGAAAAATCTGTAAATGTAACTAGCTGCACAAACAAGATACCATCATGTACAAATACTATTAAGTTAAGAACTATATAAAAGTTCAATGTTGGCCCTTGGCCTTTGTAGCTAGGAAAGCATAAATGTGACACAAAATCTGTTGACATATATATATATATATATATACTACCCACTGAGCTCACCAAGAGAAATGTTTTAAAAATAATCCATTCAAATTGGATAAAAAATACAAATTCTTAGTATCATGTAAAAGGGATTTTAATAAGGAATCAAAAGAAAAACAATTAAAATCTAATTAAGAATTATTGAGTTTAAATCCTGTTTATGTACGTTACATCTTGGAAACTATACACTACAAGATTTCAGTTGACACGTTCCAGAAAGGGATTTTAATAAGGAATTTAATGAGAAAAAACAGATTCAAATCTAACTTACGGTGTATGCTTCACAAAAAAATACCCCCCAAAAAACCATTTTTGGCACATTTGGGCCATTTGTTTGGAAACAGGTAGGAAAATAACATCCCAAATCAATACAAATCTTTATTAAATGCCAAGGACCATTGTGTTACTAAGACAAGAATAACTCATCACTGCCATATTTTTCAAGATTAAATTAGAAATCTTTGTAGAGGACTACATAAATCAACTGTACTAGGTAAATCATTTGTACTAGGTAAATCATTTGGACCTTTAGTTTCTGAGAATATCTTTTTTTATTTCAGCTCATCAGACACAAGAATTACAAATGTTGGTTCATGTTTTGTTTACCAAGGTTAAATGAGGAATTCTTGTAGAAGAACCCACAAACATCATTTGTATTAAGTACTTAACTTTTATTTCGATGACCTTTCTTAAATTTTAAAACAATGATCCTTGGTACAAAATTAAGGATCAGAACAATCTTAGTCAATCTAGCCCTATCTGTCTCTAAACAAGAGACTCAAAAAACATTGTTTGTACTGACAGAAAACAACAGATAACACATTAAGATTGCAGACATTTTGCAGTTGTATAAAAATGATTACCAACTCAGTCCAGATACATTGAAGATCAGGAATTCCAATTAGGAACCATATTATATAATTCTAGTAAGGTACATAACTTCCCACTTCATGTCATCATTCCATTAATTTGGTAAAATCTCATAAATTTAAAAAAAACACTATTATAGACCATGACCATCTCTCATGTTTCAAATCAATTTATTAGAACTTGGTCCATTTCCAACAAATGTAAATTGATTTTTTAAATAAGCTTTATTATTTCTACTAATTAATTACAGATCAAAGATAATATATCTATTTATTATGAAAACAAAATGTTCAAAGTCATTTTATATTCTATATATAGAAATAATTTCTAAATGAAATTAAGAAAATTTCCAGTGCCTGTTTTTTTTGTTTTTTGTTTGGTTTTCAACAAAATAAAATTGATAATGAAACATTTTGACTCACTGATTAAAACTGCCTTTATCAGCTTGAAAAGGAAAATTACAATATTACATCTTTGATGAGATGAAAATATGGGAGACAATTTGTCATAATATGAATAAAGATCAGATATTTTGTAATGATGAACAGAGAGAGAGAATTTGTTATCATAAAGAGGCACAGACAATTTGCTTTGTGAACAAAGGCAATTTGCTAAGTGAACAGACAGGTAATTTGCTAAGTGAACAGACACAAGCAGTTTTTTAATGTGTATAAAAAGATAGACTATTTGCTAAAGTGTGAACAGAGACAAATAGTTTGAGAATGTGTAAAGTAAGTGAGTGATTGTTGCTTAACGCAAAAACTCAGCAATTTTTCAGCTATACCATGGCGAGAACAAGTTAATTTTCAATGAGATGATGGTGAGGTCCACTTTGTACTAGACCAACATGCTTAGTTCGTTAGTGCTAGCCCTCTGAAACAACAGTCTGTGGGTAGACATGTCGCCCCACTCGGACACACTATGCTGATTCTGAGCCAACTAGTCTTTGTTCTTACTCCTTAATGCTGCGTGCTTAGCGGAAAAGCAACAAATATCAATTTCAAAGTCTTTGGTTTGACCCGATCTACCGCACTCGAGGCGAGCACGCTAACCATTACACCACTGATGCAGTTGAGAAGGTGTAAAAGAGACAGGCAACTGACTAATGTGTGAAAGAAACGAGACAATTGGTTATAGTGAACAGAGAAAGGCAATTATGTAATGTGTGAATACAGGAAAAGCAATTCATTAGCATTGTATTGTACAGAATCTATTGACTAAAAAATAAATCTTCTCAGTACAGATAACCTCCTTTTAAAAAAATCATATTTTGTTCAAATTTTGTCATGTTGTATTGAAATTTTTATTGAAAGTCATAAAGCTAATTTCAATTTTGGAAAAATATATTTGGTTTAAATATACATAAAATGTTTTGAAAAGGACAAAAAAAATCAAGAGGAAAATTATTTTTTACTTGATTAACCAGCAAAACGTGATTATCCAGTCAACAGAAAAGTATTCTTACTTCATTGGCTAGCTCAAATTAAGTATTCTATTAGCCCTGACCAATCTGATATAATTGGTTGGCCAAGATGTATTGATGCATGTTTAAGGTAATTGTTGAGGTACTGTAAATGGTAAATTGATCAATTTACCATGGGGTTCAAAATACCATATGACACTGGTATGTAATGTTGTCATCTATTGCAACATATGTTGTCATGTGTTCATTCTATATATAGACTTTTACTATGAACATTGTGAAGTGTAGGAGGATATCAATTATAAAGTAATAATTTTTTGATTAGAAAACGGAAAAATCTAAATATTTCGTAAAGCGTAGATTTTTTTTTAACGCATCCAACGAGAGTTTTGTAGGGAATTTTACTACCATTTCGGAATTGTATAAATATTTACGGTTGAAATTATTCTGAAGGCCCTGCTCATCTGAAAAATTACCAATTTTTGGCGTTATTTTGGTCTTTATTTCAGGCTAAATTCTTCAAAATAGGCCAAGTTTGCTCGTTAAATGTGACAGCCAACTCACCGTGGACGTAATCCCATATAACAATAGGAACGACGGTGGTCCCGCAGCTGGTCTATTGTCTCTCGTCGAAGTGCCGGAGAAGGCTATTGTTCCCTTCATGGTTAATGCATTTGACTACGTGACATTTATACACAGGCTTACCTGAGATTTACCTGGACAATTTTGAAAAAAAAAGTGAAATCATAAATTTTCATAATTACTGATTTTTAATTTGACCAAGTTATTTCAATCTTTCGGAAATAATTCGAAAAAGAACGGTTTTTTCTGCTAATAAATTCACTGAAGTTAAACATAGAGTACACAATTATTGGATATGAATAAAATTTTATAGGTAAAAACGTTATATACAATCTGTCATTTACAACCGGTGTACCCTTCAATCTGTAATCATGTTGGACTGGATTCAGCTTTCCTCGTCGTCATCAAAATCAATTATTATTGGGGGAATCTCACTCCTATCAATGCAATTCTCTTTCCCATACTCCTTTTCTATTTTTAATACATGGTCTTCTGCCTTCGCCCAAACTTCCTTTGTAATTCTGCCAAACCCCCCATAAACAAGTTCTTTCACATCCTTCAAACGAAAAGTTGTATTGTTTTCTGCAACAAACCCTTTAACCTGTGCCCAAATAAGTTCTATGGGGTTCAATTCGCAATGGCGAACAGGGGTTCTTAGAACTTCGTGACCATGTAGGTTGGCAATTTTATCAGTTTTAAAAACGGAAAGGAGTTTCTTAAATTTGATTTTTTCATAAAGTTGTTTTTTAGTTTCAAGGGGCTGAAAAGGAATGTTGTGTTTTGAAAGATAATCTTGTAAGACAACTTTTCTCTGATTAAAGTTTGGCACAACAGTTTCTTCAGTCTTGATGTTGTGATAACTGGCATTATCTAAAACGATAACACTTGGGCTTTTTAATGCTGGCATAAGCTGATTTTCGAACCAGTTTAGAAAGATGGACCCGTTCATTTCTTGGTGATAATCCCCATCTTTAGCTTTGGCAAGAAAAACCAAATCACACCTATCAATCAAACCCTCCTCACGATTACCAGCGTGCAACGGTCAAAATCATCAAGAGTTTTCTTTCTTTCGATCTGTTGGATTCAGGAGGACTTTTACCGTTTACAACTCTATATACAGAACTGTAAGATATGCCAGCAGCCTTGCATGTTCTTTTAATCAAATTATCTGGGGAATAAAATGGTCTTCCCCTGGCCTTCTCAAGCTGAAAAAACTTGAATAGATTTAACACAATGTTTTTACAATCTTTGTTTTACCCATTCTTGCGATGTTTATATATATATTTAAGATGTCAAAAAATAGATTTATGAAGAAATTTTATGTGAACTTTTAGAAAGATTTTAATGTTTAAAAAGGGAGTGTCAAAATATGCCTGTACACGTGTCTCTGTCTCTATCAAGGTAAGATTTACCTGGCTGCTACCTCTAGTTAGTTTACTCCCACCTCTATTTTGGCGGTAAAAATCGGGGAAAATGTCAAATTTCAGATGAGTGCAGCAATAATGAAAGGTTATTGTTAGATGAAATGCATATTTTAAAAATGGTAGTAAAATTCTGCACAAAACTCTCGTTTACTGTGTTTTAAAAAAATGTATTGTTTCCGAGAAAACTCAAATTTTCCGTTTTCTAATCAAAAAATTATTACTTTAGTAACTTTATCAGAGGCTATACCAGTATAAATATCTATAAAAAGTTATGTTCAATAATTGACATCAGTGACAACTTATACATAAGTTGGAATGAGATGACATGCAATAACTTCTTTAACATATGATCTGTCTTTTTTTGTGGCTAGAATTTTTTTTATTATTAAAAAAAATAATTTTTTCCAATTTTATGCATCATTAATTCTCTCTCTTACAAAAGAAATCCCCAACGCATTTGATTTTCTAAAGTGTAATAACTGTAACATTAATCAGATCTATCTACTCCTCATACTTCAGTTTTTACTATTTAATTCTGCTTAGTTTACATACACCATATACATGGTATACTAATAAAAAAAAGTTGATCACAATGGGTTTTAGTTTAGAATGATTTTACTGAGTATATATTGCTTAGAAGGGGGGTTGTGTTACTCAGGATGAGCCCTCTAAATAGGTAGCAATTGTTTGACCTGAAAATATATATAAAAAAAATAATATTAGGTAGCTTATTTCAGTTGAAGAGTATGAAAAGTCCTATAATATTTACATAGCTACTACATGTATGTTAATAGATCCAGAGTTTTTATCAGCAGATGTTGTTTTTTAGAATGCTTACCTGACCAGTTGATGTCCATGAATCTGTTCTAGAAAATTACAGAGTAAGTAAGTAACTAATTAATTTTTATTGAAATAAAGACCAAACAGTGATCTATCATCAATCAATGAACAATTAAAAATAAATAAATAAATAAATAAATAAATAAATAAATAAATAAACAAGTCAATAAACAGACAATAACCAAATACAATGACATACAAGGGTATATTGACAAACAAACAATGATATCCCAGCTGAGGAGAACTGACAGAGTTATCTATCTTTGAATAATATATTCTAATATATTAAATAGTAAAATACCTGTAGAAAAGAAAATTATCTAGTAATTTATAAGTTTTGCTTCATTGACTGATTTACTAGATACATATTACTTACACCTAATATAACCACTTTACATATAACTAACTCATGACTAGTTAATAAAAACATAAACTTTTCTACATCTGACATAGTTGTAAAAGAAGGTACAATATCAGAAATATTTCTAAATAAAGTTACATGCAGATGAATGGCCAAAAATGAAATTGTTTTTAATGTTTAAAGAATATATGAGCATAGGTCTAAATTTTCCAGGAAAATATATCAAATTATGAATGGAGGGAGTCAATGAAGTCCCAGTTCCATTCTACTACCATTGATCTACAAATACAATCTGGAAGTTACAGCTGTATTTAAAGGTCACCTTTGGGACAAATAAAAATGACCTTATAAGATAGGTGACCTCTTAAAAGAGGTTCAATTCATATGAAATGTTCTATGACAGGACAAGAAAAAGATGACCCTTTAATAAAGGTGACTGCATGGGTAGGCTTGACCCTTTAATAAAGGTGACTGCATGGGCAGGCTTGACCCTTTAATAAAGGTGACTGCATGGGCAGGCTTGACCCTTTAATAAAGGTGACGGCAGGCTTGACTGTATAAGAGATGGCTGTTTGTAGTAAATTGAGACAGTATATACTATGGACAGACATTTGAATGTTGTATTTATTAAGTAAACTAAGACAATGTTTAAATGGAGACTGATGCTTGAGTCTTTAATTATTGCAGTTTAACTATTGATACAATTTTAATCTGGTCAATGATGGCCTCATGTTCAATACTAATACAGAAAATCAAGCCATACTTTGCTGGGGGGTCTAATGTTCACATGTACTTTACCTATGTAGTAGATACAGATGATTACAATACACTGTTTAAGATGATATTTATATATGATATACTAAAACAGCCATCTAGAATGAAACAACAGTAGCATGGACAGAAATGTGTAACTGATAAACAGACTAGTGATATTTGACCAAGATAAAGGGACAGGTATGGCCACAATCATACAGTTGTTGGATTTACATCTGTCTATGCCATCAATGCCTATTTTTGGCAAGACATGTTCAATACAACTTCATGTGATAAAGTTAGTCGGTGACATATGTGAGAGATTGGAGGGTTTCTCTGGGTATTCCAAGACTCCTAACCAATAAAACTCAACTGTATGATATAACTGAAATATTGCTGATAGTAGTGACATTAAATACCCGAAGGTCCAACAAAGATAAAAGATTTAAACAGAAAATCACTCAGACACAGAATTAATATTATAGCGTAAAAACAAGATGAACCATGTAATATAGTGTAAAAGTTCTTTCCAATAAATTGCAGTATTTAATATACAACACACATATTATATCACTGTATCAATCTGTCAGAGGCAAAAACCTGATCAATGGAGTAGCATCAGACAATATTAACATCTATAATCCTTCCTTACCTTTATATATTACTTAATAACTACTGGTGTATACAATTCATAAGATTGTAATTGAAACTACTTTTTATTTAAATACTAACATCCCTTTTTAATCTCAGTTTATAAATGTAATACAGCTATTTGCTATAGTTAACAAATCTTTCCCTACAAACTGCCATGCAAACTACCATTGAAAAAAACACATTGATAGAATGTTGTGTATCAACACATTATTTACATCTGTCATTAGTAGTAATATATACAATACTCTGCACCATATTTAACTTATATAATATCTTAAGCTATTTTAAATGCGGCTTTAATCTACATTACATTTTTACTTGTTATATTCTGAACTAGTTTTTGTCGAATAATCATGGTTCTAGCTGTTTGTCCCTTTTGGTTTTTGGTGATTTCTAACCAAAGTGGAATGTTTTAGTTCTTGCTATCTCAACAGAGAGATATAAGACTTGGTAGTAAAATATAAGACTTGGTAGTAAGATATAAGACTTGGTAGTAAGATATAAGACTTGATAGTAAGATATAAGACTTGGTAGTAAGATATAAGACTTGGTAGTCAGATATAAGACTTGGTAGTAAGATATAAGACTTGGTAGTCAGATATAAGACTTGGTAGTAAGATATAATACGTGGTAGTAAGATATAAGACTTGGTAGTAAAATATAAGACTTGGTAGTAAAATATAAGACTTGGTAGTCAGATATAAGACTTGGTAGTCAGATATAAGACTTGGTAGTAAGATATAATACGTGGTAGTAAGATATAAGACTTGGTAGTAAGATATAAGACTTGGTAGTAAGATATAAGATTTGGTAGTAAGATATAAGACTTGGTAGTAAGATATAAGACTTGGTAGTAAGATATAAGACTTGGTAGTAAGATATAAGACTTGGTAGTAAGATATAAGACTTGGTAGTCAGATATAAGACTTGGTAGTCAGATATAAGACTTGGTAGTCAGATATAAGACTTGGTAGTCAGATATAAGACTTGGTAGTAAGATATAAGACTTGGTAGTAAGATATAATACGTGGTAGTAAGATATAAGACTTGGTAGTAAGATATAATATGTGGTAGTAAGATATAAGACTTGGTAGTAAGATATAATACGTGGTAGTAAGATATAAGACTTGGTAGTAAGATATAAGACTTGGTAGTCAGATATAATACGTGGTAGTAAGATATAAGACTTGGTAGTAAGATATAATATGTGGTAGTAAGATATAAGACTTGGTAGTAAGATATAATACGTGGTAGTAAGATATAAGACTTGGTAGTAAGATATAAGACTTGGTAGTCAGATATAATACGTGGTAGTAAGATATAAGACTTGGTAGTCAGATATAAGACTTGGTAGTAAGATATAATATGTGGTAGTAAGATATAAGACTTGGTAGTAAAATATAATATGTGGTAGTAAGATATAATATGTGGTAGTAAGATATAAGACTTGGTAGTAAGATATAAGACTTGGTAGTCAGATATAAGACTTGGTAGTCAGATATAAGACTTGGTAGTAAGATATAATACGTGGTAGTAAGATATAAGACTTGGTAGTAAAATATAATATGTGGTAGTAAGATATAAGACTTGGTAGTCAGATATAAGACTTGGTAGTAAGATATAAGACTTGGTAGTAAGATATAAGACTTGGTAGTGAGATATAAGACTTGGTAGTCAGATATAATATGTGGTAGTAAGATATAAGACTTGGTAGTAAGAAATAAGACTTGGTAGTAAGATATAAGACTTGGTAGTCAGATATATGACTTGGTAGTAAGATATAAGACTTGGTAGTCAGATATAAGACTTGGTAGTAAGATATAAGACTTGGTAGTAAAATATAAGACTTGGTAGTAAGATATAAGACTTGGTAGTAAGATATAAGACTTGGTAGTAAGATATAAGACTTGGTAGTAAGATATAAGACTTGGTAGTAAGATATAAGACTTGGTAGTCAGATATAAGACTTGGTAGTCAGATATAAGACTTGGTAGTCAGATATAAGACTTGGTAGTAAGATATAAGACTTGGTAGTAAGATATAAGACTTGGTAGTAAGATATAATACGTGGTAGTAAGATATAAGACTTGGTAGTAAGATATAAGACTTGGTAGTAAGATATAAGACTTGGTAGTAAGATATAAGACTTGGTAGTGAGATATAAGACTTGGTAGTAAGATATAATACGTGGTAGTAAGATATAAGACTTGGTAGTAAGATATAAGACTTGGTAGTAAGATATAAGACTTGGTAGTCAGATATAAGACTTGGTAGTAAGATATAAGACTTGATAGTCAGATATAAGACTTGGTAGTCAGATATAAGACTTGGTAGTAAGATATAAGACTTGGTAGTCAGATATAAGACTTGGTAGTCAGATATAAGACTTGGTAGTAAGATATAAGACTTGGTAGTAAGATATAAGACTTGGTAGTAAAATATAAGACTTGGTAGTAAGATATAAGACTTGGTAGTAAGATATTAGACTTGGTAGTAAGATATAAGACTTGGTAGTAAGATATAAGACTTGGTAGTAAAATATAAGACTTGGTAGTAAAATATAAGACTTGGTAGTAAAATATAATACGTGGTAGTAAGATATAAGACTTGGTAGTAAGATATAAGACTTGGTAGTAAGATATAAGACTTGGTAGTAAGATATAAGACTTGGTAGTCAGATATAAGACTTGGTAGTAAGATATAAGACTTGATAGTCAGATATAAGACTTGGTAGTCAGATATAAGACTTGGTAGTAAGATATAAGACTTGGTAGTCAGATATAAGACTTGGTAGTCAGATATAAGACTTGGTAGTAAGATATAAGACTTGGTAGTAAGATATAAGACTTGGTAGTAAAATATAAGACTTGGTAGTAAGATATAAGACTTGGTAGTAAGATATAAGACTTGGTAGTAAGATATAAGACTTGGTAGTAAAATATAAGACTTGGTAGTAAGATATAAGACTTGGTAGTAAGATATAAGACTTGGTAGTAAGATATAATATGTGGTATTTTACAAGTTTTGTTGTCATCAACTGTTCCACTTAGGTCTCTTAAATGTTACTGAACCAATGAAACATGCAGAAAAAGTAAATTAACAATAGTTGTTCCTTTCAGAAATCCATATGTACATTTAATTCAATATAGAAACAACTGAATCATAATTAAAATGCCTGACATTAAAATTGTTCATAAAATTGTTTTTGGTTGTGTTAGAAATTGGCTGTGCATAACCTTACAACCTCTCTACCTTGCATCATACAGGTTATCATGTACCTAGGTTATTTTTGTATTACGTCACAAGTCATTCTTTATAATTAGTTTGGAGATTGACAGTCATACTTTGAAATACCTAAGGTCAAAACTAAGAAATAAAACACTGCCTCAGAGATGTTAATTATTCTTAGTCAGGTTGTCCTCTGTATAATTAATTTTATTATACAATTGTTACATGTTGACAAGATGTGTAGATTTGACACAGTGCAATAGTAAAGTTTTCATCTGTCACTCACCTAGCATTAATTCCAAAGGAGAATTATTGAAAAAAACAGCATGACACAGAAAAATTTGAAGATACCAAAGTAGTATTCAGAAATTGAAGAACAGAGAATAAAAGATCAAAAGAAAAAAAGATGAAAGGAAAAGACAACCAATGGTCAACTAAGTACTATACCAAAAACTAAAACAACACAGCCCCACTAGACAACAAATGTGCTCAGGTGCTCTGGAAGGGTAAACAGTTCCTGCTCCACATGTGTCACCCATCATGTTACTGTTAAACGACACTAACATAATATGAAATGGAAATCATATTGGACACCAGTATATGTAAATAAATACAAAATACATAAATAAAAAATGAATGCATTATAAAACAAATGGGAGAAAAGACTAACCAAACATTGCTTTTATCTGGAAATCGTAGCAAACATCACAACACAGAAACATAAAGACAAGTAAATGAACAACACAAACCCCACTAAAGACCAGGGTCAAATTCTAAAAGGATAAGTAGTTCCTGTTCCTCTAGTGGTACATGTATTGTCACTATTGAAATCTTGACACAGACATTACGCCAAGTCCATGAAGTCATGATTGTGGCCATTAAACTTTACCACTAGGAACTCCTGGTTTAATAGCTAGTTTAACCAACTTAACAATATTCTTCCAGTGACACTTTTATCAGTCAAACAATGTTGATATCTAAAGAGTAATCATAGTAACAGGATGGATGAATTCTGTGTTTTTAACGTTCAACAATATTTCAGTAACATGGTATTGGTCAGTTCCTATACCAATGTACCTAGAAAAGACATAGATCTGTTGCAAATCACTGACATAAAGTTGTACCGAGTGAACTCATGACAGACAGGAATTAAACTCACAACTTGGTGTAGATCGGCACTAATTTCATAGATAATGGCCTGAATTTTGTTGACAAAGAAGCAAAATAATAATGGTTAGCAATATAACTGTTGTATTACAAACTACATGTATTCCTATAGCAAAACTAAAATAAATCACCACAGAAACAAGGGAGATAAATCTTTATTAGATCTCTGTTAGTTACATGTAAATTTTGTATAAAAAATATTGATGGTAATACAATAATAAAATTTAGTAAATGTTTTCAAGAATTGATGGAAATGTTAGTCTAGCTGTAAAAGCTGCTTTTGTGATAACAAAATGACGATTGTTAAGTCCAAACATTGTTACAAATCAAAATAAACTTAATTAACAAAAAATACTCCTTATCCCAATTATTCTACATTTCTAAATCAGACAATATAATTTTTATCCCAAACTTAGTACTTTGTTATCCCCATTTTCTTCATTTTTCATCTCCTTAAGATGTTGCTGTCAAAAAAAAAGAAAAAGAAAAGTATACAGAAGTCAGTTATATCCCTTTTGTTATAATCTGACAGTTGATTGATCGGCCAATATTCCTCTTTACACATGATCTGTCAATCAATAAAAATCTACATCTAAGCAAAAATCATTATCACAGAGAAAGAATATGGTGTGGTCTGTTAGAATGGCCTATTTATAATCTGTATGTCACAGAGAAAGTATATGGTGTGTGGTCCGTTAGAATGGCCTATTTATAATCTGTATGTCACAGAGAAAGAATATGGTGTGTGGTCTGTTAGAATGGCCTATTTATAATCTGTATGTCACAGAGAAAGAATATGGTGTGTGGTCTGTTAGAATGGCCTATTTATAATCTGTATGTCACAGAGAAAGAATATGGTGTGTGGTCTGTTAGAATGACCTATTTATAATCTGTATGTCACAGAGAAAGAATATGGTGTGTGGTCTGTTAGAATGGCCTATTTATAATCTGTATGTCACAGAGAAAGTATATGGTGTGGTCTGTTAGACTGGCCTTTCAATAATCCTTATGTCGCACATTTGTCGGTAAATTAACATCTACGTCTGATGAAAAGTCACGATCATGGAGACTTCATAAAGTACAGCCCAGCTGTACTGACCTGATAGTATTCCTAGACATGCACACTGCTCAATTCCTTTAGAAATCACAATTATCTAAGAAAGAACTATAATTACATAGAATGAGTAATACACAGGCAGCTAGACTGATCATAATGTATTCCTATATAACATCAATATAAAATCACCTCTATCACATTATGGAAAAATTAAATTTCCCCTTCTCTCAATCTTTTTTCTTATCTGAATATAAATTTTAAATTTTAAATAGATAAAAGAATATATTACAGGACAGGAATTATGTGCTGGACAAGCATGTAAAATGAAGAATTTCTAATGTTACAAGGACTATAACTCCAAGTCTTTTCCTTCATGACACTCCCTCTGGTGGTAGACGATAAATATTAAAAGTTGCCAAATCATTGTAAATATATAGAAGTTATGGTCCAATCAACCCTAAAACAATAGAATATCTGTTTCAAGGAGCATAACTTTTGTAAAGCAGGATGGACTATAACTGTTTCATAACAGACTCCCTAGTGGTAAGTAATAATTATTGAAAGAGATCAATGCAAAAATATATAGGACTTAAGAATCTGGACAAACTTTTGTCTACAGATGGACAGATAAGTGATTGAAATAATTATTAGTACTGTAGCTATGTAGGGGCAAAGTTCATTTCTGACAGGGACTGGGCTATCAGAATACTGAACATCAAAATTTAACTTTTCAATCAATGACATGCTTACATACCAGACTTGTTCAAATTTTCTCCAAAAAGTCTTCTCTCCAAAATTTCTCCTCCTTCATACCAAACTTTTCATTTTTATACCATACAATATATATTTATCCCAGATTTTCTCCTTTTTTATATTGTAAATTATGATTTTTATCCCAAACTTTCTCCATTTTATATCAGACATTGTACTTTTTATCCCAATTATTCTACATTTCTAAATCAAGAAAATATAATTTGTATCCCAAACTTAGTACTTTATTATCCCCATTTTCTTCATTTTTCATCTCAAATGGTCTCCTTTTAAAACAAAAGAATTAGCAGCCTTAGAGCCTTGGGTAATTTGAGAATATGTTAGCCATTAAGTTATTACACTTTACCAAGGGAAAATCTAATCAGTTATTACACTTTACCAAGGGAAAATCTAATCAACCAATTAAACGTCTATAAATGTACTCACATAATTGGTCGGTTTGAATTTCAAATTGTTTCATTTAGTTGTTTTAACCATTTACAAATAAAAAAAAAATGTGAATGACGACTGAATTCTTACAATATTAGAATTAAGCCAGAGAATATTTCTGTTTTCAAACAATTAAGTTAACATGAAGCTGCTCAAGGGTTTTGTCTTCTATTTAATTTAGAAATATTGCATCATTTTGATGAATTATTGATGTATTTAAAAGTTATATTTCTATCAGACACTGGGTCTGCAAGTATGAATAGTGAGAACATTTATCAAAATTTTCATATTTCCATCAATTACTTTCTAATTCTATTCAAATTGTTTCAGAATTACAATATACTGACACAGAACAGAAAATAAATTGATAAATATTTTTCTAATGCCTTAATACTCCAATTATGTCATGTAAAATGCACATTTGCTTCTAAAAGTATGAATATTTCTAAAAACAATTGATAATAATAACTAAAGGCTCCCAAGTTCTCTGGTTTTCAATTTGACTTCTAAATTCCATACAATAATTTCAGCTGATTCTCTTTTGGATATTTAATGAAATTTCTACTTTTAGTAATAATTTTGAAAGTCATGTAGCTGCAGTTTAAATTTGAGATCATTTTGACTTATATAATATACTGGCATGAGCAACAATTAAGACTTGAATGCATTCTTTTGAAGTTTCATTGGGGTATGAAAACGTTGACCGAAGTACATTTTCAATGAAGCGCTTCATGTTGAAAATGTAGTTCGATCAACGCTTTCATACCCCAATGAAACTTCAAAAGAATGCATTCAATTCTTATAATTATATTTAAATCACACCAAAATCTAATATAGTTGAATTTTTCGTTGTGAATTTTATTTGTGTTAGATTATTTGCTGTTGGAAATTACTACGCCATTGATTGTTTACATCTGACGTCGTCATGGAGGCACGTGCAAGTTCGGATTTGAGCTTCATTGGGATGTGAAACATCTCTTTTATGATCATGTGACCACTTCATAACCAATCATATTGTAACATTTCAATGAAAAACGGAAGTAATGTAATTAAAGAAATTTATATTTTAAGTAATGGCTGCCATCTTAGAAGGCAGGGCAGCCTGGGCTGTCAGACCACAATTTCGAAAAGGGACCACCCAAGCCAAGCTTGGTTTAAGTTGATTCAGTGATTTCAGAGGAAAAGATTTAAATGTGAAAGTTTACAACTAAGATGGAAAGATGGAGGCCAAGTAATGGCCAAAGGTCATATGACATTTGGCCACTGGCCAGGTGAGCTAAAAACTGGTTACATATTATAGAAGGTACAGAATATATACAAGGTTAAACACTTAAAGAAAACCTAGTTATATTTGTAAGGTTAAACACTTAAAGAAAACCTAGTTATATCTGTAAGGTTAAACACTTAAAGAAAACCTAGTTATATCTGTAAGGTTAAACACTTAAAGAAAACCTAGTTATATCTGTACGGTTAAACACTTAAAGAAAACCTAGTTATATCTGTAAGGTTAAACACTTAAAGAAAACCTAGTTATATCTGTAAGGTTAAACACTTAAAGAAAATCTAGTTATATCTGTAAGGTTAAACACTTAAATAAAACCTAGTTATATCTGTAAGGTTAAACACTTTACAAAACTATAGATCAACAAAGTAGCTTTTTATGTTAACTTCAATGTTAATTTTATTAGATTTCACAAATTCCACACAGGGCATATTGATGTCTTCATTTTGATGAGTTCTAAGCTCTTTATAACTCAAAGGACTTTCTAATCCATCAGATGAACCACCCTGCTGGCCAGTACAAATAAAATACACTTAAATAACATTACATTCTATTATAACTTCACACAGCGTTTCTACATGGCTAGAGAGGTGGAAACCAATTAAAGTTACATTTAATTGTATAACAAGATTAAGATGTGTAATGGCTTCCTATCTAATAATCAGAAACCAATTGATGCTTTGATCTGTGGAATACACAGCACAAAGTTTTCCTGTATGAAGAATGTCAATTATCAACTAATTTCACCCATTAAACATCTTCACTTAATACAAATGGACTATTTCACCTATTTACGATCATATGTTACATGGTCATCAAATGATAGTAAAATTCAAGTCAAGATCAATTTTAACTTTTAACCATAGTGGACAAATACGGTAATGTTTTAATAGTTTCTGATCAAAGTATAAAATTAGAATAAAAGTCAGAGTTAAATTGATTTGTATAAAATCAGTGTTTGTAGAGACAGCCCAATTCATGTTCATCAGAATAAAAATGCAAATAGTTTAAAAAACGACAGTGCAGTGTGATGAACTCATTGACCTTGATTTCCTCTATAAAGCTAAAAAAATTGCATGACTACACACAACATTTTCTGGAAATGGCAATCAGTTCTTGACACCAGAAAATGACATGATTACAAATGAAATTCCATGGCAATAAGTTCTTGACAACAGAAAATCACATGATTACACATGACATTTCATGGCAATCAGTTCTTGACACCAGAAAATCACATGATTACACATGAAATTTTCTGTCAATCAGTTCTTGACATCAGTAACCTTACAATTACTATAATCTTAATTTACTAATGCATTTGTTGTTTGTTATTAGTTATCATGACTTAAATTATTCTATAAATGTGCAAATTAAAAAATTAATTTGGATATGTTTGCATTTTTGTTTTGTTTTGCTTATGTCAAGATGTGATCGATCGAAGATGTCCAAAGTGTCTAATGATCCTGTAAAAAAGATTGATTATTTAACACAATCACAGGACCACTTACAACAGTTATATCAATCTATGATATTTCAATCTGTTATAATTTGTTCAATGTAGAATATATAAAAACACTCAAGTCGCTATATCACATAAACTATTCAGTAGCAGTATTATGTGGGGTTTTTTTTATTTAAAATTTACATTATTAAAGATTTATTGACAAAAATATAACAAAGAAACCTGTCTAAACTGAACTCTACATAAAACGGAATCCTGTGTACACTGAACTTTGAATAAAGTCCCAAAGTAGAAAATCTTTGTTATGCATAATTTAACCTGAATAAACTGACCACCTGTCTATTCCAAACACAAACGTTGGTCCCAAGCAGTTTTAGTTAGACAGGTTTCACTGTATATATAATAAACGTCAAATGCCATTCTGAAGCTGCAATGCTTTCAAAGATGTGACATTTATGTGCACTATGAAGACAAAGGTTAGAATTGGTGATAAATCTGGCAATACACATCTCAAAACAATGTATAAAAAAAATAATTCATTTTTTTTAATGTTTCAAGCTGTTAAGTCTTTTATTGCTAACCAATGAAATGTCAATATGTCTATGTAAAGTACTTCAGCTACAACCATTAGCTTAGGGGGGTCGGCTTGGTCGTTATTGTATGGTGGTTGGATTTACAACTACCTATGCAATCAGTACCTATCACCACTAACATTGTGAATTTGAATCCTGCTGATGGTGAGGTGTTCTCGATATAGCAATATGTGATAAAGTTTGTCAGTGACTTGCGGTAGGACAGTGGTTTTCTCTGGGTACTCAGATTTCCTCCACTAATAAAACTAACCACCACAATATAACTGAAATATTGTTGAAGGTCGCTTTAAACACCATAACCATAGCCCTATTAGTTTGACAAAAATTTATTCTTTGAACAGCAAAATTAGCCATTATCAAATAGATTGATCTATTCTGTATATGGCCTATTAATGTAATTACATATACTTAATATAAATACTAATATTGATCAGTAAGACAGGATGTGGAGGCCTTGATTTGAACATAATAAGGCATACCAGTAGATTTTTTGATTTTCACAAAAAAATAAAATCTTAATAAAATCAACTAATTATTCTTTATACTATGAATACAATACACTGTTGACTAGGAATAAAAAAAATGCAACAGCTGTAGTGTATCAGGGGGTAGTCAAAGGGGAACATTTTTGTCCTCCCTTAACTTAAATATTTTAAAATTTTCAAAAATAAGAAGGTAAATTAGATGGACTTTCAATTGCAATTGATCACCAAGTTTGTCCATACCGTTTCATAGTACAACAACAGTAATCAAAGAGACAATCTATTTTGAAATAAATATACTGAAGATACACACAATTATCTTGTATGATAATAATAATAATAAATTCTTTATTTATAGAGGGTTACACAGTTAGTTAATAACTAATCTTCCCTGAGGCCCTCATTGACATATTTCAACATACATTGTAAAGTACACTATATAAAAGTTACACACAAGAAGAAATACATTGTAATAAGTATACACAAAAAGATTTAGTAAATATTTAATGGTAATTTAAGGTACATCATCATTTAAAATGAGACTTTTAACTTTTATTTTAAATGCATTATGAGAGGAAGCTTGCCGTATCGAAAACGGAAGTTCATTCCATAGCTTTGGTCCAGAGTATGTAAAAGTTTTCTTAAAAAGTTCAGTTTTTGCCTTTGGGATTTGTAATTTTTCACATACAACATTTCGGAGAGAGTAAGGATTTTTATCAAACAAGTATTGGATTTTATTTTTTAAATATACAAGTGCTTCATTCTTTAGACATTTTGAAACAAGAAGATATTTATAGTATTTGATTCTTTGTTCAATACTCATCCATCAAAGTTGTTTAAATAGAGGTTCAGATGGTGTTTACAAAATAACATTTAATTCTTTATAATTATAATCTAAATTTTAAAGAAGAAAAAAACATTGCTTTTTTCTTGTAAAACCAGTGCAGCTGCATTTTCATAGCAATCAACAGGATACCATTGATTGTGTACTACACTTGCTGAATATGTTGAGATTTAGTCAAGAGTTAAGGATGAAGAATGTAAAGATTGTGAAAAGATATATGTTTTCAATTTATTTTTGGTCATATTCACAAAATGTTATACCATCTCAATTTAGAAAGAAGAGTTCGAAGTTATCAATGGGGTAATCAGAATCCGTAAATCAAAGGACAGACAACACAATGGCTAAAAGAAAAAGGACAAAACATTATACAAAAAACTGAAGATTGAGAAACACGAACCCCACTATAAAACCAGAGGTGAACTCAGGTGCTCCAGAAGGGTAAGCAGTTCCTGCTCCACTAGTGGCACCCGTCGTGTTACTCTAGTTACACATCCGGTGAATGAGAAAAGGACAAATAGAGAATTATGAGAATGGTCTGGATTTCAAGAAAGAAACTTCAGCCAGAATGGGGACTCAAGTCTTAAATTTTTTACCCAGATTTAAAGTTGCCTTGTTAGAAAATCACTACTTTGAGATTTTTTCTTGTTGGAGAAATAGCCTGGCCAACTTGATTACTTTGTAAATATTTACCCACCTTATCAAAGTGACAGATTACTGACCTTGTATACTTTAATAAGTAGATTATAAGTATTATACATTCTTTACATGTGGCTTAATAGTAATTAAATCATTACAACTTTTAGTACTTGAAGCATATCCTTCAACACAATACAACAGTGTAATTGTAGTCAATCTAATTCATTGTTACATGTTTAAAGTCTATTAAAATGTCATGTTCGATTAGAATACAAGAGATTATTAACAGTTTAATAAACTTTAATCAAATATATTGATTACAGCGAATAAATACACAAAGACAAAGTCATGTGTACATTTGGGTATTAAGATAGGCCTTTGTTTACAGTACATGTACATGTTTGGCTTTAAGTTTTGGGCAAATTTTGGGAGCACCACAGTATACCATATTGAGAATTCCTTTGTCTTTTGACAGTTACCGGTATATAAACATTTGTATTGCGCTTTGACCTTAAAATGAAAAATTAATTAAACTGTGGTTAACTTCTCCCAAACCTGTCTTGTGTATTCATTAATTTTGATATACCTAAACTTCTAAATCATTACAAACTGTGGTTAACTTCTCCCAAACCTGTCTTGTGTATTCATTAATTTTGATATACCTAAACTTCTAAATCATTACAAACTGTGGTTAACTTCTCCCAAACCTGTCTTGTGTATTCATTAATTTTGATATACCTAAACTTCTAAATCATTACAAATTGTGGTTAACGTCTCCCAAACCTGTCTTGTGTATTCATTAATTTTGATATACCTAAACTTCTAAATCATTACAAACTGTGGTTAACTTCTCCCAAACCTGTCTTGTGTATTCATTAATTTTGATATACCTAAACTTCTAAATCATTACAAACTGTGGTTAACTTCTCCCAAACCTGTCTTGTGTATTCATTAATTTTGATATACCTAAACTTCTAAATCATTACAAACTGTGGTTAACTTCTCCCAAACCTGTCTTGTGTATTCATTAATTTTGATATACCTAAACTTCTAAATCATTACAAACTGTGGTTAACTTCTCCCAAACCTGTCTTGTGTATTCATTAATTTTGATATACCTAAACTTCTAAATCATTACAAACTGTGGTTAACTTCTCCCAAACCTGTCTTGTGTATACATTAATTTTGATATACCTAAACTTCTAAATCATTACAAACTGTGGTTAACTTCTCCCAAACCTGTCTTGTGTATACATTAATTTTGATATACCTAAACTTCTAAATCATTACAAACTGTGGTTAACTTCTCCCAAACCTGTCTTGTGTATACATTAATTTTGATATACCTAAACTTCTAAATCATTACAAACTGTGGTTAATTTCTCCCAAACCTGTCTTGTGTATACATTAATTTTGATATACCTAAACTTCTAAATCATTACAAAACAAATTATGTTTGCTAACTCATGTTTCCTCATCAATTTTCGGGTTTACAAGAATGACTCCCATTCGGCAGCTCAGCACTTGGATGGAAATTCCAGACACATATCAAGATATACACATATATACATTTATCTATATGCACATATTGAACTCAGAGCTATCTCATGATGGTTGGTAAATCTCTGTGAAGTTCTCAATAAAGTAAGTGTAAGTCAACATAGCAATTGAGGACGTTGTCTAGACTCCGTGGGCCTCATACATAAACATCACCTAAAGTCCACTGTGTTGTGGAGATGCTTTAACAAGTAGTATGTGTATTAATGATAAAACTTAGGTAAACATATATAGTTCACCTTGATTGCTATTCAGACAATGTTACACAGCTGTTGTTCAAACACTAAATTCTAAACATTTCAATATTTTACTTTGAAAAAGTATTTAACAAAGCAGTTTTATCTTGTCTGAAGAAGTGCAATAACAAAAAGCATTTAACAAAGTAGTTCTATCTTGTCTGAAGAAAAGTATTAACTCTTAACTATACACTACAGCTGACTGAAGTGGAAACAACTTTCTCTGAGCACAAATTAATTTAAAGTTTTACAGAAAACTTTGAAGATCTGCATATAATTGTGTTGCACTACAAGAATGTGCTTCAGGTGTGAAAATCTAACAAAACAATAACTCTTAAAATCATCTTACTTATATATGCCACAATCAAGGGGTCAAGGGCATTTAGTATATCTCTCATGTCCATCTCTAATGGCATGTCTCATAATAAATCTGATAAAGCTTCTTTTTCAATATAATATAAGCTCTCTTTAACCAAATCTATTGTAACAAAAGGTCAAATTCCATTTTTTTTTAAATAAAATTATGGTTCTACATAATCTCTAAAGATTTTGTAAGTTATTAAATTTTGTCTCTGTCCAACATTTCATCTAAAATGTTTACATTTTTTTTACTGATAAGTGACAAAGATTACGACATGTGCTAAAAGGTGGAGTGGAGTCGTGGAGTGGAGTCTTGGAGACTCCAAGTTGGAGTGGAGTCTTGAAGACTCCAAGTTGGAGTGTAGTTTATGATTTTTCTGTAGATGTATTTTGTAAACTAGGAATTGATAAATAAAAAAGTAGATGATTACTAGATATTTAAAATCTTTTCAACATTTCACACTACATCAATCATATCAAACAGACCATAATTCAATGTTGAATACCAAGCGAGTCTAATAACAGCTTATGCTCGGGTGATAAATTCTGCTTGATTTCATTATGAATTAAGATATCTCTGAATTCAAACTGTGAATTTTTCTTCCTAGCACAGTCAACATTCTGTGATCATATCTTTTCAGCACTAGGTCATTTGGAGCATTTCGATATCTTTCTGAAAATGCTTGTCCACAGCCATAACATTTTCTGATACTTCCAGCCATAAAAGTAAGATGAAATGGTTGGATCTGTGATATCTTAATTCATAATGAAATCAAGCAGATTTTATGGCAGTTTGATATTTTTCTCTTTTTTTCTCCTTTTGTTATTAAGGAATCATGGATGTTTCAATATTTTGATGGTTAAAAATGACAAATATAAATGTAATGCTCAATTTTACGATTTTTATACAATTTGTTCAGGAATTATTATCCATTGCAAATCATTATCAAAAACCATAATATAAACTTCAAACAGTATTTGAAAAATTATATATATAAACACATACATTTTTTTTTTTTTTTTTTTATAAATTATTAGTGGCAATATGTATCCTAAGGCCATATTATATATATATTTTTCATATTGTTTTATCATTATCATATTTTTTTACTACAGGTTGATACATTTTTATTTGCTAAACCAGTTTTAACCATTACATGTACTGAAGGGTTCATACACTTTTTTGTTGAGCAAAATCAAGGACTTTTCAAGGACTTTCCAGGACAAAAATTACAGTTTTCAAGCATCTTTTTCTGAGCATTTTCGTATATAAAACCTTGCTTAACCTTACCTTTCTTCAAGTGAAAATGCCTGTACCCAGTCAGGAAAATGATGGATGTCCAATATCAGTGGTTTTGTGGGTGAAGATACACATGGCAGAAATAAAGATATAAAAATACCTTTCATATGACTTTGGAGGGCCGATTCTCCATTGGAGGAAATGTCAGAACTTTTGTTGCAGCATTTGCAGTGTGCTTTATGAATATCTGGGCTATTTCTAAGCCAGGCATGGTATTGTGGCTGCTCTAGCCATTTGTTAAGGAATTTACATTTTCCCGTCATCTTGAACTGGCAATGATCAAGGTCACTGGCGACCGACGGCTGATAACGCGATGTTATGATTTTTTATTTTCATAATTTTTAATTTAGAACATGAGTGGACACGTTTGATGTTATGCCCATTCAGAAATACATTCAAGAAAACCCATGAATCGTCACGGAAACCAATTAAAATGACAAGCTTGAAGCCAGGTGATGGGATTACATTAATGCGTATTTTTGATTTGAGCGGTAAAATTCCGGAAAGCACCGTTTTATAGAAATAGCGTGATTTTCCACAAATAACGTGTAGTGATATGGGAGGGTCTATTTATATTTCCATGGGTAACTGAGGTTGTTGACATCGATTCAACATCTTGGGAGATCGAAAATTACTGTTAACATGCACTTATTTCACGGGAATAAGATTGTTCAAATGAAAAAGTAGTTTTCAAGGGTTTTAAAGCACCTTTATTGGAATTCAAGTACTTTCAAGTCCTTGATTTTGCTACTTTCGTTTTCAAGTACTTTCAAGGATTTCAAGCACCTGTACGAACCCTGTATTAAACTTTGTTGTCAGGTATATTATATCAGGTTGTGTCAGAGAAAAACATACAAACATACAAATACAATTTTAAGTTTTACAGATTTAGAACAACAATACCTCTTGTAATCAAAAAGAACTAAAAATCCCCTCTCCTGGTTCTCAAGACTGTATAATGAAGGAACTTGTTCTCTTTACTTGAAGAAAGTCTAATAGTACGCAGGGACAGCCTTAAAGACGTAACATTTTAAGTATGAAAATTTAGAAATCTAATTTTATGTGTTTGATGTTGTGTTTATATATTCAAATAAGAGTCCTCATCCATGTCATTGTGCTTATGTTTACCATTATCACCTGTTGTTTATCAGTAACTCCCAGCCCATTCTACTATATATAAATAATGACATGTTAATGTGCATGTCTCCCGATCAGGCTGATCGGATGTTTCTGGTTTAAGCCAATTGGACCAATTGCTCCCAATTGGGCCCCATGCTGGAGTTATCTACTCTTGGTTGTTCAATAACACACAATAACTGCAGGTTTTACAGAGAACAGCATTGGGCCCCACACCTCCTAAGGCCATCCCAGATAGTATGTTTATTGGTAAAATAGCAATTAGACCTTTAGTTCACAAAAGTTTTAGTTCAGAAAAAATATGATTTAATAATAATTAAGGTAAACCCCTTTTTGCTGTCTTGATATGACTACATTAAGTCTATCATTTTGTCACCTTTGATTCACTTGTTGGACATCAGTAAGGGTAGAATTCCCCTAAATAAATCTGAACCTTTATTCTGTACAAAGCATCATTGTATTAAACTCTCAGAACGATCGGTCAAATATAACTTGTATATAGCTATTGTGTCTACAGTAGAAAAACAGCGATGATGATGATGATGAAACACCCTGATATCATAATATGACTTCAAACATTTTTGTGATTGCATAAAAACAAAAATATTGAGCTGTTTTGATATATGAAGCAATGATATAACCAGATACATTTATTAATAAGAGTGTAAATCACAGAGAATCCTAGTGACAATAAATATAAACCAATAACAACATATATTTATGATTTAATAGGAAATATCGTATTTTCTCAATAAAATGCAGTTCTGTGAGTTACATTTGTTTCTGAGGTATAAAATGAGATTTTGTCTGATGTTCTTCTACATCCAAACCCCAAAAATAAAAGGTTCGGATAAAAAATGACACAATATACAATTTATTTAGGCTTATGTTTATGGTGTTTAATGCCACTTTCAATAATATTTCAGTTATATCGTGGCAGTAACTTTTATTGTGGGGGAAACCGGAATACCCGGGAAAAAACTACCGACATATCGCAAGTCACTGACAAACTTTATCACATAATGTTGATTATAACTTGCAATGAATGGGGTTTGAACTCACAACTTTAGTGGTGAAAGGCACTGATTGCACAGGTAGTTGTAAATCCAATACCATATGATCACGATGACGACTGCCCCTATAATATATGTATTGATGTTGTGTATTAATTGATTGATCGCTGGTCATGAAATTAATGCACTATTTTAATTACTCTGTGTTTGTAGCTGTATAACACATTTCATTGTCAACATTAATACTATTTCTAGACCATCATTTCTCTTAAAGGCATACAGTCGCTCAAATTGATTTTTTTTGTTTATTTTAAAAGTTGCCAATATTCGATGTTTTATACTAATAAAATGTTCTGAACAAGAAGCCAGGTTTAAAAAATATGCTATAATGTCGTAATTAGTGAAAAGAATTTGAATGTCTGTTGGTAAAATCGCCATTAACACACCTAATTATAAGTCGGTTGATTTTCCAAAGTTTGCCAGACACTGATAACTGCTATAAATAACCAGGAAGCATGCAAATTCGTTATAATTAATATAATTTAAGAAATATATATATGAAATTGGATCTGGGGTAATCAGTTAATATTATATAATGGTATTTAGTAAGAATGACACTTAAAATCTGAAATACGTGATGTAATCAATAAAAACAAATCCAAACTCTGCAAAGGGGCCTGATAATGGGAAAATTGTAAACATATTGTATTGCATATTATTGACAACACTTGAGTTGTCTTCATTATATTTTTTTCGAAAAAAAAAACCAGTCATGAAGTTCATTATTTTAGTTTCTAATTTAAAAGAGATATCACCTAGTGTTTTCTCCTGAAAAAAAAAGAATAATATAAAAAACGACGACACAATTCTACTGTCAAAATACGATTCAACCGTAAAAAGATACTAAATTATGCTTACGTATACGTGTTGAAAAATGAAGTAGGTCGGTATAACACTTTTTTTTTTTTTTTTTTTTACACGAAATCCTCATATTTGTGTCGTTTTCGTGTAGAATCTGTCAATATTTTGGTTTGTGCCATACATATGCTGTTCCTTCCGCAAACAATTTCGCACATGCGAGAACGCTTTACCGAATACGTTCACTTTGTAGGTCACGGAATATATGAATATTGTATGGGTCAACATTGAATTCTTTAATGGATACAAGAAAATCAAAAAACAGCGTATTTCATTCTTTCTAGGCTATTTATGTATGATATAATGAAAAATTTCAACTGCAATTAGTATAAAACATCGAATATTGGCAACTTTTAATATAAACAAAAAAAATCAATTTGAGTGACTGTATGCCTTTAATGTTGTGGCTTTCAAATAACTTGTAACTGATGAGAGAAAAATACATCAGTATGATGTGAAAATAACACAATATCTTAATTAATGGTGAGAAAATAACAGTGTACAATGAAAATAATTATTTTTTCTTTGTGAATGACATGTTCCACAATGACATTAAAAACAAGATGAAAAAAGGTACTGTATATGTGGTTAATTTCACTAAAGGCTAATTTTGAAATCTATACAAACCATTTGTTTGAGGGTTATTTTGCAAAAACATTATGATTTCAAATTGAACACCAAGCATAACTAGAGAGGACATTTAACCACCTAACATAATAGGAGTGGGCATTTTACCACCGAAAAATTAATTTCAAGGAAAATAACGTGCGAGTTGTACATGAACTGGTTATAAGAAGGAGTTAAAGTAGTTAAGAATGGTTATATTCTACTAAGTTTGGTAAGAGAACTTGTAGATAAACAACAGTTAGAGGAGGATGAGTGAAACAAGGTTACCTCTGTCTGTTACCTCTAGACAACAGAGTACATATGTAGTGTACTAAAATGTCTTGGTATATATCTTGTTGAATTACAACAAAAGAAATAAAAGGAGGATTTTGTTTGACACTACTGCAATGTAAAATAAAAGGAGGATTTTGTTTGACACTGCAATGTAAAATAAAAGGAGGATTTTGTTTGACACTACTGCAATGTAAAATAAAAGGAGGATTTTGTTTGACACTACTGCAATGTAAAATAAAAGGAGGATTTTGTTTGACACTACTGCAATGTAAAATAAAAGGAGGATTTTGTTTGACATTACTGCAATGTAAAATAAAAGGAGGATTTTTTTGACACTGCTGTAAAATAAAAGGAGGATTTTGTTTGACACTACTGCAATGTAAAATAAAAGGAGGATTTTGTTTGACACTGCAATGTAAAATAAAAGGAGGATTTTGTTTGACACTACTGCAATGTAAAATAAAAGGAGGATTTTGTTTGACACTGCAATGTAAAATAAAAGGAGGATTTTTTTGACACTGCTGCAATGTAAATTAAAAGGAGGATTTTGTTTGACACTGTAATGTAAAATAAAAGGAGGATTTTGTTTGACACTGCTGTAAAATAAAAGGAGGATTTTGTTTGACACTGCTGTAAAATAAAAGGAGGATTTTGTTTGACACTACTGCAATGTATAATAAAAGGAGGATTTTGCTTGACACTGCTGTAAAATAAAAGGAGGATTTTGTTTGACACTACTGCAATGTAAAATAAAAGGAGGATTTTGTTTGACACTGCAATGTAAAATAAAAGGAGGATTTTGTTTGACACTACTGCAATGTAAAATAAAAGGAGGATTTTGTTTGACACTGCAATGTAAAATAAAAGGAGGATTTTTTTGACACTGCTGCAATGTAAAATAAAAGGAGGATTTTGTTTGACACTGCAATGTAAAATAAAAGGAGGATTTTGTTTGACACTGCTGTAAAATAAAAGGAGGATTTTGTTTGACACTGCTGTAAAATAAAAGGAGGATTTTGTTTGACACTACTGCAATGTAAAATAAAAGGAGGATTTTGCTTGACACTGCTGTAAAATAAAAGGAGGATTTTGTTTGACACTACTGCAATGTAAAATAAAAGGAGGATTTTGCTTGACACTGCTGTAAAATAAAAGGAGGATTTTGCTTGACACTACTGCAATGTAAAATAAAAGGAGGATTTTTTTGACACTGCTGCAATGTAAAATCAAAGTTATTAACAGTCAAACCTGTATTAAGAGGTCACAATTGAGATTAAGAAAAGGTGGCCTTATAAGACAAGTGACCTCTTAAAAGAGGTTCAATTCATATGAAATTTCCTATGAAGGACAAGAAAGGGTGTCCTTTAAATACAGGTCACTGTTTAATAGAGGTGACCACATGGGCACTGTTTGACTGTATCATCCCTATTTCTATCTTTCCAACTTATTTAAAATTTGGTTCTCCTCCAGCCAATCAGATTATTTATGCATTGTTTTGTTTTTTTCTGGTTAAAAGATGAAGCCCAATTAAGCATTAAGCAATGTAAAAAGAATAAATATTTTGATCACGATATGAAATAAAAGTCTAATTTATATAATGGCTTAAACATGCTAGAAACAAAAGGAGTTCTAATAGACGACAAGATAGTAATGAAATATTTGACTACTGACATTTACATAAAATGTTAAAACAAAAGCAGACTCAATTTGCATTATGTCAAATCACAACAGGGCAACTACCATTAAACAGCAGCTATTACAGGCCAGAGACAGCTATTACAGGACAAAGACCCATCAAGTTTTACTGTTCCATACACACAAATTATAATAATTAAACAACATCTCTCAAAGATGACTATAATTTGGTAAGTTCTATTCTTGTGTCAATAAATATTTACTGAGGCTCCCGAAAGTTTAAAAGTTAGAAGTATTTACAAACAAGTTTAAAAGGTGCTTAGTGCTAGGGCTATGGTGTTCAATGCCACTTTCAACAATATTTCAGATATATCGTGGTGGTTAAAAGTGCTTAGAGTCTTATAAAATATCTGTAATTTATTTTTAAATTCCTGGATGAACTGACAAGGTTATTTGGAAAAGACAAGATAGAATTCAAAGTACATAAAAAATATAGCTGTTCATGTTTCAAACAAAAATTCAACATCAGAGGTATACTAATGATGATAATAATTAAACAAAAACAACCAAGGACATAAAAAATCTCTGTTAGAAATCAAATTACAACGGACATGAACAGAACATCCTTTCTTGTATAGAACTACTAATATTTCATTAAAAGAGACGTCCTTATATTAAACAGATAGGTATAATTGTAGACCTGATGGACCTTTCTTTTGATCAAGACACATTTTATAAATCATTACTAATTATCTGTCATATCAAAAAAACTAAGGTTACACAGGAAATAAATCAAGTATCAACAGCTATCAAACAAACTAAGGTTACACAGGAAATAAATCAGGTATCAACAGCTATCAAACAAACTAAGGTTACACAGGAAATAAATCCAGTATCAACAGCTATCAAACAAACTAAGGTTACACAGGAAATAAATCAGGTATCAACAGCTATCAAACAAACTAAGGTTACACAGGAAATAAATCAAGTATCAACAGCTATCAAACAAACTAAGGTTACACAGGAAATAAATCAAGTATCAACAACTATTAAACAAACTAAGGTTACACAGGAAATAAATCAAGTATCAACAGCTATCAAACAAACTAAGGTTACACAGGAAATAAATCAGGTATCAGCAGCTATCAATCAAACTAAGGTTACACAGGAAATAAATCAAGTATCAACATCTATCAAACAAACTAAGGTTACACAGGAAATAAATCAGGTATCAACAGCTATCAAACAAACTAAGGTTACACAGGAAATAAATCAGGTATCAACAGCTATCAATCAAACTAAGGTTACACAGGAAATAAATCAAGTATCAACAGCTATCAAACAAACTAAGGTTACACAGGAAATAATGTCTCCATTAACAGTTGTTATACAAACAATATCTCCACAACAAGTTTATTAAAATAGTTAATTAATCAACATTTTTGTTTTCCTTCCATGATTGATGTTGTTTAGAATCTCTATGAGTTCTATCTTCTGACAGATCTATTGTGTAATTGCCAGATGATGAAAACGCAAACTAGGAAGACACAAGATTGGACAACCATGATGCATGTTGGATGGACAAGTATGAAAAGATAGGCCCTGAGACCTTTAGTAGAACTTTCCTCTATTTTGTCCTCATTAGAGTAATGGTAGTAAGGGCAGCGAAGTAGTCAGATATTTTGAGTAGCTTTATTAGTGTCAGTTTGTTTGTTACCTGTTTGTCTACTGGAGATATCAAGAGGGCAGGCTTCCATTACCTGGTTTAACCTACCATATGTTTATGCTTGCAACATTAGCAGGGATCTTATGCTATCTCCTTGTTTGTTTGTTTGAGTAAGTGTGATAGAGAAATCTTGTTATTATCATTGTTTATATATTGTTGACCATTACAAATTTCAATACTTATTTCAACGTCTCTAATAAATCCATCATTGGGACTCTGGTTAATCATGCTCTGATTTTTTACATCTTCTATAAACCACAACCGATAAGAATCTGATACTTAAATACTCTCTACTCATGAGTAGAGAGTAGGTGTTAGGGGCATGGTGTTAAATGCCACTTTCAACAAGTCATTGACAAACTTGATCACATAATGTTGTATCGAGTACACCTCACCTGAGCGGGATTCGAACTCACGTTAGTGGTGATAGGTTCTGATTGCATAGGTAGTTATAAATCCAACTTCCATACGATCACGACCACGACGGCCCCTGTTGACCAATACCTATTTCAATGTCTGTAATAAATCCATCATTGGGACTCAGGCTAATCACGCTCTTATACTGAGTAGAGAGTATCAGATTCTGATCAGTTGTGGTTTACAGAAGATGTTATAAATCAATCACATCTATTATATCATAAATGTATTGATTTACAACTGTTAATTTTAGAGTTCAAGAGTTTGTATAAAGTCCAGCTGTGTAAATACTTTAAAATATTAATGTTAATGAAGCACATCTTACATAGTTGTTTATAAACTTATTGACATGTCAAAGACTATTTAAAGGTCTTAGCTTCTGTAAGTTATTAAAAATCTGGTATTGTCATTTTTTTCAAATCTCAACTTAAAATTAAAGGTAGTAATGTAAATATTTTTGTTTAAGCACCTATTATTTAGACTAATGTCTATATATGGTCATCCATGACAATCGTAAGGTCACATAATAAGACAAGCATAAAACACATCAGAAGACAAAAATATTAGAAACCATGAATCTAGACAGCTAACATAGCAATGTCGTAGCAGTGTCAACATCTTGCCTATCAGATCGGCCATTTTTATATATTGCATATACATGTCCATATATAGCTAACATATATTAGATAACAATGTTTTCTTTTATTCCAAAATAATGTCAACATGTTGCCTATCAGATCGTCCATTTTTATATATTGCATATACATATATAGCTATATTAGATAACAATGTTTTCTTTTATTCCAAAATAATGTCAACATTTTGCCTATCAGATCGTCCATTTTTATATATTGCATATACATATATAGCTATATTAGATAACAATGTTTTCTTTTATTCCAAAATAATGTCAACATTTTGCCTATCAGATCAGTCAAAACCTTTCATTATATAAATATTAAATACATGTAACAACGTTTTCATACCCAAATAATGTCAATGTTGAGCCTATCAGATCAGCCAAATCGTATGTACATATATACCTATATTAGATAACAATGTTTTCTTTTATTCCCAAATATTTAATTCTTTTAAATCAGGTTTAATATCTTAAGTTAGATGTTTACAAATCTATAATAAATAAACTACTTCAACTTTAACAAAACAATACGTCTGAATATTCTACACAAAATATAACAAAAATATCCCTCGAGCTAAGGCTACTTCAGATGGTTTTTTTTATTTAGATGGGGATATGTTTTTATAATAATGTTGTATTGATTTATATCTCCATAAAAATAATCAAACCTCTGGTAATTATGGTATAATAAAATGACCATTTGTTTATAATAGTTTAAAGTTAGATCAGGTTTTGAATGTTTGTCACTTTCATTAATAATGAAAAATACCAATGAGTAGTTGTGTGGAAACGTTATCACTTGAGGTGTTAAGACTGATGGTCAACAGTCTTAACACATTAACCACTTGAGGTGGTCAACAGTCTTAACACATTAACCACTTGAGGTGGTCAACAGTCTTAAACACATTAACCACTTGAGGTGGTCAACAGTCTTATAACACATTAACCACTTGACTACCTCAGGTTCCCCCCTTTTCAAGCCAATTTTAAACATGTGAACAACAACACATATCTAGATATAATATGTGTATATTACCACATCGAAGATGAATTAACACCAAAAATCTCTAAAAACTACCTTTTTATTTTATTTTGAGAAATCTCCCACAAACACAAGTGTAAACATCATTACTGTATATCACAACAGTAATACAATTCGACTATAAAATGCCTACATGTTAAACAACAATAAATCACTATAATATCTACCTGTATATAGCTAAATTTGTGGAACACTCAAAAAGGATTGAACAAATCTAAAGTAAGGACACTTCAAACACATTACGTACTGATACAAAATTTATAAAATCAATATCTAGACATTAACAAACAATTCAAACATGTTGATGTGTTCATTTCCTGCAATCTTCTATTGTTTGTTTTTTTAATTTGTTTTTTTTCAAAGAAAAGTAGAGGCAGATATATCTTTCTATTGTTGTATGAAAAGTTTGAAGATACCAAAGGGGTAATCAGAAGCTGTAAATCAAAGGACAGACAATATAATGGTCAGAAGATACCAAAGGGGTAATCAGAAGCTGTAAATCAAAGGACACACAAAATAATGGCCAGAAGATACCAAAGGGGTAATTGGAAGTGTAAATTAAAGGACAGACAATATAATGGCCAGAAGATACCAAAGAGGTAATCAGAAGCTGTAAATTAAAGGACAGACAATATAATGGCCAGAAGATACCAAAGGGGTAATCAGAAGCTGTAAATTAAAGGACAGACAATATAATGGCCAGAAGATACCAAAGGGGTAATCAGAAGCTGTAAATTAAAGTACAGACAATATAATGGCCAGAAGATACCAAAGGGGTAATCAGAAGCTGTAAATCGAAGGACAGACAATATAATGGTCAGAAGATACCAAAGGGGTAATCAGAAGCTGTAAATTAAAGGACAGACACTATAATGGCCAGAAGATACCAAAGGGGTAATCAGAAGCTGTAAATCAAAGGACAGACAATAAAATGGCCAGAAGATACCAAAGGGGTAATCAGAATCTAAATTAAAGGACAGACAATGTAATGCCCAGAAGATACCAAAGGGGTAATCAGACGCTGTAAATCAAAGGTCAGACAATAAAATGGCCAGAAGATACCAAAGGGTAATCAGAAGCTGTAAATCAAAGGTCAGACAATATAATGGCCAGAAGATACCAAAGGGGTAATCAGATGCTGTAAATCAAAGGTCAGACAATATAATGGCCAGAAGATACCAAAGGGGTAATCAGAAGCTGTAAATTAAAGGACAGACAATATAATGGCCAGAAAGGAGTAATCAGAAGCTGTAAATTAAAGGACAGACAATATAATGGCCAGAAGATACCAAAGGGGTAATCAGACGCTGTAAATCAAAGGTCAGACAATATAATGGCCAGAAGATACCAAAGGGTAATCAGAAGCTGTAAATCAAAGGTCAGACAATATAATGGCCAGAAGATATCAAAGAGGTAATCAGAAGCTGTAAATCAAAGGACAGATAATATAATGGCCAGAAGATATCAAAGAGGTAATCAGAAGCTGTAAATCAAAGGACAGACAATATAATGGCCAGAAGATACCAAAGGGGTAATCAGAAGCTGTAAATCAAAGGACAGACAATATAATGGCCAGAAGATATCAAAGAGGTAATCAGAAGCTGTAAATCAAAGGACAGATAATATAATGGCCAAAAGATATCAAAGAGGTAATCAGAAGCCGTAAATCAAAGGACAGACAATATAATGGCCAGAAGATATCAAATAGGTAATCAGAAGCTGTAAATCAAAGGACAGACAATATAATGGCCAGAAGATATCAAAGAGGTAATCAGAAGCTGTAAATCAAAGGACAGACAATATAATGGCCAGAAGATACCAAAGGGGTAATCAGAAGCTGTAAATCAAAGGGCAGACAATATAATGGCCAGAAGATATCAAAGAGGTAATCAGAAGCCGTAAATCAAAGGACAGACAATATAATGGCCAAAAGATACCAAAGGGGTAATCAGAAGCCGTAAATCAAAGGCCAGATAATATAATGGCCAAAAGATACCAAAGGAGTAATCAGAAGCTGTAAATCAAAGGTCAGATAATATAATGGCCAAAAGATACCAAAGGGGTAATCAGAAGCTGTAAATCAAAGGTCAGATAATATAATGGCCAAAAGATACCAAAGGGGTAATCAGAAGCTGTAAATCAAAGGACAGACAATATAATGGCCAGAAGATACCAAAGGGGTAATCAGAAGCTGTAAATCAAAGGACAGACAATATAATGGCCAGAAGATACCAAAGGGGTAATCAGAAGCTGTAAATCAAAGGACAGACAATATAATGGCCAGAAGATATCAAAGAGGTAATCAGAAGCTGTAAATCAAAGGACAGACAATATAATGGCCAGAAGATATCAAAGGGTAATCAGAAGCTGTAAATCAAAGGACAGACAATATAATGGCCAGAAGATATCAAAGGGTAATCAAAAGCTGTAAATCAAAGGACAGACAATATAATGGCCAGAAGATATCAAAGGGTAATCAGAAGCTGTAAATCAAAGGGCAGACAATATAATGGCCAGAAGATACCAAAGGAGTAATCAGAAGCTGTAAATCAAAGGGCAGACAATATAATGGCCAGAAGATACCAAAGGAGTAATCAGAAGCTGTAAATCAAAGGGCAGACAATATAATGGTCAGAAGATACCAAAGGAGTAATCAGAAGCTGTAAATCAAAGGGCAGACAATATAATGGCCAGAAGAAAAGGAACAGCACTATACAGAAAACTAAAGATTGAGCAACTCAAACTCCACAAACAAATGAAAATGAACTCAGGTGTTCTAGAAGGGTAAGCAGTTTTTGCTCCACTGCTGGTACTGATTGTGTTACCTGAGATATTATGGGAGGTTTATAAGATGGTATATGATTATATATGTTATGTTACATTTGGACTAGTGGTATTTAGCTGCTTCATATCTTATTATGGTGACAGAATAATGTAATGGCTTTTTCAGTAGCCGCTAGTGGCCGATCATAAGAAATATAATTTCATCTTTCTGCACAAGATATATATTAATATGGAAATCACTGTTCAACATTGGCCGGTAATGTGGAGATAACTCTAGATAAAAGGTACTAAATGGCTTCCAAGTTCATAAACCAATATAAAATAGTTTTTGCTTGCAATTTGAAATAGGTAAAATGTCTATATTAGAAAACATACTAGAAATACATTTAGCAGTATTTGTCCAGTTCATAGAGTAATACTTTAACTATTTAATAATGAGCTATAGGTATTAAACACTACTTCAACTATATTACAGTTATATCATAGCCGTCAGTTTTACTGGAAGATAAAACAGTAGTACCTTAACTAAAGCCTTTGAGAAATAAATCCTAATTATGCATAATTGTTCTTTCAACTCTACTGTTTATTTCCTGTTTATAACATTTAGGCATGTGACCACTTCATTTTTTAAATCTATTTCTTTCAGGAATTTTAACATATTTTTTTACTTATTTATTTTGTTCTGTTATTTTTTTATTCTTGTTTCTAAATACACTCAACTTACAGTAGGCTAATATTTAGTCTTTATTTTTGTTATTTGATAACTATTGAGAGTGGAGAAATATCATAATCTACTCGTTAATGACCATCAAATGAAAACTGGTGGGAATTCTCAACCAGAAATTTAACCACTGTGGTGATAAAATAAAATACAAAAACTCAACCAACTTGTTAAACAATGCTAAGAATAAGAGAAATTACCTTATCATATTTTTATGGTGAACATTTTTTGCATTAGATAAGAGGTCAACGATCTTGATTCATCCCCCTGTGTATATTTTTAGTAATATTTGCAACCTATATTTTGGTTGGTTTAATGGTGCTTAATGTCACTTTCAACAATATTTCAGTTATATCGTGGCAGTTTTACAACCTATATATTGCATTTTTATGCCCAAT